>ML780675.1:1397605-1412222 GCA_009831015.1 Picea engelmannii
TAATTTGTGGTGATGGGTCCTAAAGTGCTGAGCCACTGCACCCCTAGGATGATGTTGGTATCGGGAAGATCCATCACATACACATCCTAAACTAACTCATGCCTTCCCAAGGTGAGTTTCATACCTGGTATGTATCTATTGCAGGGCATAGTACTAACACCTGTTACCTCCACTTTAAATCCTTCAAACTCTACTGTAGGTATGTGCCTCCTCTTTAGTAATGTTGCATCAATGAAATTGTGGGAAGATCCTCCATCAATCAGAACCGACACTCTCTTTCCTTGCAAGACCCCTCTCATCCTAAAGGTGTTGAACTTGGGTACCTCGGTGATAGATGCCAACGTAGCCTTCTCTCCAACCGCATAGTCTAGTTCTGGAACCTCCTCTTCTGTCGCCTCTAATGTTTTGGCCTCCATGTTTTGTATCTGACCATACTCATCCTCTTCTTCATCATCTGAAGTGACCTCAATGTAATGTACCTGTCCTCATCCCATGCACTTGTGTGAGGTATTCCATGGCTCCTTGCATGTGAAGTAGAGTTGCTTCCTTCTCAGTTCCCTCCTGGTGTTGTCATCTATTCTACCACAACCCCTGTCATAACCCTTAGGGTCACGTTCTCCCTGGTTTATTGGAGGCCTTTGATCTCTTCCACCATTGTTAAGAGGTGGTATAGGTATGAATATCGGTTTAGCAGTTGGACCCGGATCCCTTGTCTTCCAAATGGCTTCCAGTAGGCTGGTAGGCTTGAAGGCCTTAACCCAACCCTTCAAGGGTTCCATCACTCCTTATGTAAAGAGCATCATGAGCCTAGTTGGGGACATATCTTGCACCATCACTGCCAACCTCTTGAAATCATCAATGTATGCCTCAACCATACCTATTTGTTTGAGTTGGGTGAGCTCTCGGAAATGTAACTCAGGATCTCCTAGATCAAATCTATCAATGAGCCTCTGAGTGAATTTTGTATAGGATACAATTTGGTTGTGGCTGAGTGTGGTGAGCCCATGGTACCACCAGTCGTGGGACTTGCCATCCAAGTACATGGTGGCAAACTTGATGGCCTCCATATCTCTCATGGGGTTAAGCTACAGGTAAGTATCCAGCTTCTGCACCCATGCTTGTGATGTCATCTTAGCCATACCATCAAAGTATGGAATATCTATCTTCCCTGCCCTTTGCTCAAACTCAAAGCTTCCCCTGTGGTTTGTCCTAGGCTAGTTTCTGAACCTGAGTTGACAATACTGGTCTAGGGACATCTGTCTTTGAACTTTCATATCCAAACTGTAGTATTCCTTGGTACTCTTGGCTAATTTTTCCACAAAATCTTCAACCTGATCCTGTTGCCCTTGCTCATCAGTGAATGTGGGCATGTATGGTCTAGGGTTAGCTCTGCTATCTAAGTGTCAACCTAGATGTTCATCTATGAACACTGGCATGTATGGACTATGATTGGCCCTGCTACCCATCTGTCCATGGAATGTGCCACCTCCCAGACTTCCTTCAGATCCTGGTACTTTCTCCAGGTTATATCTGGCTTACTCATGGGTTTCACTGGAACCCCCAACCTCCTTAATCCCATACATATCAGGATCCTTTCCTTGATGGGTCACTTGCACCAGAAGGTCATTTATCCTAGTTTGGTTCTCATTCATTTTCTGTAGATTCTCATCAACTTTCTTCAAGGTTTCAGAGATTTCGGCCTGTCCCCTTCTGTTGGTTTCCTGATACTCATCCAACTATCGAACCAATGTGCTTTCTGTGTGGTTCATGTTTTGCTGGAACTTACCAAATTTGGCTACTAATAGAGGCAAGCCCTGAGGCTCATGGTCATCCCCTGACCCTTCCATTTCTGCCTCTATTTCACTGTTGTTTTTCTTCCTCTGACCCATAATAGTTCCATTGTACCTCTTCATACGTCGATCTCTCCACAGGCTTAGAGGATCGATGCTATGATACCACTGTAATGATCCCAAGCCAAATATTTTCTTGGAATCACTAAATACTACTGATCTATTGATGTGCAGGTATTTATTGAGTTATTAAGTGCATACAAGATTCATCAACACATGAAGATCACAATATATTCAAGATGTAGAAGCACAAGCAAAGATCTAACCTTTTTATTATGATTAATGTAAGATCAATACAATAGATGGTCGATCTGGCATAAACCTCATATGGTCATACAGGAAATAGATATGAGCTGCTAAAAAATGCTCCCGACAATAAAAAATAAGCCTCCAAAGGCTGAATATACAATGAAGACTGAATCAAGTAGATATGAGCCGTACTAATGCTCCACCTCCAAGATGAAAAGTGCCACACCCTACTAGAATGTTGAAGCCCTCAATAATTCGGCCCTACTACCAAAAGTGTCCAATCATCCCAAGAAATATTCCAAATGATAGATTGGGCAATTGTAAGGACAACATAGATGTCCAAATTCCCAAATCCACTCTCAAACCCTGTAGATCTAAATTCCTCCACTGAATGGTGCACCCCACTAGATGAATGAAACCCTAGCTGGTTTGGCCTTGATGAAGGAGGCCTCCAAATGATCTGAAACTCTCCAAGAATATAGATTGGGCTATGAGAATCCCATGGGATAATTTTCAGACTTAGATCTAAAGAAGATCTCCCTAGATCTGAGTTTTACTGAATCACAGGACATCCCCTATGGCTCCAAGACGTCCGAATTTGCAGACAAATGTAGAATGATGATAAACCTCTAGAAAATCCCTCAAACTAATGGTCCTGCCCCTACAAACAAAACCCAATTGTCGGAATGGCCCCAGGCCCTCTGGATAAGCTGGATCGAACCTCCCTCTAGATGATGGTGCGCCCTTGCTGGAAACATAATAATAGTACGACCTGCTACCTTTTGAAGTGCTAGATGGATATGGGCTGAGACTAGAATGGTGTGGAGGAGTCTTTCATCCTCGAGACCAAGTTGTGGAATAAGGTGAGTGGATATTTCACCACTGAGATGCTCACAAGGGTTTGTACAGCAAAATCCCCAAACTAAATGCTCAATAGCAATATAAAATGCTAATCCAAAACCATAATGAGTAATAGGTGCACCCCAACCTCTTACTTATACTTTTCCTTCTAATTCTCTGTTGAGTTAGGTTAACTCCCAGGGTTAATCTTCTATTCTTCTATTGAGTTATCCTTTACTCCATTATCCTTTTCCTTTCTTAAGTCAACTTAAAAATTTAACTTTTAACTTCTTGAATTTCCCCCCCTCAGTGTGAGACTATGACCTAGTGGGGGTGCCCAGGCTAATGAGTCTCCTCATCACCTCTCTAAGAGGTGGGGGGCATTACAGATTTGAACACCTCAAGGATATGTATCAAGAGAATCCATATTTCAAGGAGGCTTATCAAGTATGTGAGCACCATTTGCTAAGGGACATAAATCAATGGATGGAATATCTAATCCAAGAAAGATTGTTGTTCAAAGGAAGTCAGTTGTGTATCCTGAAATTCTCAATGAGCGATAACTTTTTGAAGGAAAAGCATAATGGAGGTTTTGTTGGACATTTAGGACATGATAAGACATATGTGTAGTTGATTTATTTGTACCATTGGCCAAGTATGAGATATGATGTGAAGACATTTGTAGATAGATGTAGAATATTCCAATATGCAAAACCAAAGTAGCAGAACACTAGATTAAATCATCCATTGCCTATTCTAGAGAGGTTGTGGGATGTTATAAGCATGGATTGTTTTCTGGGATTTCCAAGAACCAAGAGGGGGAGTGATTCAATCTTTGTGGTGGTTGACAGATTTTCAAATATGGCACATTTCATACCATGTCAGAAAAACAATGATGCTACTCACATAGTGGATTTGTTTTTCAAGGAGATCGTGAGATTACATGGGTTTCCCAAAAGTATAGTCTCAGACATAAATATAAAATTCGTGGGACATTTTTGGAGAACCTTATGGAAGAAGCTGGGGAATTTTTTTTCTTTCAGTTCAACATATTAGCATCAGACAACCGAACAAACTAACGTGGTAAATCGAAGCTTAGGGAATTTGTTGAGGATTTTGATCACTGAACATCACAATCAGTGGGATCAAATTCCCCCCCGAGAATATTTTACATATAATGACTCACCAAACATGAGTACTGGTAAAATTCCATTCCAAATAGTATATGGAATGCATCCAAGAGGAATCTCAAAGTTGAGGAATTTGGGACGAGATGAGTTTTGAAGTGTAGGAGAAAAAGACTTTGCTTCATAGATGCAGAAGTTGCATGATCAGATTAAGGGAAAACTACAAGATAACAACCAAAAATATAAGAACAGAGTAGGCCAGAAAAGAACAGAGGTAAATTTCAAAGTTGGGGATCAAGTCTTAGCACACCTGAGGAAGGAAATATTTTCGAAAGGGAAATATAACAAGTTGAAGATGAAGAAGATAGGACCATGTAAGATCCTCAGAAAGTTTGTTTCAAATGCTTATGATATTGAATTTCTAGAGGATGTTGGAATATCGCCGATATTCAATGTAGTAGACTTATACCCTTACAGGATGGATGATACATGAGGAACAAGTGGTCAGGAGGAGATTCAGTGGAAGAAACATATGCCCACACTATAGAATCTATAGATAGAGAAGATTCTAGACCAAAGAATTGCTAAGAAGACCAGGAGGAAAATTTATTTTAATTATCTTGTTAAGTGGAAAGGTCATCTAGCAAAAGATGTCGGTTGGATGACTGAGAGTAATATCCAGAAGCATGGAAATATAGTGTAGGAGATCATGGACAGGATTCTATGAATATTTTTATCCTGAGGAGTATGATGTAGGAGCATCACCATCAATGTTCAAAGAGGCCGAGTGGAGGACAACTCAACATCCAACGCGCATTTTCAAATTGTTTATTTTTATCCCAAGGAGAGCATATCATATTAATGTTTTGAAATCATTTTAATTAAAGACCTTTTAAGTTTTTGAGACTAGAGTCATTGTAAACAATCCCAAAGATTGTATTTTCTTTAATTCATATAGGATTGTATAGATATTAAACATCAACTCGTATCTGAGTGTAAAGGTTATTTATTTTAATAAGTCTAAGTAGGTTAATGTCTGAATTATGATAGGATAACATTAAGGTAGGCTAGAGGGAAGGCTCGAGAAGCCTTTCCATTTATAAATATATGGAACTTATGCCCAAATAAGGTTGTTGAGTTTATTGTTATTGTTGTTGAATTTATTTTGTTTTTGCTAAAGAAAGTTATAGAGAAGAAGCTGAGAGGTGTAAGAACTCATGTATATATTTTTCTGAATGAATATAACAGGAGAGATTTTCTTCCAAATGTTTGTTGTTGTTTATCTCTGAGTTCATTGGGTAATGTTATGATTTATGCTTTTTTATGTGTGTGTGTGTGTTTCTTGGTTAGAGAAATGAATTGTAAATTTTATTTAAGTTTCAATTGTTTCTCTTCTGAAACTTTGGTGCAAGGAGTGCACAGTGCCACACAGGGAGTGTGAGGGAAGAGTCTATAGACTCGTTTGTTCAGAAGAGAGAGTGTGAAGTTTCACCAAGAAAGTGCAAGGAGTGCATAGATACTCAATGAAGTATAGAAGTTCGAAAAGACCCGTGAAAGGTGTGCGTAGGGCCAACACAAAGCCAAGTGTTGAAAAAGTTCCAAGGCAAATGAGCGCAAGGAGTGCACAGGAGGAATTTCTAAAAATATCCAAGTTTGAGATCTTTCGAAGGTTTTAGAGAAGTGCAAGGAGTGTGCCAGAGGTTCAAGTTGTCTTGAGAGAGGAAGCTTAGGAGAAGTAGCACAAAACATGCGCCCAAGTCTAGGTCATTTAAAGTTAGTAAAGCTCAAGAGGAGTAGCAGGAAATAATTCCTTAGAGTGAGGATTTTATTGTTTTTTGGAGGATGAGTGGACGAGATACACTCGAGGAGGAGACAAATATTTCCTAGATTTCAGATTTGGAAAAGGTGCATGGATTCTAACCCTTGAAGTCCTTTGAACTTAGTGAGTTCAAAGATTTTCCAAAGTTAGGCACAAAGAAAACTAGTTTCTCGAAGTCCCAGGATCCAAAGTGAATCTGGACCATTCATCAGTGAAGATACGTGTCCATAGATCAGAGGAAGGCTATAACTTCGACTATCTAGAAGAATTGGAGCATAGTTGAAAAAGTATGGAAGACTCCCGAAGCTTCGTAAAGAAGAGTGAATATTATATGTTGATAGATGGGGGACACATGGTGCCAAATCTCGTAGTTTGGAGACTTGGCACTCCAAAAGAATTGAGGTGTATTTTATTTTTGGTCAAGAACTCCTGAAGGCCAGAGTTTATATTGACCATTGGTCGAAGAGGGACGCGTGGATAGAAGATCTAGCCTTTGCAAGTTTGACGTTCATAGGTTGTGAAGGGTTGTGTTGCGAAGATACCCAAAGTCCCGAAGCCCAGAGTGAATGCAGGTCGTTCATCTGCCAGGACGTGTGAATCGTCGATTGAGCCCCTCCGTGAGTTTTCCAGTTTGGCAGTCCAGAGTATTTGAGGTATCATGTGGTGAAAAACTCTGAAGCCTCGAGCACGGAGAATATGGGCACCATTAATTGAAGGAAATTATCAACTGTCTGATATGTTGGTTTGGAGTTTGACACTCCGAGAGCATATCATGTTGGAGTGGGTGAAATCCTCAAAGAATGGAACCCTGAATATTGTAGGATCCATAGATCTTGACATTTGTTAGGAACCGTAGATTTTTGTTGTAGTTCGGTTGTTCTCAGGTTCGGAATTTGAAGGGTTCGTAGTGTGTTTCTTTCAAACCTCCTGAATCCTAGAGCTCTTAAGTCACAAATTCTTTGGTAAAGTGAATATTGTCCCATGGTTTCATCCTAGAGTCACATGGAGGACTCTATTTGTGTATAAGGACCCTCTCTAACTAAATTTTAGGCGCGAGGAAAAGGTAAGGACCTGTGAAGAAGTATTTTTGAGGGCTCAACATGTTGATTTTTCATTAATCTAGGTTCAAGCATGAAGTTAATTCCAATTTTAGCATTTTACTTGAACCATAGACAAGTGCAGTTAAACCATAGACAATCTATTGTAGTAATCAAGATCACAAGAAGAAATACCATGCACAAGTACACAAGAAGTATCCTGGAAAACCCTTCTCAACAAGGGAAGAAACCCAGCCAATCCTTTGTTATATTCTTTAAGACAAATACCTCCCACACCATATACTTAGCACACAAAAGGGTTTTCACAAAACCTAGAAGGCTAGCACCCAAGAGAGGTGCGCACTTCAGCCCTAGAACTTGTACTTGCTGAAATTTCCAAAATCACACTTGTGTTGTGTTTCCTCAATGGGGAAATCTCCTTTGTTTATATTAGACTGGACACATCAAAAGTGGTGTCTATTGGCACAACATGGCTGCCATCAATAACTCAAAATATAATTAATTATTAATTAAATTTCACTTTATGGTGGGGTCAGCCTGTACCCTTTACATCACAATTAGGGTTATAGGTAAGTCTGACTCTTAGACAATATAGCAAGGGATCTCACACACCCACTAGTTCTTAGCCACTAGGGGCACGCCCACTTATGCTCATCCACAGGGACATCCAATTCAACAGATCTCTATCTCATTGTGTCTCACAGGAGAATCATCAAGATACACATTCACTAGTGCTCAGCCACTAGGATCACATTGTTACACATCAAAATTACTCACTTCAATAGTGTCGCAAGTGTCTTCATTACAAGTGTTATAAGTGTCGCATATTGTCTACAAGTGTCGCATATTGATCACAAATGTTTCAAGTGTCATAAACATCATACTACCATATTTCCCATGTCGTGCCTCTAATGACATCACAAAGACACTTAAGACACCCCAAAAACTAGTTTTAAAGAAGAGAAGTCACTTGACAGGGAGTACAAACCTTTTGCCACTGAAAGAACCACTAAAAATGAATTTTGGAGTGTTTGAGTGCCCTATGCACCCTTTTGGGGGAGCGATACCCTTTTCTGAGAAAGTTTTGGGTTTGTTGAGGCAAATTAGGGAAGAATCCCTCAATTCCTGAAGGTTGTTGGATTCGAATAGATGGTCAAGGCATGATCTTAGGGAATATCCTGAACTGAAGGAGAGGAATTCTCAACTTATCCCAAATATCTCTCAAGTGGTTGGAACTCTCCAAGGTTATATAAGGAGGCCTTCTCATGGTGAAAGGTACATGAAGAAGAGACTAGAGATTGATACCAAACTTATGATCCTGTAAGTGGTATGAACAAAAGAGATTGGAGATGTGACTCTTATGATCTCATAAGTGAGATTTCATCAGAGAAATCAATGTATAATACTTGAGCAAAGGGGTTGGACAAGGATAAATGGAAGAAGTTGTTGCACCTTCATTCAAAGGATTGTAAGTACTTTTACTTGTTCTCATTAATAATCAATGATTGGCTTGTTTATTTCAAACTTATGCTTGTTCCATATAAGTTTTTTTGCAGTATATGGATCTATATTTGAGCTAATATCAGTAGAGTAGGAAGTCCATTGTATATTTGTTTGTCCTACAGGACCTATCAGGGAGCTTAGGATCGAAGCTCAGCCAGGACTTTGCAAGGACAAACATCGATAATAAGGTACATATGTTTCTCCTTCTATTTCATTTATTAGTTTGATTAGATATAAAAGTAATTTAGTGTCCATGTTAAGAACTTTTCTGTCTTGTCCTTAAGAGTCTAGAGACCAAGAGGGAATCCACTTGTTCGCAGGGGGATTCACCTACAACAGAAATTGGCAACTCTAATGGGGAGGAGCTCTAATTTTTGTTTCCTTTCCCAAATCTTGTTTTGGCCCTTTTCACACTCATTTGACCATCTCCATACTATATTTGATTCTTATATTTGTTTGATTGCCTCTTTATTTCATCATGATCACCCTGATTGACTGAATTTCCTTGAGTTTTTGAGTTTCTAGGAATTTTTCTGAGATTTTGCAGTAGAGCACTCCCTTGCCCTTGCTATCAGAGAACCAACACTCCTTGGGGGTCTTACATAGAGTTTTGGAGTGCTCTGGTACCCCTTACATGAGAGCACTATCCCATTTTCAGTGAAAAACCCTATATTTTTTCATTTTCTGGGTTCAGTTTTTGCCTTTTACATTTGCTCAGGGCCTCATACTCTCAATCCATCTTGGTATTGGCCTTCAACACCTTGTTTTCTAATGATTGATCTCTTCTTGTTTGGGGATTTTCCATTTTCTTTCCTTCCCTTGAAGTCACTCTTTGTCTTTGTTGACCTAGAGTTAACTTGTTGTTTTCTTCTCCTTTATCTGATTGAGTGGAAAATTTTGTAAGGAAATCCAAAGGTCTGTGAACCTTTCCATATGATCTTTGAGGTCAGTTTTCCAACATTTCTCTTTTGTTTGAGATTTTTTTGGTTTTTTTTTGCAAATTTGGTGATCTTTGTCCTTCTTTTTTATTCACGACGAGAGTGTATTTTTTTGTTTTATGTGAGGTTTGCTTCTGTTTGTTTAATCCTGAAGTCTGATTGACATTTAGAAGTTTTACATTTGATTATCATTCACATATAAGAAAAAGGACATGTTTTAGTGATTGGTTTGGATATTAGAAGGCATTTCTAAAATTTTTAGCATTCCATTGGATTTGATTGAGAAACAATTGTATGAGGACATTGCATTTTAGTGTTTGATAGTGAAAACAACTTTTCTCCTTCCCTTAAATAGCCATTCATCAAAATAAATGATTGTTTATCATTTTCTTGTGCATATTTTTTGGGAATTAAGTCATCATACCATCAGTTTCATTTCCATACACCCTTTGAGTAAAGAACAGTTGTAAAATCATCGCCAATTAAAAATTATCTAGAAAATTTTGGTTTTAGGATCTTACACCAACATTAGACTAGGATTAACACTTTGGATTAGGCTATGAGTACAAATCTCCAAAGTTTTCAAAACAAACATTAGCATCCTGAGATAGGGAGAATCAAATCCTATTGTCGTATAGGCTGTCTGGGATCCCCCTCTCACACAGGGGTTATGCATGAGGTCACATTTGGGTGAGTTACAGAGATTATCCCTCCCTGGTTCAACTATTTGTAGTGGTCAGATCATATATTAGGGGTCACTTGAGAGTATACCCACGATTATGTGTGGGAGCCTCTCGAGTTGATTTTAGATTTGTTATCCTGCCCATACGTTTAGATCGAACTGTTGACTGTACCCACCCAGGGGCTGATTGCAAGTTGGTGTCCTTAGTTTCCATAATCCTTAGGTACTTACATGAGGTGATAGTGAAGGGAAGTCTCACTGTACCTGGAACAGACATTGGTCAAACTCACTCAGGCTCCTTGGAGGGTAAATCCACAATTACTGCATGGAAGCTTTCACCAAGGTGAAAGTTCATTAAGAAGGTCGCCATTGTAACTGTTCCACCATATCCTAGCCCCTTCTTGACTTGATCATGCGACGTTGGGTTTCATCACCAACTAGTACGATCATCGAGAGAAGTTTTGTTTTCTTGGTTTTGATTCCTAGATTTTATTAGCATATGCTGTTTATTTTTGTTAGTTGGCCCTAGATTTTCAGCATGTACTATTATTATCCAAAATTGATCCTATAGACAATAAAGGTCTTCGCTTATCATGTAGGATACAAGGGATACCTCCGGAAGGCTACTAACCCTTACCTCCTAACCCTCCAGAAGACAACTACCATGGAGAGGTATAAAATCAATATGACGCTGGGAGTATTGTTGCTTCTCCATTAGACAATCAAGAAGGTGCTTTGGTTATAGTTGAGAATCCCACTCCTCACACATCTATGTCGACCATTCCTATAGAACCACTTTTGCTTCATTTAGACTCCCTTGGGAACGTCATAGACGAAGAGGTCCCACAGTTACCTATGAGATATATTACCGACACATATATGGTATCCACAAAACCAACCTTTGGTGATGAGTATAAGACTCCTATTTTCCCTACCACTATAGTAGACACAAATCCCACACCTACTCGTTCTGTATGGAGGAATTCATTGAGATGCGATATCTATGAGCATTTTGAATCCTTCGACAACCCTTTAATCCTCATGAACCTCCTATTGAAAGTGGGCCATCTGGTCAAACTATGTGTTGCACATCTTTCGTCACCTTAGTGAGCAAAATAGAGGTGCTTGCAAGCTTAGTTGGGTTTGCTAAGCAGGACAGCTGTAAGGAAAAGGGTTAGAGAAAGAAATACAAAATAACAACTAAGAATTAAACTAAGAAATAAAACAACAACTAAATTAATGAACATAGGGACATAAGGACAAAAGAAACAATTAGACCCATGTCACCAATGATAAGGCTGATATTAGTGAAAGAAAACACCGAGAAGAAATAGGACTATGAGTCCCTTCTTCCTCAAAGGGAGGGCTCTTGGACCCCCACAAATAAGCTCTTCTTATAACTTTGAAAATGAAAATGAAAATGGTGAAAGAATTCTTTGCTAATCCACTCAAGGGGTGAGATGGATTTCCCAATGCAATGGTGCAAGTATACTCTTGGTAAGGATAGAAGATTCCTCAAGAGAATAATGGCAGCATAACTTTGCTATGAATTCCTTGAAAAATGAAGTGTATCCATGGCCTTTTTATAGCATTCCTTTGAGGTATTGTCCAACTAGTTTGTAGTGTGTAAAGAGGCTAATTAGGGAATTTCTAGGCCTTTGACCAGCCACCCAGTCGAATCCAGTCCAGATTTGAGTGTCAAATCAACTTGGAAGCTGAACCAGGAGTGGGTGGGAGGCTGACCACTCTCATAAATGCATTGTTTGTCAGGTGCACAGCTTTTTGCGACAACAATCTTGCATCGTGCGCATGTGCGCGATTTTTACGTTTATGTTTTGCGAATGTGCACGCGTGCCCTGTGTCTTCATAGTGCCCTTTAACTTTTGCACTAGTTGTATAGTTTTTTATCCTTTGGAAATTCTTTTGTGTTAATTCGGGTCCATGGGTGACCTCATAACTGTTTGATGATGCTGAATTCTTGTAACCATTTTTGGACAAAATTTCAGTGATAACAAATGCCCCCTGATGGATGAGGTTAAGAGCATATGTATAGCTAAAATCCATCAATGTTTCTTCTACTGAGAGTGTTGTTGTAAGAGAGAGCGATAGTGGGTTTGTCAAGAGTTACTCATTGGAGGGAGAAGGGAACCTGTAGAACCTTACCTTCCAAAAAGTGTGTAAAAATAAACTGCGTACAAACGAGGTGGGAATGCCCCATGCTTGTGTCATGTAACTCAAAAGATGAATGAAGTGTTGATGTAGACAACTGCAGTTCCCTCGGGGGCAGTCATGATAAAGGCAGAAGACAATTTTGTGGAGGAACATACTCTGAACAGTAGGCAGTGAGATCTATAAGAAGTATCACAGATTTTGTAGGCATTGATAGCCTATCCAAGTTTAGAGGTCTTCAGTGAATATAAGAAATAACTGCAATAGTCACAAAGTAATACCCACTGTAACATGAGAAAGTGTTGATGTCGAATGTTATGGGGGTCAACGATAGCAAGGAGAAATTGATGTTCTCCCTGTGCCATATGAGAGCTCTCAGTGGTAAGGTAATGAGAGTCAAGATACTGTCGCCCTTCTAGAAAATTGTGCTGATGTCGACAAAAGGGGGACATGACTCCCAAAAGCAAGGGGATTTGTGAAATCGACTAGGTGAGTTTAGAAATTTGGAAGAGGTAAATGGATGAATTCAAGATGTAGGAAGACTCAATACTTCCCTTAGTTGGGGGTATATGTGTTGGACAACTGAGAGGGGGGGGGTGAATCAGTTGTTACCGTGCTTAAACAATTATGCTTATTTTAAACTCTTTGTAGAAACACTGAATGATGATCACAATAATGCAGGGAAATAAACAATGGCACTTTCAACATCATTCACATATATGAGAAACATAGAGACAGATATTTCCCGAGGAAACCCATGCAGGGTAAATACCTCTTTACAATATCATACATATCATAACTCTTTACAATATGATAAGTAATAGTTACATTCTTTACAATATCATACATATGAGCACCAACTCATAATGAGGCTACAACCTCAGTTTTGCAAGCTGCAACTTGCTGAGATCACCAACTCTCTGTTTTCTCTAGCACCCACTAGAAGGAAGCACCAACTCCCTGGTTTCTCTAGCACCAACTAGAAGGAAGCACCAACTCCCTGGTTTCTATAGCACCAACTAGAAGGAAGCACCAACTCCCTGGTTTCTCTATAACTAACTAGAAGGAAGCACCAACTCCCTGTGTTCAAGCACCCACTTGAACCTTTGAGGACACCAGTCCTCCCTAGCACCTCCCAACCACCCTGAAATATAAATATTTGCTACTGAAACTTATTACAGTGATATGATGTTCAACAATGGCTTACTAGACTCATCACTGTTCTGTTGTATTTTGTTGCTTTGTCTGCCTCATTGCCTTTCTGCATACATGACTTGCGCTGTCTGTTCTTCTTCTTTTTATGCTCTGTGTGCCATGTTCATTCACTCCACAGTTCCTCTTCTATGCAATTCAACTACTACACTCTCCTTCTTCACACATGAATCACCTACACCAACACCAATCACAACAAACTCCAACAACAACCGCAACAGCAACATCAATCCCTTATCTTCTCTGTACCATGTATCTATAGCTTCTGTGCATCTTGTGCATGAAATATTCACCATTCCTCTACATGCTCATACTGCACCAATCTCCTCCACATCTCAAGTGTTCTACGTGATCATCATCATGACTCTTCAACTTCTCTGGCGGTTTTCCCACACGTTCAACATCATTGCATGTTGTACTGAGATTCCTCAGCCTCTCTGGCAGTTTGAGACTCTTTGTCTTCTCTGTGACAGTTGAGCTCACCTTCTCTGTTTCAGTTACAGACTTCAACGCTCATCCATTTGTCAATCCCTTCTAAGAATAGTCTTCCTTCACTGGACGAATCTTGGAGACTCTTTATCTCCTCTGGCGATCACACAGAGGTCTCTTCGAGTTCTCTAGTAGACGTCATCACTGGTTTCTGGCAGTTCTACTATGTCATGCTACAGTCGCCCTCTGATCTTGTTCATATTCATCTGCACCGTTGGATATGCAACGAACAAATCTGGACGACCAGAATCTGTGCTCCCAGATCTACAGTCGGGATTCGATTCCGNTGCCATTCTGCCTTTAATTAAAGGGGGGGGTCTGGAATGGTGAGGTATCGAGGAAGGGCCCCATTTCTGTCGTGTCACATTTTGTATCATTCTTCTCCCCACCTGATCCTGCGCCAAGGCTCGTTCCCTTTAGCTCCTCCTGTCTTCCGACATCTTGTTGGATCATGTTGTCATTGATGCCAATGGTTTGATTGATTTATGTCATTGATTGATGTCAAGTGATTGATTGATTTCAAAGGATTGATTGATTTATGATTGATGTAATATAATATGTATTGTCCTTGATGAGAATGCATAGATGAAGATGGATCAATGAGTTGCCATTGATACATGATGAAGATGGATCGATGTGGTTCCATTGGTATATGATGCATTGTTGGAAAAATGTATAGAT
>ML780675.1:1425852-1446835 GCA_009831015.1 Picea engelmannii
GTGTTTCAGCATCTACGTTTCAACATCTGAGATTCAACATTTGTGTTTCAGCATCTACGTTTCAACATCTGAGATTTAGCATCTGTGTTCACCATACACAATCGATTGCCATCAATGACAACCTTGATCATCTGCGTCATCTCGGCTGTAGCCATATTTCCAACACATCCAGGGACTCTAAGTTCAGCAACCATTGCTCCATTGGAGCAGTGTCAGGTAATAACTCAATTGCGGTGCGTAAGGTGGGAATTTCGCACTCGATGGGAAGAGTGGCCTCAACCCCATGGACTAGATGAAATGGTGTGAAACTAGTGGCTATTTTCACAACTGTACGGTAAGACCATAGCACGGAAAATAACATATGATGCCAATTGTTATTATGTTTGTTAACCGTGCATTGTAACATGGTCTTGAGGACCTTGTTGACTGCTTCGACCTGTCTTTTAGACTGAGGGTAATATGGTGAGGCAAACTCGTGGGAGAATCCTAACCGAGATGAGAGTTCGAAAAAAATCTCATTCTCGAAGTGTTTCCTGTGATCGCAAACTAGTTGGAGTGGTACTCCAAAGCGGGATATGACGTGGTTAAAGAAAAAACGTGTTGCGATGTCAGCGGTACTATTGAAGGTGGGCATAGCTTCCACCCATTTTGTGAAGTAATTGACTACGACAACAATGTATTTGTGTCCATTGCTGGAGGGGGGATTACAAGTCATGAAGTCGATGCCCCATTTACAAAAAGGGCCAGCAGTGATGACTAGATGAAGAGCAGGTGGTGCTCGGGATTTGTTAACATAAATTTGACACTTCTCGCATCGTTTTATGGCATGAATGCAATCATGAAACAAGGTAGGACAAAATTAACCTACTCAGATGATCTTCTGAGCAGTGGATATTCCAAAAAGATGGCCCCCACATGCGCTGCTATGGCAGTCGTTCAAGACTCTATCAGCCTCATCAATGGTCAGGCATCGACGAAGAATGGTGTCGACCCCTCACTGGTATAAGATGTCTCCGATGAGGAGGTAGCGGGGGGGCTGGTGGCGAATACGAAGACGATCATGTCGTGAAAGGTGGTTACCGAAATTTTGAGTTCGGAGGTAGACGAGGAGGTCACCGTACCAAGGATCATCCGAGGTGATGTAAAAGAGGTGTTCGTCGAGAAAGTCAGTATTGATGGGGGCATTGGTTGTGTTAGAGGGGAGGACCGTGACAAGTTTGGCAAGGACGATGGATTTCTTTCTCTTGGGTGTTGAGAATTCAAGATCATAATCCTGAAGGATAAAGATCCATTAGGAAAATTTTTCGTTAATTTCTCGACGACTGAGGAAGTATTGCATAGGGTTGGAATCTGCTACAACCTTAGTTGTGCAAAGAAGAATGTAGTGACGTAGTTTCTGGATTGAGAGGATGACTGCAAGGGCTAGTTTCTCTTCATGTTTATACTTCAAGGGTGGCCCTGAGAGGTTTTTACTAACGTAATAAATGACATGCTCACGATCGTCATCACCTATCTAAACGAGAACTCCTGCTACTGAAACAGCTGATGCTGATGTGTAGAGGATATAGTTGTGATTGTCGTCAGGTGCACTAATTAAAGGGGAGTTGGAGAGCGCCATCTTAAGATCATCAAATGACTATTGGGCATGTTCATCCCAATAAAATGGGATGTTGTGACATAGTAAGCAAAGGAAACCGTGTGCGCGAGTGGCATAGTCTGGGACAAATCGCCGTAGAAAGTTAGCCTTGCATTGTAGGCTTTGGAGTTGACGTAAATTTCAGGAAGGTGGAATTTCGATGATAGCTTGGACTTTGAGGGGGTCCACAGTAATACCTCTTTGGGAAATGATGAATCTGAGGAGGCACCCCATGGTGACGCAGAATACGCACTTAAGGGGATTCAAACAGATGTTGTACTGACTACACCATTGGAAGATGATCCATAAATCATCAAGATGTTGGGTGCGTTTCTTGGATCGAGCCGTGAGGTCATCCAAGTATGTGAGGATGATATGAGCCAGATCATGAAAAATGTATGTCATATCCCATTGGAATGTTGCGCCAACATTCTTTAGGCCAAACGACATGACACGATATGCAAAAGTACCCCAAGGGGTAGTGAATGCGGTTTTGTATTGATCGGCGAGGTGGATTTGGATTTGATTATAACCAGAGAAACCATCCATGAAGGATAGAGCCTCATGGCTTGCGTAGTCGTCGAAAATTTGATCGATGAAAGGAATTGGAAAGTTGTCTTTGGGACATGTGTGATTGAGATCACGAAAGTCCATGCAGACGTGGATAGTGCCCTATTTTTTATTAATGGGTATAGGGTTGGAAACCCATGAGGTATAGGCGATGGGGTAGATGAACCCAGTTGCGCATAATTTGTCAATTTCAGCTTTGATGGTCTCTACTTTGGATGGGTGTAGTGGTCACTGTCTTTGACGAACTGGTGTAATGTCAGGCCAGGTGTAGATGTGATGTTCGACGATAGAGGGATCAAGGCCAGGCATTTCTGTGTATGACTAGGAAAAAATATCCCGATATTCCTGGAAGAGGGTTTTATAAGTGGTGATTTCTTGAGGAGTGCAAGCGGCTCCAATGGTGATTTCCTCGATGACGCCATTTTTGATGGAAATGTCGATTTTGATGGTTGGGGAAATGTTGGCCATGTTTCCTTCTTCAAAGGCATCTAGGGTAGGAATGGGGTTGTTAAACCAGTCGATATGCCCTGATGGGATAAAATCCTTGGTTTCGACTGCGTATATGGGGTATTGGTTAGGAGGCATGGAGGATTCTTGTGGAAAGAAGAGCGCTTGGTGGTGTAGCACATCCCATGGGTAGTCAGGGTTGTTTAACTCTTCTAGTATTTCCTCGTCACAGTGGAATTGCCAGGAATACAAGGGGTCGTGAAGAGTGATATCGGTGACTATTGTCATGTGGCTGCCCCTTGGTGATGAAGAAGCAGGGGGAACGACGCAAGGAAATTGCAATGGTTCGCTCAACATGAACCAAATATTGAAGTACTGATGAGTACTTGTGGTGGGATGTAAAATTTCCATAGGGAAATGAGAGGGATAATTGGGGGGATTTGGGGGTGAATCCTAGGATAAGTCATCCAAGAACCATGGAGGCGTTGGGATGGCCTCGGGTTCGGGATAAATGAGATGAAGAATCTCTAGTGACGAGGTAAGGTCAACCATCGATTCTATGGGTCTTTGAAGTAGGGTCAATTGGCGTTGCCTGTATTCAATGATCATAGGACACTGGTATGTAAAATGATCTAAGGATTCACATAGAGAGCAAGGGCATCTCATACGTTCATTGACTGAAGTTGTGACATAATGGATGTCAGTGATTTTTGGTAGGGATGACGTAGCTAGACTGGGTTTGCTCTGGAAGCTTTGGCATACTGTGGCTAATATCTGCCGAAAGCATGGCAGTGATGGGCAATGGTGGGTATAATGGCCATATTCTGAACATATAGTGCAAGAGAATTTGGTTCGCAACCCTTTACTACTTGAATGAGGGGTGGTAGCGGTAGTACTTGCTATAGTGGCGAGTGTTGAGGGAGTTTGATTGAGTGGAATCAAATTCCGTAACTCTGGTAGAGATGGGCATTTGTTGGTTTGGTGTCCATCTTTCTTACATAGCGCGCAAGGAGGTTGGATGCGCGGGGGGAGTAGAGTTGTGGGCTCTTTCTTCTTTTGCCTGCCCCCAGTTGTGGAAGGGAGGGTAGTGAGTGAGGGTGTAGAGGGTATGGTGGGATTCAACATGGTAATCGTCATTGGTATTCCTTCCATTTGGGGGGGAAGGGATGGTCGAGGGACCATCTCGGGTGGATGTAAATACCAAACTGGAATTGCTAACACCATATTAGGGAGGGTAAGCGTTGCGGCTACTTGGAAAGCTTGTACACCTAGAGGAGGGTAAAAGAAGGGGATTTGAGTAATGTCTTGGGGAACTATTTCCCAAACTGGGATATGGCCTTGGGGAGAGGTGAAATTGTGGACTGGTGGGGTCGACGAGTTTGCAAGAGACTTGTGAGGGGGGAGCTTTGTGACTAGTGGGACGTTAGATATGATAGAAGCCTCCCTAGGAGGAAGGGTATCCTCTATGTCAGTTGTGTTAGATGATACAACGCATAATTGATTTGAAGGATGAAGGAGCAGTGGTGCTTCATGGTAAGTTCCTAACAATGATGGATCTTTGAAAATTTCGGGACCCATTTCGATGAGTGGGTATGCGTCATGACTCATGTGGATGAGAGGGAGAATGTTATCAATTTCAACAGACGGTTTAGGCTCGTAATGTGAGACTTGGTCAATGGTAACGATCTTCCCATTGTGGGGGAACATCATTGTTCGAAATATGGAAGAGGCAATTGCCTTCATAGCATACATGTAGCTACAACCAAACAGGATATTATAATCGAGTGGGGCGTCAATAACTTCAATGTCGATGAGAGTAGTCTTTCCCCCAAGTTCTATGGGGACATTTTGGAAGAGCCCTTTAGGAGATGATGGTCATCCATCATAAGCTCATAAGGTAATGACAGAGGGTATGATTTTGGGGGAACCAAGTTTCTACCATACAGATTTAGACATAATGCATGTAGATGCACCTTCATTGATGATACATCGATGAACTATAATGTTCCATATTTTCACTGGGATTTGAAAAGCAATCAAAGAGGGAAGGCGAGGTTCTTTGTTGTCGAGATCAAATGTAATGAGTTGAGTATCTACAGGGTCGACTGCCCCCAAGGTGGAAAGTAATGATTTCCGTTGAGTGGGACAAGTTTGAAGGACTTCTAAGATTGACATGGTAGCCGAGGATTGTGCTAAGTCATCAACCAAACTGTAATTATGAGTTTCCCTAGCCTATGGGTTGTGGACATTCCTGCACAATGGGATGTGAGGGATGCAAAGACCTGGTTCTATGTTAGGGCGAGGGATCACCAACGGGGGTCTCGTTGGTGCGGGGATTGTTTTTGGAGGAATGGGAGGGGACTTAGTGGGTGCATGGTACTGACAATTACGTGTTTGCAGAAGGATTTCTTCCTCACTAGTGAGGAGGACCATGTGATCTGCTGGATTGTTAGGATTGAGGTTTTGTCCCACCTAAGGTGGGGGAGGCTGCGTGTCCTGTTGGGTGTTTATCACACCTTGGTGTGGAATAGGATTTTGTAGCATGACAGAGGGGGGTTGTTGCATGTATTGTTGTGGGGCTGCTGAGGAGCAGGTGATGCTGGAGGATGGGGTATATTTCCTGAGTCTTTCATCCATTTGAAATCAGTGATTTGGGGGCCATGATGAGTATAATGACCGAACTCACCACAAAGGGCACAAGGGAAGTTGGTTTTAACATTATTGTTATTTCTCCCTTGACGCCTATTATTATTTCCCCCCTAGGGGTTCTGATTCCCTTGGTTCTAGTTTCCCCCAATAGGTTGGTCCTGTTGGGGTTGATTCCTGCCTTGACCTAGGTTGTTGTTGTTACTATTTCTTCCTTTCTTTTTGGAATTATTCGACGGGTGGTTTAGATTTTCCGTATTCAACTGTTCGAAATTTTGATATTGTTGAATGGGAGAGGGTTGAATAAAATTCACCCCAACATGAGGATGTGGGGGAGCGATGGGTTGTGGGGGACCAGGAAATGGAAAGTATGGATTTTGTGGGGGTAACGATCAGTAAGGTACATAAGAAGGTGTGGCATTTCCGCTAGTACTATAAGCTGAGGTAGAGGGGGTACCAGAACTTTTTTGAATAGGTGTTTGTATGGGGGGTTCCGACAGTGGCCCACTGATGGGTAGAGGCATAGCAACAGGGTATGGTTGTTGATAAGGGGGTGGGGGGTAATAAGAGGTGCCCCCATATGCTGATGGATATTGAGGTGTTCCATACATTGGTGGTTGTTGGGGTTGTGGACTGTGGTGAGTGGTATTACCAATCAGTATGTCTACTGAGTGAGACATCACAGGCTTGTCTTGGCCAAACGACACAGGTTTTGGGAGATCAGGGAGTACAGTGTATAAGTACCCTGACTGTGAATAGATTAGGCAGTATTGTTGAGCCTTATTGATGGCTTCTTCTTCTGATTGAGGGAAGGTGGAAGCTACATCCTTACTGAGGAGAGAGACAAGTGATCTAAGAAACTAGTCAAGACACTATTGTTTGGTGGTTTCTACTTTGCACAAACTACGTTGCCTACACCACTCGTGAATGTGATCAACGATATGTGTGGCTGAGGTTTGTTTGAAATTAGAGAGTAGTTCTAGACCATTGTCATGGAGGATTGGTAATTGAAAGAAGGTCAAAAATGCTTTGGCCAAGGACTCGAAAGTTGCATGGGACCCTGATTTTTCATCTACATACCATTTGGCTGATGGGCCAGTGAGTGTGCATTGAAATAATCGTAGTCTGATGGAATCATCCATAATGTTGTTGGAAGAGCACCATAGGTGGAAAGTCATGACATGGTTGGCAGGGTCATCTCCTGCCTTTCCTTCAAACTTGGGGATGTCTGAAGGTAGTTTGGTGGGCATTGCAAGCCATGTGGGGTCATGCAATATAGGATCATTGGTGAGTTTTCTTAGATCTAGTATGTTAAGAGAGGCCAAATATGGCATCAGGAGTGTTGGTTGAGGATTATCTCCCACCATGGTAGGAGTGTTCTGTGAACCTGACCCTGGAGGGGGGCTAGGTGGGTTGGTACTTCCCCTTTGAGAGGAAGTTGTCCCCCTGCTTCCGTGTAAAGGAGAGTGAGTAGACGGAGGAACTTGGGAAGTGGACCCAAGTAGTGTGGAACCAAGAAAGGCTGATCCTAAGACAGTGGCACTCACTAGAGTGTGAGACGGTGGTGTCGATGAGAGGGAAAGACCAGAAACTCCCCATAAGATAGGAGGGAGGTTTAGCAAACATCGGGAATGACGGGGATTCTGTGGGTCCCTTATGATGTCCAACTAGCTAAGTGAATGTGTGAAAATGGTGGTGAGAGTAATAAAGAAACAAGATCCGTTGTTGCAAATTTTGAACTTTACACAATATATATATCCAAATCAAAATGTAATCAGAAGTGCATCATACATAAAGTGGTTTGAAAAAGAAGCATATATGTGGATAAGTGGGTTTTTTCCATGTGGGGAATCAAAGAAAACAAATGCTCGTGTACTAAAAGACGTAATGTCCTTCCTCTCAAATAGCATTGGACCTTCCAATAGTACTCAGCAGTGGGGTCTGAAGTCACCGGAAGAGAGACTAGTGAAGGATGAAATAATCGGTTATAATGAGGGGTAAAGGGGGCATATCCCGAAAGAGCTGGAGATATTTCCCAATAGCCACACAAAATCCAATCAAGGTGCAATTGCAGCCCACAATTTTCACCTGGGTAGATGTCCTAAAATTTGGTCACTAGGTACCTCGATCAAAGTGTGACATTTAGATTTTCGGCCTAAGAAATGGGTCATGGGCTGGATCTCATCCAAGAGGTGGGTACCTCAAGGGGGGATGCACAGAACAACCATACCTTGGCCTTCAACCCTTCAAGGGTGTCTCCCTGCCTTATGGTGTCAGGAACACTTGACTTGGTGGATTTTCAATTCCCTATTTGACAACTTCTATGGTTTTGACAATGTGAAAACCAGATGACGAGGAGTTATTTGGATGCCTATCCCCAAAATCCTACCTAGACTAAAAAATTTCTTTTGGCACCTCCTGTGGAGGAAAACTTAGTTAGTTTTTAGAAAAAAATTAAATGTAGTTGTTTTGAGAGGTTGGGAGTGTGAACCAACCTCGTTGAAATTAAATGGGAGTGGATAGTTTCATAAAGAAAACGGTGGGGTGTTTCGGAATCCCTTTCGAGGAAACTCACTTTGGCCTCCACGTTTCAAGAAGAAGCTATGTGAGTGATAAGTGACTTTTGTGTGTGAATGAGTGAAAGTGTGCCAATTTTTAATGAATTAGGTGTCACCTTGATACATGTGGACTTCGCTTGGTCCTTACAAGTATTGATTACCTAATTAAATAAGTGCCTTTGGTACAACCTTGCATAATTCAAAAGTCCCTAGGAAGCTAGCATGTGGACATGTGGGTCCGTTACTATTTCTTTAACTCCCTATTTTGATTTAATCTAAGAAAATCTTTGAAACTATCCTAGATTGTGATCATGTGGGCATGTGTGGGCCCGTTACAAAACCTTTAAAGTTCCCTAGTGATTTAATCTAAGAAAGTAAATTTCAATACTATCCTACCTTTGTAGCATATGGGCATGTATGGGACTATTACAATCTTAAGATGTGTTTGAAAAAATAAATTAAGGGGAGTCCCAAGAAGGGTTGTTTTCCTCTCCTAAAGGTTTTAATCTTCTTAAGAGAGATGAAATTGTTCCACAATCTTTTTCTCATTCTCAAGGTCACTTGGAGGTGCGAGAGAAGAGCATACTAAGCGATTGTTTATCCAACTTCTAGTCCCAATGCAAGTTAAATGTGATTACAAATGATTTCCAACTTATATTTTTGGCCAAAACAAGCCATCCATGTGGCGAAAATGAAAGCAAAAGAGGAAATAATGATTTTAAAACCCTAAGTGCCTATGTGTTTTGACTAATCCCTTTATATGAAGAGGGGATTAAGTGTGGTGCAACTTAAAACATGCATGAAATGACTTTTAAGAAAGCTAAGGGCCTTCCCCAAATCTCAAAAACCTTACAATGTGATTTTTTTGCACAGGTGTGCGGGTCTTAGTGGATATAGAGGTGCAGTGAGCGCATGTGCGCAAACTGAAAAGAGATAATGGGTGTAGGTGCATAGAACAGAACTGTGATTTAGGCGCATGTGTGCACAATGCGCATTGTGGGCCGAAAAACCTGCACACAAGTGACACATGGCCGTGAATGAAAATTTCGGATGGAATTCTCTCAATTCAACTTGGAATTGGATGATTAGCAGGTTGGCTTAGGCCAGTTAATGAACATGCAAGTTAAATAAACCAAACAAAGAGCTAGAAAAAACCAAATGGGGGAGGAAATTGATACCTTTCCCCGGTGGAGTCGCCAATCTGTTGTGTCTCTTTTGTCACCTTAGTGAGAAAAATAGAGGTGCTTGCAAGCTTAGTTGGGTTTTCTAAGCAGGATATCTGTAAGGAAAAGGGTTAGAGAAAGAAATAAAAGAGAGCAACTAAGAATTAAACTAAGAAATAAAACAACAACTAAATTAATGAGTATAGGGACATAAGGACAAAAGAAACAATTAGACCCATGTCACCAATGATAAGGTTTATATTAGTGAAAGAAAACACCGAGAAGAAAGAGGACTATGAGTCCCTTCTTCCTCCAAGGGAGGGCTCTTTGACCCCCACAAATAAGCTCTTCTTACAACTTTGAAAATGAAAATGAAAATGGTGAAAGAATTCTTTGCTAATCCACTCAAGGGGTGATATGGATTTCCCAATGCAATGGTGCAAGTATACTCTTGGTAAGGATAGAATATTCCTCAAGAGAATAATGGCAGCATAAATTTTCTATGAATTCCTTGAAAAATGAAGTGTATCCATGGCATTTTTATAGCATTCCTTTGAGGTATTGTCCAACTAGTTTGTAGTGTGTAAAGAGGCTAATTAGGGCATTTCTAGGTCTTTGACCAGCCACCCAGTCGAATCCAGTCCATATTTGAGTATCAAATCAACTTGGAAGCTGAACTAGGAGTGGGTGGGAGGCCGACCACTCTCATAAATGCATCTTTTCTCAGGTGTGCGGCTTTTTGCGACAAAAGTTGCGCATCGTGCGCATGTGCGTGATTTTTGCGTTTCTGTTTTGTGCATGTGCGCGCGTGCCCTATGTCTTCATAGCGCCCTTTAATTTTTGCACTAGTTGTATAGTTTTTGACCCTTTGGAAATGCTTTTGTATTAATTTGGGTCCATGGGCGACCTCATAACTGTTTGACGATGTTGATTTCTTGTAACCATTTGAGGACGAAATTTCAGTGATAACACTATGAATCACCCAATCGATTAGGTCATTAACCCTACTATTGCGTCAACACAAGTCTATCATAATGTTGGACTCATCACCTCTACTCATTCCCAAGGCACTTCAATCCCTACCCCCACTTATACAAACTTTCACTCTACAGCTCCACATGTTCCGCACGATCCTACTGGGACATATTTTCACCTGAGAATGCAGACCCTTGCCAGCCAAATACAACCAACTAGAGGGAAACCACCATTTAGCAGATCTATCCCTCCTAGAAGACCACCATCCTATGACAGGCCTACCCCTCCCAGGGGAAAGCCCCCTTTCCATGTTCTTCCTAGAGGGCAACCTCCCTTTGCCAGTCATACCCCAATCATTAATCCACCACTAGCAAGGGGGAAACCTTCATTTGATGGAAACCCTTCACAATCCTGGGGAGTATCTTTCGGAGGCACATTTACCCAACCCCATGTTGGGGGTCACTCATATCATAACCCACAAGGAGAAGTATCAAATCCTATTCCTTCTGGACCATCTTATGGACAACCTTATCCGAGCATCCCAAACACCACCTGGAATCCTCAAGGACAACAACCTTATACTCCCCACGGGCCTAATGTGTATCCACCTCCAGGATCTACTCCTTACCCTCCTCAAGGGAACAATGTTTATCCTCCTTATGGGAAAGCAAATCACCTGGCTTATAATGCTCATAACCCACTGGGTTATGCAAATGTTTCTTAGCCATCATCAAATCCTATTTATCCTGGTCAGCAACAACCGTATGTAGGAGGACCTATTGGTTACAACTATCCACCTAACCCATTTTATCGTCCTACTGGTGTTCCTATGCCACACCAGTATCATCTGCAAATTAACCGAAAACTACCTTTCCTTAAGACTCTGGATCTCCTAGACTTGTCTCGGTTAACTAATGATCCTATTTTTCAGTCACCGGTTTGGCCAGTTATTCCATCTAAACTTCCTTTTGATATTTCGAAATTTGATGAAAAATATGGAGAATATCCAAATAACCATGTGATGACTTTCCATTTTTGGTGTTCATCAAACTCCCTCATGGATGATTCTATACGTTTGCCTATTTTTCAGCGAACACTTACTGGCTCTGCAACAAAGTGGTATATTGAACTACCACGTGATTATTTTCATGATTTCAACTCCCTTTCCATGTCTTTCCTCACGCACTTTCAACTACCTATTCGCTACGAGATGGGTACTAAACTCTTGACCTCCCTTTGTCAAAATAAATCCGTGCATATCTCTGACCATATTCATGAGTGGAGACGACGACGAAGGATGATCAAGGTAATAATTCCTGACATATTATTGGCAAAATGGTTTACTAAATCACTTTTTCCCCTGATCGCTCGCAATGTCGCTATGGGTGGTGCAGTCACCGAGGAATAAACCATTGCTCAGACTCAGTACTTAGATTTGGTTTATTCACAATCTGGTACTTTGTATGATTTGCTTCCAAATGATTCTTGAACTAATACCGATCCATCCAAGCCGTCATCCTCATCTCATGTGGACGGTGTTATTGATTCCGTCAAAACTCAATCTACTTCCCAGTCGACCACACTCTCCTCTACTTTCCCCCAAACTCAGATATCTGAGGTGAATGCATTTCAATCTGCCCCTTCACAACAATCCAGAGGTAAGAAGAAGACACAAAATAAATCAAAAAATACCAATAACAATGAACAACCAAAAAATCAAGCTCAAACACCTACTACTGAAAAGAAACCACAATGGAAACTAAAGTTCCTGTGTATCATTTGTGGTGATGATCACTACACTCGAGACTGTCCACATCGCAATGAAGTGGCCAAACATTTCCAGGGAAATTCACAACTCGTTGTGCTTACTCAACCTTTTCCACAATAACAATCCATGGTTGCTCAAACCCCCTCTCCTGGGGGCAATTCTATCCATCCTCATAACGAGGCCTCGAGGAGTGAAAATATTTATATGTATAATGGGATTAATTTGACCACTCTCTCTAATACATACAACACACTGGGTAACCCTGACAAAGGAAAAGTCACTAACAGTACTGGTACTTTACTAGATCCATCACTGTCCTCCGTTAGTCCTCCATCAGTTAATCCTTCGTCTGGACCACTTCAGATTGAGAAACCTATGTTTAACTCTATCTTACGCCCTCCTAAGAACAATATCAGTAAATCTACCTTTAATCCTAGTTTATGTGTTGTCTAGAACTACAAAATTGTTGAAGATTTGGCTCAAGCACTGTGTGCTATGTCTTCGTTAGAAGTTCTACAGCACTGCCCCAGTCAACGTATAATTCTCTTGGACACTATTGGCAATGTTGATCATTAGTTGTCCAACCATATCATGTTAAACCTGGACAATTATACATCTCGAATCTCCCACCAACTTGCTTTCCAAGTTGATGTTGTTGTTCACAATCAAAAAATCCACTGAACTATTCTGGATGAGGGAGCCTCAACTTGTGTCATGTCTTTAGCATGTTGGAAAAGTTTAAAATCACCTGCACTTAACAAATCCCCAATGATGTTATGCACATTTGATGGGAGAGGTTTTCATCCCCATCCCTGTCCATCCAATTGGGTGGCAAAACTGTCACTGTTGATGTCGAGGTAGTCGATGCTCCCCTCGATTACAACTTGTTACTTGGAAGAAGTTGGTTTTATGCTATGACTATCGTTTCCTTGTCGATGTTTCGATGTGTACAATTTCCTCATCAGGGAAAAATTTTCACTGATGATCAGTTAGATTTTTGCACAACCGATGCTTGCGCTCCTGCTACCAACAACATTCATTTCTTGGGAGACCACAATATCACATATGAAAGAGTTAGTGTTGGCTTAATGAAATATTATAGCCTTATGGGTACCTTCCCTACAACACTTCCACCGACTACACATCATATTTCCACCGTCGATATGATTTTGACCGCGGCTTATCAATCTTTGGAATCATCTAACCCTTTGGATTGTACCTAGTCCCTTGGAATTCAATGTACTAGGTGACACCTTGCTACTTAGTCTAGCCGAAACATCATACATTGTTGTCCAATCTACTTCTCCCTCTTCGTATCACCAATATCTATTGGCACCCAACAATTATTCAATGCCATCACGGTTAAGTTCCTTGTCGTCTACAATTGACTAGATTTCTCCATTTTTTCCCTTGGATGAATATATTATGGAAATGTTGAGCATTGGTGAGCTACCTCAGGATGATAACCATCATCGATCCTCTTTTATTCCCCCTTGTGAAGAAATTCTAGAAGATATACACTCTATCTCCCCTCCTGATGTCGATTTTCTATCGTCTCCCATGCCTTCAACTTCCGATGATTTGGATCCAGTCATTGACATGGTGATCTCTTCGGTAGGGCTATTGGAGCCTGATCTCCTTACCCCTTTCATGACCCTCGACATGTGTTCCTTCCAGAGTGATTTTCTTCCATCCAACGAAGATATCTTGGAAGCCATGACCAAGTTTTGTCCCTTGACATGGTGTTCTTCTAGAGCGTTATTCTCTTAGAATCCATGATCAAGAAGAGTCCACGAGCATAGTTTATCTTCTTTGTAGCAAGCTCATTAAAAAAATGAAACAGAGGTCACGAGAATAGTTTCTCTTATCGATAGAAATATCATTAAAAAATGAAACAGAGGTCACGAGCACAGTTTCTCTTCTCTGTGGCAAGATCGTTAAAAAATGAAACAAAATCTTTGAGCACAGTTTTCCTCTTTGTAGCAAGCTCGTTAAAAAAATGAAACAACAATATAGGGATTAAATTCAAAGCCCTAAGAATAGTTCTTTTCATGTGTCAAGCTCATTAAAAATGAAACATTCACCTCTCTTGAACCTTCATTTCATCCACCCTTATCCTTTTTCTCCATATAGTAGAGAAATTGGCAACAACCTCAAAGTTGGTGAACGAATTGAAGCTTGGAGGGAATGTCTCTAGTCTTTGATGATCATTCTGGAGTTAAGCCACTAGCTTTCAAGCTGGGGGCATACCGAGCTTAGTTTTTTTTCTTTCTTGTGCTCGAAAAAACATGAGAATGTAACCGAGTAGACTTTTATCACTTTTTTGGACTCGCATGGATATACGAAAAAGGAACCCCTTGGAGTTGTCTTTGAGCTCATTTTAGACTCTCTAAACATGAAAATATATCCGAGTGATCTTGCTTCCTTTACCACCCGTTAAAAGGTTTGAAAGGGCATCTTTAGAGTGATAATTTATCTCTTTTTTTGAGTCGCGAGACTAACATTACAAAAAAGGACAACATTGGACTCATCTTTAAGTTATTTTCAGACTTTCTAAATACAAAAAACCACTAAGTTTACATTATGTAGACTCGTTAAACAATCATACATTGAAGGGCCCATACGGGACCGAACCCTTACTTCTTCCAGTTCGTTAAACAAAGGAAGAGGGACTTACCAAAGGTGAGTCATATCGAGCATGTGTTACCCTCCTCGAGCTTGTTAAATTAAAAAGAGGTACTTGTCTATCTGAATGGGGGAAAAATTGAAAGAAGCAAGCCAAGTAGGTTTTTGACAACACTACCAGCAACTCTTATAGTTTCCCTCGAACACAACACTTTGTCTTTTCATGCGTTTTAATCCGCTGAACCTCTACACTGAGCCAATCCTCTGAGTTTCTTTTACTCCTTTGGGTCACCCGACAAAATTCACCGTATCCACTGCATCATCAAGTTTTGGGCCATGTCAAGTTTCTGTTGTTGTGCCTTAATGTTCAAGGGAAGTATTTGCCTCAAGAGTAAGCCATCACAAATATCTTGTTTCAATACCCATGTTAGTCCATTTTCATTTGATCTACCAATTACATCTCTGTGTCAGTTTTTTGTCGATGGGGGATACATAAAGGCCCTCCTTCGACGATTCTATTCCTGTCGACTTTAGCACATTATCCAGGAGTTAGACTAGAAACCAATTAGTACCTTGGGACCTACATGCATCAATGGTAGGCCTCCTCATGTCCAACAATGGCTTTACATCATTGACCCCTAATCGAATGATTCCACAGATGCTAGACTTCATCTCATTCATTCACATTCGTCGGGATGTACTAGAGTACCTTGGGAATCATTGACATCAATGGTTATCTCCCTCGTGCTTGTTAACGGTTTACATCATTGATCGGTAATCAAGTGGTTTCTACCATGTTCAACATTAGGACATCTATTCACATGGTTAGATTTGTACTACATCGAGATCGGTAAGAAGACCCTAGGTTGAGTTTTCACTCTTATGTATACTTTGCCCAGGTTGTGAAGGAGTTCTTTTGAACTATGACACATATATTGTTACATAGATCCACTTTGTATTGGTCGTGGCTATGTCTTGTCATCTCGTAGATCCATTGTGTATTCTTTGTGGCTACGATCAGTTCAGGCCATAGGAGTATAGATCCACATTGTATCTATGGTGGCTATACCATTTTGTTAATATAATTATGGATCCACAATGTATTTTATGGTGGCCATACTTAAAATGTCTTTATCACTCAAGCATAGGTATGCCTGCCTTGGGTTTTGAAACATGTCATAATATTTATTTGATGGTTGTGTGCATCTTTTTCTAGTTTCTCTGCATCCATACCCTTGCTCGAAAAATTATACAAAGTACTTCAGTCATCATCATCTTCTAACTTTATACTTTGGGGGGAAATCTGTTACACATCAAAATTACTCACTTCAATAGTGTCGCAAGTGTCCTCATTACAAGTGTTATAAGTGTCACATCTTGACCACAAGTGTTGCAAGTTTCATAAACATCATACTTCCATATTTCCCATTTCATGCCTCTAACGACATCACAAAGACACTTAAGACACCCCAAAGACTAGTTTTGAAGAACATAAGTCACTTGACAGGGAGTACAAACCATTTTCCAGAAAAAATGGAAAAACTTGACAGGGAGAACCACTAAAAAATGGATTTTGGAGAGAAGCGCTCCCCTACCCACTATCAGGGAGTGTTTGAGTGCTCTGTGCACCCTTTTGGGGGAGTTCTATCCTTTTTTGAGCAATTTTTGGGTTTGTTGAGGCAAATCAGGGAAGAATCCCTTAATTCCTGAAGGTGGTTGGATTCTAATAGATGGTCAAGGAATGATCTTAGGGAAGATCCTCAATTGAAGGAGAGGAATCCTTAACTTATCCCAAATATATCTCAAGTGGTTGGACCTCTCCAAGGTTATATAAGGAGGCCTTCTCATGGTGAAAGTTACATGAAGAAGAGACTAGACATTGATACCAGACTTATGATCCTGTAAGTGGTATGCACATAAGAGATTGGAGATGTGACACTTATGATCTCATAAGTGAGATTTCATCAGAGAAATCAATGTAGATTACTTGAGCAAAGAGGTTGGACAAGGAGAACTGGAAGAAGATGCTACACTTTCATTCAAAGGATTGTAAGTACTTTTACTTGTTCTCATTAATAATCAATGCTAGGCTTGTTTCTTTTAAACTTATGATTGTTCCATATAAGTTTGTTTGCAGTAGATGGATCTATATTTGAGCTAATCTCAGTAGATTAGGAAGTCCATTGTATCTTTATTTTTCCTACAGGAACTATCAGGGAGGTCAGGATCGAAGCTCAACGAGGACTTTGCAAGGACAAACGTTGCTAATAAGGTACATATCTTTCTTCGTCTCTTTCATTTATTAGTTTGATTATATCTAAAAGGAAGTTAGTGTCCATGTTAAGAAATTTTATATCTTGGCCTTAGGATTCTAGAGACCAAGAGGGAATCCACTTGTCCACAGGGGGATCTATTGCAGTAATCAAGATCACAAGAAGAAATACCATGCACAAGTACACAAGAAGTATCCTGGGAAACCCTTCTCAACAAGGGAAGAAACCCAACCAATCCTTTGTTATATTCTTCAAGAAAATGACCTCCCACACCATATACTTAGCACACAAAAGGGTTCTCACAAAACCTAGAAGGCTAGCGCCCAAGAGAGGTGCACACTTCAACCCTAGAACTTGTACTTGCTGAAATTTCCAAAATCACACTTGTGTTGTGTTTCCTCAATGGGGAAATCTCCTTTGTTTATATTAGACTGGACACATCAAAAGTGGTGTCTATTGTCACAACATGGCTGCCCACAATAACTTAAAATATAATTATTAATTAAAATATTAATTATTAATTAACTTTCACTTTATGGTGGGGTCAACCTGTACCCTTTACATCACAATTAGGGTTACAAGTAAGTCTGACTCTTAGACAATATAGCAAGGGATCTCACACACCCACTAGTGCTCAGCCACTAGGGTCACATCCAATTATGATCATCCACAGGGACATCTAAGTCAACATATCTCTACCTCATTGTGTCTCACAGGAGAATCATCAGGATACACACTCACTAGTGCTCAACCACTAGGATCGCGTCCACCTATGCTCAACCACATGAACGTCCTACTCAATAGATATCTATCTCATTGAGTCTCACGGGAGAATCGTCTGGAGTATCATGTTATGGACCTAACCCCTCACGTAGGTAGAATAATATATTCTGATGTAATAAAGGTCAATATTAATAAGGCCTAGTAATAAGGAAGAATAACTTGAATGTAGGAAGACCTAATAGAAGCTTCCACTTCTAGAAGTATCTTCCTCTAGATAGTTCTTTTGATAGACATATTTAGTATAAATAGGAGTCGAGGGTATGAGAAATTTTGTCTTGGATATTATTGTAATAGAGCTCTGCTCTGCTGGAGGTTTCCCCCTCGAAGAGGCAAGTGAACATTTATCTCAGTAATCAAAGTGCTCTTTCTAGTGTTATTATAGTATCATTTTGGTATTATTGTGGTGTTGTTCTGGTTATATTGTTGTTTATATACCATTTCTAGCATTTTATTTCTTTTTTGCATACTTTTGTATCTGGAATATTACAAGTGGTATCAGAGCACTTTCCTCGGTAGAAAATTGTGGGTTAATTTTTTCAGGGTAGAGACATATTTTGACATCTTTAAGATACATAGATTTGTCATTACGTGCATAAAACCATAGTCGGGGATTCATACAGACAGGAAATACATGTGGTACGTAAGAGAACATATGTTGGCCTTGTAACCCCTATTGGTAACCCTTCGAGTTGTAGCGCATCAGACAACAAATGTATACAAATTGACCTAGATTTTTTGAAGCCCTCTTTAGATAAATCGATCGACCACCTAATTGATATAGTGCCACCGAGAAAAACACTAGGGAAGATACTCTCTAGTACCTTGGTAGTTGGGTAGTATGGCTAAGGGCATGATCTAGCCTCCTTAGTTGGTGCCCTGAGATATTGGGCCGAGTACTATTGTTGGACACCGCACATATATCAGAGAGATATAGCACAGGGAAAACCCTTGTCTGTAGAACCCTTGAATACCTATCATTTGGGGACGGAAACAAAAAAACAAAACAGACAAGATATGTTTTCGTGCAACTGTGTGCCAAATCACTACACATTTCATCCTGATTAAGCATTTGGGCATTTCATCACTGCAGTATTCTTCAAACCGAAGTATAACTCCGCAGGTGTAAAAAAAAAAAAGGTCTCGATTTTGTTGCACCATTATTTGAGACCTATTCCATTGGATTTATCTCTTCTCCCTTATCACATTCATACTTATTATTCGCAGCAAAAATTTTGACCCCACCTGCCCCTTTTCATTTCCCTCATCATTATGGCCCATACCTGTAGCCAAGACTTGGAAGTTCACTTCAATACCTTGCAATATAATTTCACAGAGACCCAACAAGAAGTAAGACAATTCAGTACCAATATTGCCACCATCAATAAAAACATGCATTCCTCCATCATCACCTCAATAGAGGAACTCAAAGAAGACCCCAAACAAGGAATTACTAACCATCTTGAATTTGTCTCTTCGATGATCTGCACTAAGCTGCATATCCCTGTAGATCCCCCTTTATCTGACCCACCTTTGCATACCGAAGCTGAAACTTCCTCTCATTCCCATAATTTTCAGCCCCATCACTTTCAGCATGACCTACATCTTCCACATGTGGATGTGACCAAATTTGATGGCTCAGATACCACTGGTTGGGTAACTCAAATGGAACACTATTTCTCTTTGTACGACATTACAAATGAGTTGGCCAAACTCCAGTATGGTGTTCTCTATCTAGATCAAGAAAATTGGAAATGGTGGAAATGGAGAAAAACTTCTCGTCAAGGGTATGTTGCTTGGACACACTTTGTGGAAGAGCTTTATGAACACTTTGACACTGACACCAACCATTTAGGTCATTTGAAAAAGTTGAAACAATATGGCACAGTGGAAGAATTTATAGCTTCTTTTGAGCGACTAGCTTTTCGTACAAAGGGCTTGTCTGATTATTTTTTTCGAGAATGTTTTATCAATGGCCTCAAGGATGAGATTTTTGCCCATGTCCTCATGGCTCGGCCTTAGAGTTGGGTGGAGGCTACTAAAATACCTAATGAATCACAACAAGTTGTCTCTTCTCAAAACCGAAAACCCTCCTTTATTCCTTGCACTAAACCAGTAAATCCCACTCCTCCTACTCCACTAAAGATCCAAAAATTGACCAGGGCCAAAATGGTTGAACGCTAACTCAAAGGCCTTTGTTATAATTGTGATGAAAAATATTTTTTAGGACACATGTGTAAGGAACAAAATCCTTTTATGGCCATCTCAGAGGATGTTTCGGAAGAGGATGTTGAAGCTCCCCTTGTGTTTGTGTCACCTAAACCCACTGACCTAACCCCTCCCTTACACCCTCCCGAAGTCAAACTGATCATTTCCCTAAATGCTCTCACTGGATTCTCTGCTCACCAAACCCTCAAGCTAATTGGCTACATCAATCATAGGAAGGTCATCATTATTTTTGATAGTGGAAGTACCCATAATTTTATTCATCGCTGCATTTCCCAAGAAACTAATTGCTATATCTGTGCAATCAATAATTTCCAAATCATGATTGCCAATGGCAGGTCCATGAAATGTGGAGGGCGTTGTGAAAATGTGTCTCCAAATTGGTGACTACCAGCTGAAATCTCATATGTTTGCTATCAACATGGGTGGTTGTGACATTGTGTTGGGTGGAGACCAGTTAAGGACTGTGGGTCCCATTCTCATGAATTTTAAGGAATTAACCATGCAATTTGACTAGGAGGGCCAACAATATAAGTTCCAAGGCATCATCGCCAGTTCCCCGGAGATCATCTAAACTCTCTACATAGAGGAGAACACTAAACCCATCACATGGGATCCTTCATCCCTCACATGGGTACACATTGTTTCATCTCCTTCTTAGAGAGAACGACACACCCAACTCATGGGCATCTTCCCTTCATAGGGGCACACAACATTCCATATTCATCTCAGAGAGGAATGACACACCCATCTCATGGTCACACCCAACTCATGGGCTTCCTCACCCCACATAGGGGCACACATTGTTCCAATTTCATCTCAGAGAGGAACAACACACCCATCTCATGGGCACACCCAACTCAGAGGCTCTCTCACAGGATGACTCACTCAGTCTGTGTCCTAGAGAAATTCTCATGCAATTGTAATCATCAACACTCCCTCTCAGCTAGGGAGTCATTCTATATATATCTAGAAATATAATCACCACAAATACTAAATACACAACAGATCCACAGAGAAAGATAGAAGAAACCACACTTGATGATGGCTTATTACCTATGAATCCTATTATGGAAGGGATCCTCTCCTGTTCACTTGCCTCTTCGAGGGGGCATCCTCCTATTGAGATACTGCTCCAAATACAATAATTCTCTTCATGTCCCCTTAAAATTATTGAACACCTTTATATAGTGCTACCATCACCTAATAACATTCTAGAGGAGCAATCTTCTAGAAGTAGAACCTTCTAAGAAGTCCTATTACATTTATTATATCTAACTACCATAGTGGGTCTTATTTAATAATATAGTGGACCT
>ML780675.1:1446885-1469082 GCA_009831015.1 Picea engelmannii
CCCCCCCCCCCCCCCCCAACTACCTCTCTATCTACCTAACATTACATCCCCCTTATGAAATCATTGTCCTCAACGCTTGATGTACAACAATATACAAGGGTCCCATGGATAAGTGTGAACCATAGTGATGAAGTAGACTAGTGAACCAGGTTCCCATTGAGAAATCAAAGCCACCATGATGAAGTAGTCCAACAACCATTGTAAACTAGGGTCCCATGTCCAAGTCCTCATGCGAACTCCACATGGAAGATATCGACACCCAATAACAAACTAAAAATTATGCTCCAATATTCACACCTATCATGTGGATCCAAATAAGAATATCCATCCACATAGTGGCAAAGGGTCAAAGATGAATCTGGAAGGAACAATACCATTATAGAATATACAGGTTGGATGTTGGTAATCATAACTATATCCTGATGTGAGACATTGATGTTCTCTATAGAAGGTGGAGTAGAGTCATCAAATAAAATATGAAAGTGGTTGTAATCCCAAAAATGACAACTATCCATATACCAATCATCGCAATCGGCCTCAAAATCATACCAAGCATATATTTATTGATTATATTCATTGTAGATGTCCACCATAATAAATCTCTCCTGCATGCTATTCAACGAATCTTGAATACTATGAAAATTATCATTGAGGCCGTCTGTGAAGCCATCTACAAATTTAGCCAATCTGTCATTCAATGTGTCATACAATTAAGATTTGAATGCTTCAGTAATTTGTAGAATTTATTTGAGGTTTTGAGAGGAAATAGTCATCTAATCACCCTTTGATAATTTATGAACTATGCATTCCCACTACCATTGTGAAAAAGCCAAAAAATAGAACAATAAATTACAACAGAAAATCGCGGCTTTTCCGGAAAAACCCTGAAAAACTGTTGAATTTAAAAAGTTCATAACTTCACTTCCCAGACTCCATTTCGACTGATTTGTTTTTTTAAATTGGGTATTTTTCCGAGAGGAATTCAAATAACCATTTTTTTTGGTTAAATTCAGGTCATAAAGATTCAGATCTGAACCTGAAGTGAGACTCCCTCTTTTTCTTCCCCAGAAAATTTCTGCAAAAAGAGCAAAAAGTTCTTCCCTTCTTTGGCCAAGGAAAGTGCTCTGATACCAATTGTTAATAAACTGAATAGATCTAAAAATATAATCACCACAAATATTGAATACACAATAGATCCACAGAGCAAGATAGAAGAAACCACACTTTATTATTACCAAACCCTTGAGGTAGGGAAACAACATACAATGGATCCTATTATGGAAGGGATCCTCTCATGTTCACTTGCCTCTTCAAGGGGACATCCTCCTATTGAGATAGCGCTCCAAATACAATAATTCTCTTTGTGTCCCCTTACATTGCTTGAACTCCTTTCTCTAGTGCTATCATCGCCTAAGAACATTCTAGAGGAGGAATATTCTAGAAGTAGAACCTTCTAAGAAGTCCTCTTACATTTATTATATCTAACTACTAATTTATTATATCTAACTACCATAGTGGGAATTATTTAATAATATAGTGGACCTAGTCCTCCATATTATTGAATTACCTCCACTATTATCATTATGGGCCCTCTGCCCCCCCCCACTACCTCTCTAGCTACCTAACACTCTCACAGAAGTACTCGAGGGGAGGTGAATCAATAATAGAGCAATTTAATAATTTTTAACCATATAATCCAAGTGTTATATCAATGTAGAATTATCATCCAATAATTGCAGAGTAAATAAACAATGAACAAATGAACAATCATACATAGTACACCAATGTTTTACGTGGAAACCCAAAGCAGGAGAAAACCACATAATGATTTTTCTTATAAGTCTTGAAGAATTACATTCATTGAAAGAACCAACTTCCTTTGTTTTCTAGATGCAACTGGAATGAGGCTCCAACCCCATTGTTTCTTAGGCTACATACTAAAGGAAGCTCCAAATCACCTATTCTCTGGCTACAACCAAAAGGAGGCTACAAACCCCTATGCTCTCGGGCTACAACCGGAAGGTGGATACAACCACCTGTCCTTTTCCCATCCAACTACCTTAAAGTAGAAGTAGAAGGATAGAACCATTGTCACACTATCACTATGACATATACCGTTGTAAAAATGTACCAATAAACCTGAGCCATGCATCAACCTGTACCTCAACCTGTACCATAAACAAGTGCATCAACCATGCACCAACCTATACCAAACAACTTGTAATCAAACTGTACCATAAACAAGTGCATCCAACCATGTACCAAGTATGTACCAATCATGTTTCAACTACTCATCAACTATGACTCATCAATATGTACCAACATCATCAACTATACACCTCATGTATGTGCCAACTCATCAACTACTTGTCTCAACCATGTACACAACATGTACCTCAACCAAAATCCCTCATCAATATCATCATCCAAATATGATTTGTAACTTTTTAATAGACCTGGTGTATATGATCACATACCTACAAACCTTCATTAACTTTAACAATAAGAGACTAGCATTTTCATCAAATTTTTCTTTAATCTCACATGACTAGTTTTGGATTAGTCAACAACCCTAAATTTAAATAATAATAACTATTTACCTGTAATGAATAAAGATATGAAACTAATACACAATGTTCTTCAATATATTTTGTGCAATACCTCCAGGTGTCACTACTTGGAACCTCTCAGAAAAGGAGTGATATAAAAAATGGCATACGTTGTTGAATTATGTCTTATTCTAGAGAGTGACCTTGTAGAGCGTTCCCCACACAGAATACTTGTTGAATCTATCTGAAAATGTTACATGGAATAATATAGACTATAATCTAACCAAAAAATTTGTTCTTACTAAATTTGGATCTGTTAAGAATGATTTATGACATTTTTACATGAAGCACTTGTTTTAGACTAGATTCAAGACTAGCCATAAACCCTATTTTCCACGGAGTGTAACTCCAAAAATACAACGAACCACAAGAATAATTTTTTACCACAGCTACTTGGATATGTTTCCTCAATGGCCTATCAATATAACGGTCTAAATCATTCTATAAAACATTTTATTGCGAAAATGGTGAGATGAACTATAAATAACATACCTTAGAAAACATCATCAAAATAATTTATCCTCCCTTGAATTTCGGCCCTCTTTTCTTCACCTTCCCTATGAAATTAGGCTTATATATCCTTTGGTTACCTCAGTCACCTATAGATATTCAATATTCTCAAGTGTGATGTAAACTGAGAGAGTCTTGCCTCTTATTTATACTCTCCATCTTCTAGGTCACTTAACCCATTTCTAGGTCACTTAACCCATTTCTAGATCACTTAACTCATTTCCAGGTCACTTAACCTATTTCTAGGTCACTTAACCCATTTATAGATCACTTAACCTATTTTCCTCATTTTTAGGGTTAACCACTTTCCATAATTAGAAAGTTCTTCATTACTTTATCATTAAAATATTCCTCCTTGACTTTGTCAGCTCACTTTATCATTTAAATAATATTCTTTGATTTTGTCACTTCACTTTATTATTTAAATAATCCTTCTTGACTATGTCACTTTGTGTTATCATTTAAATAATAATTTCTTCTTTGCAAGATCTTTGACTTCTTTGACCTTTTGGGGCTTCAAGCCAACATATGAAGGTCCTCCAACTTCGTAAGGCCATAAATCTCAAACCGTGAGGAGTTATGTGACATTCCATATACCACCATAAATTGCATGACATGTACTATCCATATAGAATAGTATTACCTTCAAATATATTAAAACACATACCATTATACATGAAACAACCTTGGGTCCATTACTCAAACCTTTGTGCTACTAGAATTTGCTAACGAACTTTCTTCAAGGGTTGACATCAATGACAACCAATCTTAATCAACATTTATTATATCTAACTACCATAGTGAGCCTTAATTAATAATGTAGTGGACCTAGTCCACCTTACATTGAATGGCCTCCACTATTATCATTATGGGCCCTTTAGACCCTTCACTACCTCTCTAGCTACCTGACACTCTCACGGAAGTACTCGAACTTCATCTTGGCTGTAATCATCAACACTCCCTCTCATCTAGGGAGGTATTCTCTACTACGCCAAGACTCTCGCGAAAGTACTCGAACTTCATCTTGGAAAGTGGTTTGGTGAAGATATCTACAATCTTCTCATAGGTAGGAAGGTATTGCACGTGTACTGCTTTCCTATGCACCATGCCTCTAATATAATGATATTTTATCTCAATGTGTTTCGATCTATCATGAAACACATGGTTCTCAGAGAGCTTCACACAACTCTGGTTATCACAATGAATAATGGTAGGATCCATCTCATGATGAAATAAATCTGTTAGAATCTTGTGAAACCACAATGCTTCACGAATTGCCACACTCAATGCTATATACTCTTCTTCTGCGGTACACAAGACCAAAGAGCTATGTTTCCTTCTGCACCAGGAAACCATGGCAGAACCTAAGGTAAAAAAACAACAAGATTTTCTCTTTTGGTCCATTGTGCTCCCTGCCTAATCTGCATCGGTATATTTATGCAAGATCAAGTCTACACTGGAGGCGTATCTTAGGTGATATACAACTATGCCTCTTGGGTATCTCAATACATGTTTTGCTACTATCCAGTGAGTCTGTCACGATTGACTCATGAAATGATTAAGTACATTCACTGCATAGCATATATCAGTTCTGGTGTTAACCAGATACATCAGTGATTCTCTCAGTTGTGGATCAATCTCACTTGAATCAACATCATTCATTTTCTTCAAATCCATCACCATCGATGTAGGCATGGATTTCCATTATTTCATACTGAATTTCTTCAATATCTCCATGTTTCCTTGACTCAGGAAAATTATCATCAATCCTATGTCATACTTCTAGTCCCAAGAAGTAGTGCATTATATCCAGATCCTTCATCTTGAAGCTAGAAGTCAATGCTCACTTGCATTCAGTAGCAAGTCTTTCTAAACTGGTAAGGAATAAATCATCCACATATAGGACCAAGATCAGGCACTCATCACCAACAATATGATAATATAAGTTTGGATTAGAAACAATCTTTCTAAAGCCCAAACTCATCAAGAATCCATCCATCTTATGTAGTTTCCAACTCATGGATGTAGTTAGTGCAATGATGGTACGAATGGAAGTGTATCGGGCTACTGGAGTAAATGTCTAATCATAGTCAAATCCATCTACTTGTGAGAATCCTCTGACTACAAATATCACTTTGTATTTCTCGACACTTCCATCAGTTGCATGCTTGATATTTTAGATCCACTTGGAAGTCACCACAGAGTTCCCTTATGGTCTTAGAACAATATCCCATACATCATTCTTCAATATAGACTGGTATTCTTCTATCATGGAATATTTCCATATCTACTCATCTGTCACTTCTCCATGACAAGAAGGCTCAGAATTAATGATGTGACTCGTGGCTGAAAAGTAGCTCAAAAATATCTTTGGTCTCTTGCTCTCTCAGAATGTGCCTTGAAAGGCTACATGTCCCTCTGCTTCTTGTAGAGTTTTTCAACCCTAGACATGCCTTTTTATGGCCTACTGCAATGTTTCTGGTCATATCAATTGGAGCAACTGTATCAACTAGATCAATAGTTGTCTCCCTCTAAACTGTTGAAGGGGAGAAGGTAATGTCTCTTCCTTCTTCTCAAATAGTTTGACTCCCTCTGAGTCAAGTAACTCCCTCTTGAATTTTGAAGGATAGATATCTTCCTTTTCTTGATTGTTAACCTGGATATGTCTCATGTCTTCTCAAGTCCTCTACTGATTCTACAGTATTTTGATGCCCTTTGTACTAGCATAATAACCAATATGGCCACCCATAGGGATGGTCTCCTATACTAGAATAATAATTAATCAATAAAGGTTGGACTCCCATACTAGGGATAATTGTTCAAGTCATGAGGGCTCCCACACTAGGGGAAATACCCTTCACTATCAAAGATTTAATCAAATACAAGTTTAATAATTAAATCAAACAATTTACATGAGTCTACAGTCATGCTCAATATAACATTTAGTTTATCTCTCTTGTCTTCATCCTCATATTTCTTGTCTTCATCCTTTTGAGGTGGGTCTGGATCAATGTCAGTGGTGGAAGCATATTGTCTTCCTTTCTTTTTGTTAGGACAATTTCTTGCATAGTGTCCATACTTGTCACATCTGAAGCACTAGATCTTTTCCATGTCTCTTCTTTGATCATAACCTAAAGTTGATGAAGTCTTCTCATATTTGAGTGTTTTCCTGAAGTTTCTTTTAAATCTTCTTCCTTTCTTTATATGAAGTGCAAGAGCATGATTTTATTCGGGAGGGAAGTCTTCCACTCCTTTAGCTTTAAGTATAATTTCTTGTTGGGGACAGTCTGTCCACAGAAGATCAAAAGAAGGTAGTTTTTCTCTTTCAATGATATTTTGAAGGAATGGTTCCCAATGTTTTGGAATATTATTGAGAGTGGTCAAAACAAGTTCTATGTTAGATATGATTTCTCCAATGGAACCTAGTAGATCTCTGATATCTGACATATTCATAAAGAAGGTAGCAACAATATCACCTTTTGTCATCTTGATACTTTGAAGTCGACCCTTCAATGTAAGGGATCTGAGGGTTTTTTCACTCTCAAACATATTCTTCAATGCTTCATACATTTCATAATCTATATTCAGGTTGGAAATACGAGGTAGGAGATGATCTCTTACTGATTAGATGATCATCTTCCTTACCTTGACGTCATCTTCCTTTCTTTCTTCCTTATCTTCATCGATAGTTGTCTCTAGTAAAGTATTTTGTATCACACTCAATAGGCCATCCTCTTTAAGGGTGATATGAAGTCTTGAATTCCAGGAGCTGAAGTTTCTTGATCCATCAATCCAATCTTCCACCAAGGTTTTCTTCTTCATATTTTCATATTTCTTCACAACCCCTTGTCAACTGGGCTAGAAACATTAATGACCAGGCTAGGCTAGAAACCTTAGGTTTTGTTGGGATTAAGACTTCCAACAATAAGACTTAAGAGAGTCGTAAGACTACTGGTGAGCTGAAAATCTCCTTCAATGAGCTTTAGAAACCCTAAAACCAAAAATATTCAAAATATTGCGGCACCCTAGAAACACTAGGGCCAAAAATTCAAAATGCTCAGAATTTCACTCTAAAAGTCTCTGGAGGTGCGTTGGAGGAGGCCGTACTCTCCTATGCCAAATTTGGCCCCAACATCCAAGTATTAAGAGCTGAAACTAGAAAATAAAGAGGGTCGTACATAATTTATGGAAACCCTAGGAGGGTCGTACAGTTCTGCAAAAGAGGAGGGATGACTGGTAGATTCCTATGAAATGTGTTCTTCAAGACCTAATATTTGATACCATGTTGATTTTTCATTAAGATAAGCTCAAGAATGAAGTTCATTGCAATTTTAGAATTTTGCTTGAACCATAGACAAGTGCAGTTACACCATAGACAATTTGTTGCAGTAATCAAGATCACAAGAAGAAATACCATGCACAAGTACACAAGAAGTATCCTGGGAAACCCTTCTCAACAAGGGAAAAAAACCCAGTCAATCCTTTGCTATATTCTTTAAGAGAAATACCTCCCACACCATAAACTTAGCACACAAAAGAGTGCTCACAAAACCTAGAAGGCTAGAGCCCAAGAGAGGTGTGCACTTCAACCCTATAACTTGTACTTGCCAAAATTTCCAAAATCACACTTGTGTTGTGTTTCCTCAATGGGGAAATCACCTTTATTTATATTAGCTGGACACATAAAAAGTGGTGTCTATTGGAACAATAGGGTCAAACTCAATAACTCATAATATAATTAATAATTACAATATTAATTATCTTTTACATTAATTAACTTTCACTTTATGGTGGGGCCGACCTGTACCCTTTACATCACAATTAGGGTTACAGGTAAGTCTAACTCTTAGACAATATAGGAAGGGATCTCACACAACCACTAGTGCTCAGCCACTAGGGGAACGCCCACCTGTGCTCGGCCACATGGACGTCCAACTCAATAGATCTTTATCTCACTACATCTCACAGGAGAGTCATCGTGATACACACTCACTAGTGCTCAACCACTAGGATCATGTCCACCTATGCTCAGCCACAGGAACACCCTACTCAATAGATCTCTATTTCACTGAGTCTCACAAGAGAATCATCTAGAGTATCGCATCATTTCAACTCTCTAGATAGAGGAGAACAGTAAACCCATGACATGGTCTCCTTCACCCCTCACATGGGTACACATCGTTTCATCTCCATCTCATAGAGAATGACACACCCAACTCATGGGCATCTTCCCTTCACAGGGGCACAAAACGTTCCATCTTCGTCTTAGAGAGGAATGACAGACCCATCTCATGGGCACACCCAACTCCTGGGCTTCCTCACCCCACACAAGGCACACATTGTTCCATCTTCATCATAGAGAGGAACAACACACCCATCTCATGGGCACACCCAACTCATGGGCTCTCTCACAGGCTGAATCACTCAGTATGTGTCTTGGAGAATGTCTCACGCAACTGTAATCATCAACAAAACAGAGGTCTGAGAGCTAATTCAACTCCTTAGCATAAAATATCATTAGACCGGGAGGTCATACAGGCCCCTGGAGTGGTGGGGGTTTGGACCACCATTACTCTTCGTCTCGGAAAGGAGAGAGGTATCCAACGATTTCGTGAGATTTTTTATATCTTTGAATATCGTATTCTCAAACCTCCATGTTTATTTACGACATATTCTGGAAATATTAATTGTAATCCTAATGCCAAAATAGTAAAAAAAAGCATGCCTACTAAAAAATGTATCCCAAAGCAAATATAAAAAAACATATAACAAACCTCGTGGAAGAGACTCCTGCCCCTTCACCTTCTGCCAGATGATGTCCAATTCCACTTGGCTATCCCTGAGAGGATTTTGGTATTTCTTGAATGCTTCATATATGATCTTGAAGAAAAAATCCTTAGGATGTCTTAGCCAGATGGTAACCTGCGCGGTTGAATTCAAAAAGATCATTCTACATATCGACATAAATTTTAGCACAAAAAAGAACACATACTAACATAGATATACATAAATTATAATAGAACAACTCCTTGTTTTAAAATGAAACCTTGTGATGGTTGTCCATCAAGGATTTAGGGTGTACAAAATCTCGAAAGCCAGGTCGTTTGTATAGATTAAACGTTTTTGCAAACGAAGGGGTTACCAGAACTATTTAAGTGTGACTTATCGTAGATGTATATAATTATTCTATCATTCCACCACCAAATGGAAAGAAGAATTACAATGAACCATTATCTGCATCTGACATTACCTTGATGTGTATACATCATCACTGTTATAATTGACCATTCACAACATCCAACATTACAAAACATCCAGTGTTCCAATTGAGGATTAACGACAAACCCTGAGAGTAACTAACATGGGTGGTGGTAAAGAAGTGACACGACCAGAAAAAAGACACACGGATGATAAGGGGAATGCATAAAAATGCACACATTGTAACCACAAACACCTATATATACCAAACTTTAAAAATTTTATTTTAAAAATATTTCATTATTAAGACAACTTGATAAATCAAAACAATTAATTAAACTTTATAAGTTGGGGATGGGGGTGGAGGAAATAATAGAGAAAACATGGGGGTGGGGAAAATAATAGATAATATGTGGGGGTGAGGGTGGGAGTGGAAGAAATAATATAGTGGGGGGAATAATAGAGAAAACATTGGGGTGGGGAAAATGAGGGTGAGGGTGGGGGTGGGGAAAATGGGGAAAACAAAATATGTTTTCTCTATTATTCTGTATTATTCCCCCCACCACCATATAGTGGGGGGAATAATAGCCAAAACATAATATGTTTTTTTTATTATTCCCCCCACCCCCATATAATGGGGGGAATAATAGAGAAAACATAATAGGTGGGGGGAATAATTGAGAAAACATATTATGTTTTCTATATTATTCCCCCCACCCCCATATAGTTGGAGGAATAATGGAGAGAACAAAATAGGGGGGCAATTATATCGAAAACATAATGGGGGTGGGGATGAGCGTGAGGGTAGGGAGAATAATAGAAAAAACATAAGGTGGGGGAATTATTGAAAAAACATATGTTTTCTCTATTATTCCCCACCTCAATATAATGGGGGAATATTAGAAAATACATAATATCTATAATTCCCCCTACCCGAAGCCCACCCACACCCCATATATACAACTTGGGATGAGAAAAATATAATAGATAAAACATATTATAATAAACTAAAATTGATATCAATATTCATCACAAACGTTTTTTAAAATAAATATAAAAATCAAAAATATTATTTTATAATATTCATCACAAACATTTTTTAAAATAAATATAAAATATAAAAATATTATTTTATAATATTTTACTAGTTTAAATTTAAATTTATGAAAATAATATTATTTAAATATAAAAAAACCCCAAAATACCAATATTTGTAGCATCGCGACCTATTGCACGATTCCATTTCAAGGATCTAAATCTCTCCTAAGATTCCCTTCCTTTAATACCATAGAACAGTACTAGCACAAGCATATAAAACGTGCAGACTGCTAAAATGTTTGAGGAAAACGTAGGGACATGTGAGGAAATTCGTGGTTAATAATTCAAATGTGGTAATGTTAAAAGTTAATCATTTAAACATAGCAATCATATAGTGCTATAGTAATTTCTTAATATGATTAAGTAAACGTTAAAAAGTAAACAGGTTAAAGGATGTATTCAAAAATACAAGGAGATTATGAGATTCATTGATTTGGGAGGACAACTAAGAATATTCCAACATCTTTAATTGTTAGCCATCATATTAGAATTTTAGATTAAAAGATGATTAATTGTGCCCATTACCAATAGGTATACGCCCTTTCGACGTAACAAGCCAGTTTATCGCTTTGCTATGTGATTCTTAATCATCTCTTGGAGTCCACCATTTCCCTTCCTTGAATACCATAGAACAGTACAAGCCAGTTTGTCGCTCTGATCTGTGATTCTTGTTGATCATCTCTTGGAGTCCACCTTTGAAAATGGGCGACGCATACGCTGTGGAGAACTTACTGGGTGTATTCATGGACTTGCATTCCAACATGTCGACCAACAGCTTCAACTTTGCTTCCATGGGTGTATTCATGGACTTGCATTCCAACATGTCGAATATCTTCAGGATTTCGACTGCATACTTTCCTTGGTTAAGGAATATCCTCTCTGGACTCTGCCATACCTCAAGACCTAAGAAATAGTGCATTAGGCCAAGGTCTTTCATTTCAAATTCTGAGGCAAGTCTCTTGTTACATTCAGTGATGAGATTTTCTTCTATGGTTAATAATAAGTCATCCACATATAATAGTAATATTACTGGCTCATCGTTCATAATCTTGAAGTAGAGGTTAGAATCTTCTTTACTCTTGGTAAAGCCCAAGCTTGTCAGGAAACTGTCTATCCAGCCATACCAAGATCTAGGAGATTTCTTCAATCCATATAATGCTTTCTTCAAACTGTAGACATGAGACTTCCTGTCTTCAACTTCAAATCCTTGAGGTTTTTCTATATACACTTCCTCTTCGATGACACCATTTAGGAAGGTTGTCTTTACGTCCATCTGGCGCAACTTCCACTTCATCTTAGCTGCAAGGGATATGATGGTTCTGATCGAAGTGTATCTATCTATAGGAGAGAAAAGAGGTACCATGTGTACCATATATGGGTCGTGCATTTGTTTTGTTATGAGATGTGAAATATAGATAATGCATTTACCTGCAATTGTGGAAAATATGTTGGGAGCTTGAGTGTCCCTCAATGTCGATCTAACTAGATGATGTGTGGTGGTCGTCGTTGCATATGGAAATAGAGGTATTATAATAGCACATGGGATAGGAATCCATTGGTTATGATCAAGACAAAACACAAGATAATTATGTGCAGAGGTTTGGTGCCTATTGGTAACAACCGATGAGTAATTATCATTGGAAGCAACCTGAACCTATGTTGGTGCCAAATTAGATGCATAGGTTAAGTTGGTGATGGGATGCTATGTGATAAAAACTATATTTTGAGACTAGATGATTTGGTGGTGAGGGATCTATTCCAACTGGTACCTGTGGGTTGTATGGAGAATTGGATCTAATATTTATCTATCCATGGATCTACAATGTCCAACCATGTGTTTTGGAATGAGGCCAGATTCCTCTAGAAAAAGACAACTCTAGGGTATCATGCTCTTTTGAGAGGAAACCGGTGGAGGACTTGGTAAGAGTGGATAGGTCATTATACTTGTTTCAAATAGGGAAACCTACATTGAAAAATCATTTGGTTGATGATAGTATGCATGAGTTGAGGAGGCCATACATAACCTTTAGAGGCAAGAAGCCTCTAGGAGATGTGATACCTCTTGGGAGGATCCACTTTTTTCAGTAGGTTTTTCTACAGTGACAAAGGAGGCATCCAATTAGGAGGGATGGGGTATGGATTTTTTCCTCACTTACAGAGGGAGAAACTAGTGAATGAGACTTGATAGTAGGGTTTTCTTCAGTGACATAAGGAGTTGGCCTATGAGTTATAGATGAAGGATCTTGAATTAATGTATTACTATTTGGGATTAGAAGTATGCAAAAATCCAGGTGATATCTTCCTTGGTCAAGGGAATATGTTATCACGATCCTTCAGATATTGGGGATGATGAACTGCAATTCCATGGAAACTCCCATGGTGACAAACCTAAAGAAGTTGAGAGACTCATATTCTGATCTGGTAGATGTTAGTGTTTAATCCATTATTATAGTTCTTTGCATTTCAATAGATAACAACAACATAAGACTAGATCACTGAGAAATACACAATCACAAGAGACATGACATTTATCCTGGGAAACCCTCTAGGGGAATAAAACCCAACAAAACTTCCTTATTATAGATAGCCAATACAATGCCAAGAGATAGCTTAAGCTAATACATAAGATCCTATCCCAAAGATGCACCACTCTCTCTCTTTCTTCTCCAAGTGCAATTCCGAAACTTGTCTCTCAATGAGAAAGTGAGGTGTGTGCCTAAGTGAGGCGTTATCCTCCTTATATATACAAATCTGGCACGTGTGAAGTGTCTCTTCACTGGCAGGGCCGACTTCTCAAACTGGGTGGTTATAACCACCTTTATTATATTTCGGGGCCTCTTTAATATACTTTGGGGCCGACTTTTCTTTCTTCCTATTACAATTACATTATGACCAATTCACAAAAGGGGATTTGGTCCTTTTACAATAGTTGGCATGATCAATCCACAATGGGGATTGATCCAATGAATAATATATCAAATAATAATAAGAATACACTTTGCAGTTACATTATTTCAACACTCCCCCTTAACAAGAAGGGTATTCTTCAACAACATCAGGCGAGAGAGAGAGGACAACATCAAAAACAACATCAAGTGGGTGAGAGGATAGCAGCATCAATATCATCTTGGAACATTGACTGGTATATCTATAAATCATCAGAAGTTTTCTTCATTGGAAGCATCGTCATTCTCAAAGGAATGCAATCATCATCTGCATCAATATGTATTAGTATAAAAATAATACATCATCATCCCAGCACGAGGTTGTCTCATCATAATACAGGACTAGCTTTACGTCAAAACTGTTAAGATGGAAGCACAGTGCTCGTCTTGCTTTATGTCACAACAGTCAAGTTGGAAGAAAGAAACTCGTCCTGCTTTACGTCACAACAATCAGGTTGGAAGTAGGATACTAGACTAGCTTTACGTCAAAAATGTCAAGCTAGAAGCATAGTTCTAGTCTCATCTCATAGTCTTGCTTTACGTCACAACAGTCAAGTTTGAAACAAGAAACTCGTCTTGCTTTACATCACAACAATCAAGCTGGAAGCAAGATACTAGACTGGATTTACGTCACATATGTCAAGCCGAAATCTCAGTGCTAGTCTCATCTCATCATCTTTCTTTACGTCACAACCATCAGGTTGGAAGCAATATACTAGACTGGATTTACGTCATAGTTGTCAAGCCGGAAGCACAGTACTAGTCTCATCACATCTTCTTGCTTTACGTCACAACATTGACGCTGGAAGAAAGATACTAGACTGGATTTACGTCATAGTTGTCAAGTCGAAAGCACAATACTAGTCTTAGCACATCTTCTTTCTTTACGTCACAGCACTGAAGCTAGAAGCAAGATATGTCTCATCAAAACAACTACTCCCCCTTTCGAGGAAGGTCCTTTCGGACTATACCAAGCTTATCTCGAAAGTGCTCAAACTTTACACGATATAGAGGCTTGGTCAACACATCAGCAACCTGTTCATCCATGCTAGCGTACTGGAGCTTTAAGGCTCCTCTCTGCACCATGTCACAGATGTAATGATAACGAATCTCTATGTGCTTCGACCTGTCATGGAATACAGGATTCTTTGTCATCTTTATGCAGTTTTGGTTGTCACATAGAATCATGGTTGCTTCCATATCTAGGTCAAATAGGCCGGTCATCAAATTTTGAATCCATATAGATTCATAGCTGGCAGAACATGCAGCAATGTGTTCTTCTTCCGTTGTGTTGAGAGCAATGTTGGATTGCTTCCTACTCTACCACAAGATCATGGCTAATCCCAAACTGAAACAACATCCTGAAGTTCTTTTCCTGTCAGAAATACTTCTTTCCCAATCTGCATCAGTATATCCACTCAATGTGAAATCATGACCTCCATCATAGCTTAGACCACAATCTATTGTACCCTTAAGGTACCTCATCACATGTTTTTCAACCACTAGGTGAACATGTATGGGTTCTACCAGAAAATTACTCAAGGTGTTCATGACAAAAAAAATGTTTGGTCTGGTGTTCATCAGGTACATCAGCGATCCAATAATCTGTCTGTACAATGTGACATCAATAAATTATGATGAAGTGTCGACCAACAGCTTCAACTTCGCTTCCATGGGTGTATTCATGGACTTGCATTCCAACATGTCGAATATCTTCAGGATTTCGACTGCATACTTTCCTTGGTTAAGGAATATCCTCTCTGGACTCTGCCATACCTCAAGACCTAAGAAATAGTGCATTAGGCCAAGGTCTTTCATTTCAAATTCTGAGGCAAGTCTCTTGTTACATTCAGTGATGAGATTTTCTTCTATGGTTAATAATAAGTCATCCACATATAATAGTAATATTACTGGCTCATCGTTCATAATCTTGAAGTAGAGGTTAGAATCTTCTTTACTCTTGGTAAAGCCCAAGCTTGTCAGGAAACTGTCTATCCAGCCATACCAAGATCTAGGAGATTTCTTCAATCCATATAATGCTTTCTTCAAACTGTAGACATGAGACTTCCTGTCTTCAACTTCAAATCCTTGAGGTTTTTCTATATACACTTCCTCTTCGATGACACCATTTAGGAAGGTTGTCTTTACGTCCATCTGGTGCAACTTCCACTTCATCTTAGCTGCAAGGGATATGATGGTTCTGATTGAAGTGTATCTATCTATAGGAGAGAAAAGAGGTAGCATGTGTTACCCTCCTTGAGCTCTTTAAATTAAAAAGAGGTACCTGTCTATCTGGATGGGGGAAAAATTGAAAGAAGCAATCCAAGCAGGTTTTTGAGAACACTACTAGCAACTCTTACAGTTTCCCTTGAACAGAACACTTTTTCTTTTCATGCATTTTAATCCACTGAACATCTACACTGAGCCAATCCTCTGAGTTTCTTTTACTCCTTTGGGTCACCCAACAAAATTCACCGTATCCACTGCATCATCAAGTTTTGGTCCATGTCAAGTTTCTGTTGTTGTGCCTTAATGTTCAAGGGAAGTATCTGCCTCAAGAGTAAGCCATCACAAATATCTTGTTTCAATACCCATGTTAGTCCATGTTCATTTATTATACCAATTACATCTCTGTGTCAGTTTCATGTCATTGATTGGGGATACATCAAGGCCTTCCTTCGATGATTCTATTCATGTCGACTTTAGCACATTATCCAAGAGTTAGACTAGAAACTAGTTAGTACCTTGGGACCTGCATGCATCAATGGAAGGCCTCCCCATGTCCGACAGTGGTTTTACATCATTGACCACTGATCGGATGATTCCACAAATTCTAGACTTCAGCTCATTCATTCACATTCATCGAGATGTACTAGAGTACCTTGGGAATCATTGACATCAATGGTTATCTCCCTCGCACTTGTTAACGATTTACATCATTGAATGGTAATCAAGTTGTTTCTACCATGTTCAACATTAGGACATCTATTCACATGGTTAGATTCGTACTACATCGGGATCGGTAAGAAGACCCTAGGGGTATTTTTCACTCTTATGTATACTTTGCCCAGGTTGTGAAGGAGTTCTTTTGAACTATGACACATATACTGTTACATAGATCCACTTTGTATTGGTCGTGGCTATGTCTTGTCATCTCGTAGATCCACTGTGTATTCTTCGTGGCTACGATCTGTTCAGGTCATAGGAGTATAGATCCACATTGTATCTATGGTAGTTATACCATTTTTTCAATATAATTATGGATCCACATTGTATTTTATGGTGACCATACTTAAAAAGTCTTTATCACTCAAGCATAGGTATGCCTGCCTTGGGTTTTGAAACATGTCATAATATTTATTTGATGGTTGTGTGCAGCTTTTTCCAGTTTCTCTGCATCCATACCCTTGCTCGAAAAATTCTACAAAGTACTTTAGTCATCATCGTCTTCTAACTTCATACTTTGGGGGGCAATCTGTTACACATCAAAATTACTCACTTCAATAGTGTTGCAAGTGTCCTCATTATAAGTGTTATAAGTGTCACATCTTGTCCACAAGTATCGCATCTTGACCACAAGTGTTGCAAGTGTCATAAACATCATACTGCCATATTTCCCATTTCATGCCTCTAACGACATCAGAAAGACACTTAAGACACCCCAAAGACTAGTTTTGAAGAACATAAGTCACTTGATAGGGAGTACAAACCTTTTTCGAGAAAAAATGGAAAAACTTAACAGGGAGAACCACTAAAAAATGGATTTTGGAGAGAAGCGCTCCCCTACCCACTGTTGGGGAGTGTTGGCACTCCTTGAGCCTCTTTGGGGGAGTTTTTGAGTGCTCTGTGGACCCTTTTGGGGGAGTTCTACCCTTTTTTGAGAAATTTTTGGGTTTGTTGAGGCAAATCAGAGAAGAATCCCTTAATTCATGAAGGTGGTTGGATTCTAATAGATGGTCAAGGCATGATCTTAAGGAAGATCCTCAACTGAAGGAGAGGAATCCTTAACTTATCCCAAATATCTCTCAAGTGGTTGGACATCTCCATGGTTATATAAGGAGGCCTTCTCATGGTGAAAGTTACATGAAGAAGAGACTAGACATTGATACTAGACTTATGATCCTGTAAGTGGTATGCACAGAAGAGATTGGAGATGTGACACTTATGATCTCATAAGTGATATTTCATCAGAGCAATCAATTTAGATTACTTGAGAAAAGAGGTTGGACAAGGAGAACTGGAAGAATATGTTGCACTTTCATTCAAAGGATTGTAAGTACTTTTACTTGTTCTCATTAATAATCAATGCTTGGCTTGTTTCTTTTAAACTTATGATTGTTCCATATAAGTTTGTTTGCAGTAGATGGATCTATATTTGAGCTAATCTCAGTAGAGTAGGAATTCCATTGTATCTTTGTTTTTCCTACAAGACCTATCAGAGAGGTCAGGATCGAAGCTCAACCAGGACTTTGCAAGGACAAACGTTGCTAATAAGGTACATATCTTTCTCCTTCTCTTTCATTTATTAGTTTGATTGTATCTAAAAGGATGTTAGTGTCCATGTTAAGCACTTTTCTATATTGGCCTTACGAGTCTAGAGACCAAGATGGAATCTACTTGTCCACAGGGGGATCTATTGCAGTAATCAAGATCACAAAAAGAAATACCATGCACAAGTACACAAGAAGTATCCTGGGAAACCCTTCTCAACAAGGGAAGAAACCCAACCAATCCTTTGTTATATTCTTCAAGAAAATGACTTCCCACACCATATACTTAGCACAAAAAAGGGTTCTCACAAAACCTAGAAGGCTAGCACCCAAGAGAGGTGCACACTTCAACCCTAGAACTTGTACTTGCTGAAATTTCCAAAATCACACTTGTGTTTTGTTTCCTCAATGGGGAAATCTCCTTTGTTTATATTAGACTAGACACATCAAAAGTGGTGTCTATTGGCACAACATGGCTTCCCACAATAACTCAAAATATAATTATTAATTAACTTTCACTTTATGGTGGGGTTAACCTGTACCCTTTACGTCACAATTAGGCTTACAGGTAAGTCTGACTCTTAGACAATATAGCAAGGGATCTCACACACCCACTAGTGCTCAGCCACTAGGGTCACGTCCACTTATGCTCATCTACAGGGACATCCAAGTCAACAGATCTCTATCTCATTGTGTCTCACAGGATAATCATCAGGATACACACTCACTAGTGCTCAACCAGTAGGATCACGTCCACCTATGCTCAACCACATGAACGTCCTACTCAATAGATCTCTATCTCATTGAGTCTCATGGGAGAATCATCTGGAGTATCATGTTATGGACCTAACACCTCATGTAGGTAGAATAATATATTCTAATGTAATAAAGGTCAATATTAATAAGGCCTATCAATAAGGAAGAATAAGTTGAATGTAGGAAGACCTCATAGAAGCTTCCACTTCTAGAAGTATCTTCCTCTAGATGGTTTTTTTGATAGACATATTTAGTATAAATAGGAGTCGAGGGTATGAGAAATTTTGTCTTGGATATTATTGTAACAGAGCTCTGCTCTGCTGGAGGTTTCCCCCTCGAAGAGGCAAGTGAACATTTCTCTCAGTAATCAAAGTTCTCTTTCTAGTGTTATTCTAGTATAATTTTGGTATTATTGTGGTGTTGTTCTGGTTATATTGTTGTTTATCTGCCATTTCTAGCATTTTATTTCTTTTCTGCATACTTTTGTATCTAGAATATTACAAGTGGTATTAGAGCACTTTCCTCGGCAGAAAATTGTGGGTTAATTTTTTCAGGGTAGAGACGTATTTCGACATCTTTAAGCTACATAGATTTGTCATTACGCGCATAAACTCGTAGTCGGGGATTCATACACATAGGAAATACATGTGGTACGTAAGCGCACATATGTTGGCCTTGTAACCCCTGTTGGTAACCCTTCGAGTTGTAGTGCATCAGACAACACATGTATACAGATCGACCTAGATTTTCTAAAGCCCTCTTTAGATAAATCGATCGGCCACCTAATTGATATAGTGCCACCGAGAAAAACACTCGGGAAGATACTCTCTAGTACCTGGGTAGACGAGTAGTATGGATAAGGGCATGATCTAGCCTCCTTAGTTGGTGCCCTCAGATATTGGGCTGAGTACTATTGTTGGACACCGCACATATATCAGAGAGATATAGCACAGGGAAAACCTTTGTCTGTAGAACCCTTGAATACCTATCCTTTGGGGACAGAAACAAAAAAACAAAACATACAAGATCTATTTCCACACAACTGTGTGCCAAATCACTACAGATTTCTTCTTGATTAAGCATTTGGGCATTTCATCATTGCAGTATTCACCGAAGTATAACTCCGCAGGTGTAAAAAAAAAAAAAGTCTCGATTTTGTTGCACCATTATTTGAGACCTATTCCATTGGATTTATCTCTTCTCCCTTATCACATTCATACCTATTATTTGTAGAAAAAAATTTTACCCCACCTGCCCCTTTTCATTTCCCTCGTCATTATGGCCCATACCTGTAGCCAAGACTTGGAAGTTCACTTCAATACCTTGCAATATAATTTCACAGAGACCCAACAAGAAGTGAGACAACTCAATGCCAATATTTCCACCATCAATAAAAACATGCATTCCTCCATCATCACCTCAATCGAGGAACTCAAAGAAGACCCCAAACAAGACATTACTACCCATCTTGAATTTGTCGCTTCGATGATCTGCACTAAGCTTCATATCCCTGTAGATCCACCTTTATCTGACCCACCTTTGCATACTGAAGCTGAAACTTCCTCTCATTCTCATAATTTTCAGACCCATTACTTTCAGCATGACCTACGTCCTTCACATGTGGATGTGACCAAATTTGATGGCTCAGATCCCACTAGTTGGGTAACTCAAATGGAACATTATTTCTCTTTGTACGACATTACAAATGAGTTGGCCAAACTCCAGTATGGTGTTCTCTATCTAGATCAAGAAAATTAGAAATGGTGGAAATGGAGAAAAACTGCTCGTCAAGGGTATGTTGCTTGGACACACTTTGTGGCAGAGATTTATGAATTCTTTGACACTGACACCAACCATTTTGGTCGTTTGAAAAAGTTGAAACAATCTATCACAGTGGAAGAATTTATAGCTTCTTTTGAGTGACTAGCTTTTTGTTCAGAGGGCCTATCTGATGATTTTTTCCAAGAATGTTTTATCAATGGCCTCAAGGATGAGATTTGTGCCCATGTCCTCATGGCTCGGCCTTAGAGTTGAGTGGAGGCTACTAAAATACCTAAGGAATCACAACAAGTTGTCTCTTCTCAAAACCGAAAACCCTCCTTTATTCCTCGCACTAAACCAGTAAATGCCACTCCTCCTTCTACTCCACTAAAGATCCAAAAATTGACTAGGGGCAAAATGGTTGAACGCTAACTCAAAGGCCTTTGTTATAATTATGATGAAAAATATTTTTCAAGACACATGTGTAAGGAACAAAATCCTTTTATGGCCATCTCGGAGGATGTTTTGGAAGAGGATGTTGAAGCTCCCGTTGTGTTTGTGTCACCTGAACCCACTGACCTAACCCCTCCCTTAGACCCTCCCGAAGTCAAACCAATCATTTCCCTAAATGCTCTCATTGGATTCTCTGCTCGCTAAACCCTCAAGCTAATTGGCTACATCAAGCATAGGAAGGTCATAGTTCTTTTTGATAGTGGAAGCACCCATCATTTTATTCATCGCTGCATTTCCCAAGAAACTCATTGTTATATATGTGCAGTCAATAATTTCCAAATCATGATTTCCAATGGCGGGTCCATGAAATGTGGAGGGCGTTGTGAAAATGTGTCTCCAAATTGGTGACTACCACCTGAAATATCATATGTTTGCTATCAACATGGGTGGTTGTGGCATTGTGTTGGGTGCAGACTAGCTAAGGACTTTGGGTCCCATTCTCATGAATTTTAAGGAATTAACCATGCAATTCGACTAGGAGGGCCAACAATATAAGTTCCAAGGCATCACCGCCAGTTCCCCTGAGATCATCTAAACTCTCTACATAGAGGAGAACAGTAAACCCATCACATGGGATCCTTCATCCCTCACATGGGTACACATTGTTTCATCTCCGTCTTAGAGAGAACGACACACCCAACTCATGGGCATCTTCCCTTCACAGGGGCACATGACATTCCATCTTCATCTCAGAGAGGAATGACACACCCATCTCATGGTCACACCCAACTCATGGGCTTCCTCACCCCACATAGGGGCACACATTGTCCCATATTCATCTCAGAGAGGAACAACACACCCATATCATGGGCTCACCCAACTCATAGGCTCTCTCACAAGATGAGTCACTCAGTCTATGTCCTAGAGAAATTCTCATGCAGTTGTAATCATCAACTCTCCCTCTCAGCTAGGGAGTCATTCTATATAGATATAGAAATATAATCACCACAAATACTGAATACACAACAGATCCACAAAGATAGATAGAAGAAACCACACTTTATTATTACCAAACCCTTGAGGTAGGGAAACACCATACAATGAATCCTATTATGGAAGGGATCCTCTCATGTTCACTTGCCTCTTCGAGGGGGCATCCTCCTATTGAGATACTGCTCCAAATACAGTAATTCTCTTCATGTCCCCTTAAAATGCTTGAACCCCTTTATATAGTGCTACCATCACCTAATAACATTCTAGAGGAGAAATCTTCTAGAAGTAGAACCTTCTAAGAAGTCCTCTTACATTTATTATATCTAACTACCATAGTGGGTCTTATTTAATAATATAGTGGACCTAGTCCACCCTACATTGAAT
>ML780675.1:1480243-1507969 GCA_009831015.1 Picea engelmannii
CAAAACAAATTAAACGTGTAGTAATGAGAAATGACGTTATGTACCTTGGAATGATCAAGTGGAATGATAATATAAGTCTAAATATAGGTGATGAAGGGTATAATCATGGCAAAAAAATATGGGCAAAAAGGGTACAATATATGATCCTAACACATGGCTTGGAGTTCTAGTTAACTGACAAAAAGCCTTGTGTCCCGGCGGAAACTTTCCTGATTTTTTGCTTTGTTAGGTACCCACGGGCTGTATTGGGCTAGCCCGTGGATGCCCGCGTGTAGTATAAGGACAGTAAGCGGATGCCCGCGCCCAGTGAGAAGTTAGGGCACGGGTTGCTTGTTTTAAGTGGTTTTTTGAGGAATTGCTCAGCATGGCTTTGGCTAGGAAGAGGCATGAGTAGGCCTGATGCCAGGTAAGCAAGGATAGTGCAATTTAGGGTTATAACATAGAACCATTGTCATACTATCACTGTAACATATACCACTATAAACTTGTACCAATAAACCTGAACCATGCATCAATCATGAATCAACCTGTACCTCAACCTGTAATCAACCTGTACCATAAACAAGTGCATCAACCATGCACCAACCTGTACCATAAACAAGTGCATCAACCATGCACCAACCTGTACCAAACAACCTGTAATCAACCTGTACCATAAACAAGTGCATCAAAACATATACCAAATATGTACCAATCATGTTTCAACCACTCATCAACTATGACTCATCAATATGTACCAACATCATCAACTATACACCTCATGTATGTGCCAACTCATTAACTACTTATCTCAACCATGTACCCAACATGTACCTCAACCAAAATCCCTCATCAATATCATCATCCAAATATGATTTGTAACTCTGTAATAGACCTGGTGTATATGATCACATACCTTCAAACCTTCCTTAACTTTAACAACAAGAGACTAGCATTTTCATCAAACTTGTATTTAGTCTCACATGACTAGTTTTGGATTAGTCAACAACCCTAACTTGAAATAATCATAACTATGTACCTGTAATGAATAAAGATCTGAAACTAATACAAAATATTCTTCAATGTGTTTTATGCAATTCCTCCAGGTGTCCCTACTTGGAACCTCTCAGAAAATGAGTTATATAAAAAATGGCATACCTTGTTGAATTATGTCTTATTCTATAGAGTGACCTTGTAGAGCGCTCCCCGCACAGAATGCTTGTTGAATCAATCTGAAAATGTTACATGGAATAATATAGACTGTACTCTAACCAAAAAATTTGTTCTTACAAAATTTGGATCTGTTAAGAATGATTTATGACATTTGTACCCGAAACACCTGTTTTAGACTAGTTTCAAGACTAGCCACAAACCCTATTTTCCACGGAGTGTAACTCCAAAAATACAACGACCCACAAGATGAATTTTTTACCACAGGTACTTGGATATGTTTCCTCAATGGCCTATCGATATCACAGTATGAATCATTCTATAAAACATTTTATTGAAAAAATGGTGAGATGACCTGTAAATAAGATACCTTAGAAAACATCATCAAAAGAATTTATCCTCCCTTGAATTTCGGCCCTCTTTTCTTCACCTTCCCTACGAAATTAGGCTTATATATCCTTTGGATACCTCAGTCACCTATAGATATTGAATATTCTCAAGTGTGATGTAAACTGAGAGAGTCTTGCCTCTTATTTATACTCTCCATCTTCTAGGTCACTTAACCCATTTCTAGGTCACTTAACCCATTTCTAGATCACTTAACTCATTTCCAGGTCACTTAAACTATTTCTAGGTCACTTAACCCATTTATAGGTCACTTAACTTATTTTCCTCATTTTTAGGGTTAACCACTTTCCATAATTAAAAAGTTCTCCATTACTTTATCATTTAAATATTCCTCCTTAACTTTGTCACCTCACTTTATCATTTAAATAATATTCTTTGATTTTGTCACTTCACTTTATTATTTAAATAATCCTTCCTGACTATGTCACTTTACGTTATCATTTAAATAATAATTTCTTCTTTGCAAGATCTTTGACTTCTTTGACCTTTTGGGGCTTCAAGCCAACATATGAGGGTCCTCCAACTTCGTAAGGCCATAAATCTCAAACCGTGAGGAGTTATGTGACATTCCATATACCACCATAAATTGCATGACATGTACTATCCATATAGAATAGTATTACCTTCAAATATATTAAAACACATACCATTATACATGAAACAAACTTGGGTCCATTACCCAAACCTTTCTGCTACTAGAATTCGCTAACGAACTTTCTTCAAGGGTTGACATCAATGACAACCAATTTTAATCAACATTTATTATATCTAACTACCATAGTGAGCCTTAATTAATAATGTAGTGGACCTAGTCCACCTTACATTGAATGGCCTCCACTATTATCATTATGGGCCCTATGGCCCCCCCACTACCTCTCTATCTACCTAACACTCTCACGGAAGTACTCGAACTTCATCTTGGTTGTAATCATCAACACTCCCTCTCATCTAGGGAGGTATTCTCTACTAGGCCAAGACTCTCACGAAAGTACTCGAACTTCATCTTGGAAAGTGGTTTGGTGAAGATATCTACAATATTCTCATAGGTAGGAAGGTATTGCACATGTACTGCTTTCCTATGCACCATGCCTCTGATATAATGATATTTTATCTCAATGTGTTTCGATCTATTATGAAACACATGGTTCTCAGAAAGCTTCACACAACTCTGGTTATCACAATGAATAATGGTAGGATCCATCTCATGATCGAATAAATCTGTTAGAATCTTGTGAAACCACAATGCTTCACGAACTGCCACACTCAATGCTATATACTATGCTTCTGTGGTACTCAAGACCAAAGAGCTCTGTTTCCTTCTACACTAGGAAACCATGGCAGACCCTAAGGTAAAAAAACAACCGGATGTTCTCTTTTGGTCCACTGTACTCCCTGCCTAATCTGCATCGATATATTTATGCAAGATCAAGTCTACACTGGAGGCATATCTTAGGCAATATACAACTATGCCTCTTGGGTATCTCAATACATGTTTCACTACTATCCAGTGAGTTTATCACGACTGACTCATGAAATGATTAAGTACATTCACTGCATAGCATATATCAGGTCTGGTGTTAACCAGATACATCAGTGATTCTCTCAGTTGTGGATCAATCTCACTTGAATCAACATCATTCATTTTCTTCAAATCCATCACCATCGCTGTAGGCATGGATTTGCATTATTTCATACCGAATTTCTTCAATATATCCACGTTTCCTTGACTTAGGAAAAATATCATCAATCCTATGTCATACTTCTAGTCCCAAGAAGTAGTGCACTATATCCATATCCTTCATATTGAAGCTAGAAGTCAATGATCGCTTGCATTCAGTAGTAATTCTTTCTAAACTGATAAGGAATAAATCATCCACATATAGGACCGAGATCAGGCACTCATCACCAACAATATGATAATATAAGTTTGGATTAGAAACAATCTTGCTAAATCCCAAACTCATCAAGAATCCATCCATCCTATGTAGTTTCCAACTCATGGATGTAGTTAGTGCAATGATGGTACGAATGGAAGCGTATCGGGCTACTGGAGTAAATGTCTAATCATAGTCAAATCCATCTACTTGTGAGAATCCTCTGACTACAAATATCACTTTGTATTTCTCGACACTTCCATCAGTTGCATGCTTGATATTTTAGATCCACTTGGAAGTCACCACAGAGTTCCCATCTGGTCTTGGAACAATATCCCATACATCATTCTTCAATATAGACTGGTATTCTTCTATCATGGAATCTTTCCATATCAACTCATATGTCACTTCTCCACGACAAGAAGGCTCATAATTAATGATGTGACTCGTGGCTGAAAAGTAGCTCAAAAATATCTTTGGTCTCTTGCTCTCTCAAAATGTGCCTTGAAAGGCTACATGTCCCTCTGCTTCTTGTAGAGTTTTTCAACCCCATACATGCCTTTTTATGGCCTACTGCAATGTTTCTGGTTATATCAACTGGATCAACTATATCAACTATATCAACTAGATCAATAGTTGTCTCCCTCTGAACTACTAAAGGGGAGAAGGTAATGTCTCCTCCTTCTTCTCAAATAGTTTGACTCCCTCTGAGTCAAGTAACTCCCTCTTGAATTCTGAAGGATAGATATCTTCCTTTTCCTGTTTGTTAACCTGGAGATGTCTCATGTCTTCTCAGGTCCTCTACTGATTCTACAGTATTTTGATGCCCTTTGTACTAGTATAATAACCAAGATGGCCTCCCATATGGATGGCCTCCTATACTAGAATAATAATTAATCAATAAAGGATGGACTCCCATACCAGGGATAATTGTTCAATTCATGAGGGCTCCCACACTAGGGAAAATACCCTTCACTATCAAAGATGTAATCAAATACAAGTTTAATAATTAAATCAAACAATTTACCTGAGTCTGCAGTCATGCTCAATATAACATTTAGTTTATCTATCTTGTCTTCATCCTCATCTCTCTTGTCTTCATCCTTTTGAGGTGGGTCTGGATCAATGTCAGCGGTGGAAGCATATTGTCTTCCTTTCTTTTTGTTAGGACAATTTCTTGCATAGTGTCCATACTTGTTACATCTGAAGCACTAGATCTTTTTTATGTCTCTTCTTTGATCATAACCTAAAGTTCATGAAGTCTTCTCATATTTGAATGTTTTCCTGGAGTTTCTTTTAAATTTTCCTCCTGTCTTTATATTAAGTGCAAGAGCATGATTTTATTCGGGAGGGAAGTCTTCCACTCCTCTATCTCTAAGTCTAATTTCTTGTTGGGGACAGTCTGTCCACAGACGATCAAAAGTAGGTAGTTTTTCTCTTTCAATGATATTTTGAAGGAATGGTTCCCAATGTTTTGGAATATTATTGTGAGTGGTCAAAACAAGTTCTCTGTTAGACGTGATTTCTCCAATGGCACCTAGAGGATCTTTGGTCTCTGACATATTCATAAAGAAGGTAGCAACGGTATCACCTTTTGTCATCTTGATACTTTGAAGTTGACCCTTCAATGTAAGGGATCTGAGGATTTTTTCACTCTCAAACATATTCTTCAATGCTTCATACATTTCATAAGATATCTTCGGGTTGTAAATACGAGGTAGGAGATGATCTCTTACTGATTGGGTGATCATCTTCCTTACCTTGATGTCATCTTCCTTTCTTTCTTCCTTCTCTTCATCGATAGTTGTCTCTAGTAAAGTATTTTGTATCACACTCAATAGGCCATCCTCTTTAAGGGTGATATGAAGTCTTGAATTCCAAGAGCTGAAGTTTCTTGATCCATCAATCCAATCTTCCACCAAGGTTTTTTTCTTCATATTTTCATATTTCTTCACAACCCCTTGTCAACTTGGCTAGAAACATTAATGACCAGGCTAGGCTAGAAACCTTAGGTTTTGTTGGGCTTAAGACTTCCAACAATAAGCCTTAAGAGAGTCATAAGAATATTGGTGAGCTAAAAATCTCCTTCAATGAGCTGTAGAAACCCTAAAACCAAAAATATGCAGAAGATTGTGGCACCCTAGAAACCCTAGGGCCAAAAATTCAAAATTCTCAGAATTTCACTCTGGAAGTCTCTGGCAGTGCAGAGGCCGTACTCTCCTATGCCAAATTTATCCCCAACATCCAAGTATTAAGAGCTGAAACTGGAAAATAAGGAGGGTCGTACAGAATTTCTAGAAACCCTAGGAGGGTCGTATAGTTCTGCAAAAGAGGAGGGATGACTTGTAGATTCCTATGAAATGTGTTCTTCAAGACCTAAGCTTTGATACCATGTTGATTTTTGATTAAGATAAGCTCAAGAATGAAGTTCATTGCAATTTTAGAATTTTGCTTGAATGATAGACAAGTGCAGTTACACCATAGACAATTTGTTGCAGTAATCAAGATCACAAGAAGAAATACCATGCACAAGTACAAAAGAAGTATCCTGGGAAACCCTTCTCAACAAGGGAAAGAAACCCAGCCAATCCTTTGTTATATTCTTCAAGAGAAATACCTCCCACACCATAAACTTAGCACACAAAAGAGTGCTCACTAAACCTAGAAGGCTAGAGCCCAAGAGAGGTGTGCACTTCAGCCCTATAACTTGTACTTGCCAAAATTTCCAAAATCACACTTGTGTTTCCTCAATGGGGAAATCACCTTTATTTATATTAGACTGGACACATCAAAAGTGGTGTCTATTGGCACAATAGGGTCAAACTCAATAACTCATAATATAATTAATAATTACAATATTAATTATCTTTTACATTAATTAACTTTCACTTTATGGTGGGGCCAACCTGTACCCTTTACATCACAATTAGGGTTACAGGTAAGTCTAACTCTTAGACAATATAGGAAGGGATCTCACACAACCACTAGTGCTCAGCCACTAGGGGAACGCCCACCTGTGCTCGGCCACATGGACGTCCAAGTCAATAGATCTTTATCTCACTACATCTCACATGAGAATCATCAGGATACACACTCACTAGTGCTCAACCACTAGGATCATGTCCACCTGTGCTCAGCCACAGGAACACCCTACTCAATAGATCTCTATTTCACTGAGTCACACAAGAGAATCATCTAGAGTATCACATCATTTCAACTCTCTGGATAGAGAAGAACAGTAAACCCATCACATGGGCTCCTTCACCCCTCACATGGGTACACATCATTTCATCTCCATCTCATAGAGAACGACACACCCAACTCATGGGCATCTTCCCTTCACAGGCGCACAAAACGTTCCATCTCCGTCTTAGAGAGGAACGACAGACCCATCTCATGGGCACACCCAACTCATGGGCTTCCTCACCCCACACATGGCACACATTGTTCCATCTTTGTCATAGAGAGTAACAACACACCCATCTCATGGGCACACCCAACTCATGGCCTCTCTCACAGGCTAACTCACTCAGTATGTGTCCTGGAGAATGTCTCACGCAACTTTAATCATCAACACAACAGGGGCCTGAGAGCTAATTCAACTCCTTGGCATAAATATCATTAGACCGGGAGGTCGCACAGGCCCCTGGAGTGGTGGGGGTTTGCACCACCATTACTCTTCGTATCGAAAAGGAGAGAGGTATCCAACGATTTAGCGATATTTTTTATATCTTTGAATATCTTATTCTCAAACCTCCATGTTTATTTACGACATATTCTAGAAATATTAATTGTAATCCTAATGCCAAAATAGTGAAAAAAAGAATGCCTACTAAACAATGTATCCCAAAGAAAATATAAAAAAACATATAACAAACCTCGTGGAAGAGACTCCTGCCCCTTCACCTTCCGCCAGATGATGTCCAATTCCACTTGGCTATCCCTGAGAGGATTGTGGTATTTCTTGAATGCTTCATATATGATCTTGAAGAAAAAATCCTTAGGAGGTCTTAGCCAGATGGTAACTTGCGCGGTTGAATTCAAAAAGATCATTCTACATATCGACATAAATTTTAGCACAAAAAAGAACACATACTAACATATATATACATAAATTATGATAGAACAACTTCTTGTTTTAAAATGAAACCTTGTGATGGTTTTCCATCAAGGATTTAGGGTGTACAAAATCTCGAAAGTCAGGTCGTTTGTATAGATTAAACGTTTTTGCAAACGAAGGGGTTACCAAAACTATTTAAGTGTGACTTATCGTAGATGTATATAATTATTCTAGCATTCCACCACCGAATGGAAAGAAGAATTACAATGAACCATTATCTGCATCTGACATTACCTTGATGTGTATACATCATCACTGTTATAATTGACCATTCACAACATCCAACATTACAAAACATCCAGTGTTCCAATTGAGGATTAACAACAAACCCTGAGAGTAAATAACATGGGTGGTGGTAAAGAAGTGACACGACCAGAAAAAAGACACACGGATGATAACAGGAATGCATAAATATGCACACATGGTAACCACAAACACCTATATATACCAAACTTTTAAAATTTTATTTTAAAAATATTTCATTATTAAAACAACTTGATAAATCAAAACAATTAATTAAACTTTATAAGTTGGGGATGGGGGTGGAGGAAATAATAGAGAAAACATGGGGGTGGGGAAAATAGGGGTGGGGGAAATAATAGATAATATGTGGGGGTGAGGGTGGGAGTGGGAGAAATAATATAGTGGGGGGAATAATAGAGAAAACATTGGGGTGGGGAAAATGAGGGTGGGGGTGAGGGTGCAGGAAATAGAGAAAACATAATATGTTTTCTCTATTATTTTGTATTATTCCCCCCACCACCATATAGTGGGGGGAATAATAGCCAAAACATAATATGTTTTCTTTATTATTCCCCCCACCCCCATATAATGGGGGGAATAATAGAGAAAACATAATAGGTGGGGGGAATAATTGAGAAAACATATATGTTTTCTGTATTATTCCCTCCACCCCCATATAGGTGGAGGAATAATGGAAAGAACATAATAGGGGAGCAATTATATAGAAAACATAATGGGGGTGGGAGTGAGCGTGAGGGTAGGGAGAATAGTAGAGAAAACATAAGGTGGGGGAATTATTGAAAAAACATATTATGTTTTTTCTATTATTCCCCACCCCAATATAATGGAGGACTATTAGAAAATACATAATATCTATAATTCCCCCTACCCGAAACCCACCAACACCCCATATATACAACTTGGGATGGGAAAAATATAATAGATAAAACATATTAGAATAAACTAAAATTGATATCAATATTCATCACAAACGTTTTTTAAAATAATTATAAAATCAAAAAATATTATTTTATAATATTCATCACAAACATTTTTTAAAATAAATATAAAATATAAAAATATTATTTTATAATATTTTACTAATTTAAATTTAAATTTATGAAAATAATATTATTTAAATATAAAAAAACCCCAAAATACCAATATTTGTAGCGTCGCGACCTATTGCACGAGTCCATTTCAAGGATCTAAATCTCTCCTAAGATTCCCCTCCTTTAATACCATAGAATAGTACTAGCACAGTTACATAATTGTGAAAGTTACATAATTGTGACTGATGAACACAGAAAGGTATATAAAATGTGCAGACTGCTAAAATGTTTGAGGAAAACGTAGGGACATGTGAGGAAATTCGTGGTTAATAATTCAAACGTGGTAATGTTAAACGTTAATCATTTAAACATAGCAATCATATAGTGCTATAGTAATTTCTTAATATGATTATAGTAATTTCTTAATATGATTAGATAAATGTTAAAAAGTAAACAAGTTAAGTATTCAAAAATACAAAGGAGATTATGAGATTCATTAATTTGGGAGGACAACTAAGAATATTCCAACATCTTTAATTGTTAGCCATCACATTAGAATTTTAGATTAAAAGATGATTAATTGTGCCCATTACCAATAAGTATACGCCCTTTCTACATAACAAGCCAGTTTATCGCTTTGCTATGTGATTCTTAATCATCTCTTTGAGTCCACCATTTCCCTTCCTTGAATACCATAGAACAGTACAAGCCAGTTTGTCGCTCTGATCTGTGATTCTTGTTGATCATCTCTTGGAGTCCACCTTTGAAAATGGGCGACGCATACGCTGTGGAATACTTATTATCTCAATTACCGGATGATTTGATTGAGGAGGTGTTGGAATGGCTCCCAGCGGAATCTGCCTGTAGATATGGCAGCTACAAGAAACCATGGCTGTTGGTATGCGAGGAGGAGTTCAGACGCCCTTGTTCGGCATATTTACCCTTCACACGGCATTGGAGGACGTCCTGGCCAACTTTGTCATTTTCCTTCTCAGACCGGTTTCGTTACCATGGATCTGCCGCAGGCCTGTTCTTGCTTAGTCACAGGGAAAGTTTCCGCACCTATGTTTGCAATCCTCTCACAGGTAATTGCTTAAAACTTCCTGAGATTCCGTTCGAAGTACGGAATCTCGTGTTGAGAGGCATCGTGCAAGAAGGGGAAAATGGGTACAAAGTGCTTTTCGTGGGCGATGGTACCGAGCACGAAAAGCCAGTGTTAGTCTACGATTCTACTTACAAGGCATGGATGATGGCGGGACGACTGCCCAAAAATTTGGTGTTCCAAGGATATCGTTTTCACGGGTGGGATATGGTTTTTGGTGAAGGCTGTTTCTACCTTTTGACTGATCAACATCCTAAGCAGTGCATTATGGGTTTCAACCTCAGAGAGCGGACGTCCTTCTTTGTTGCATTGCCGGGGAATATGATCCATAGCGTCAGAAACTACTCTCGCTTGGTTAACTGCGGGTCGCGGATTTTATTGCTGTCGCGGGTTGAAATCGATACACCAATTACTATCTGGGAGTTTACTAAGGCGACCGTCCCAAACTGGAACAAAATTACGACAATGCCTCCAAGAGTGTATGACATTTTGAAAATGAGATTTGGGTCTTTACGGTTTGAATGCGTTGGAATGGGCGATTGCGTCTACTTCAAAAAATTTGATGATCAGGAGATGGCAGTGTACAACTTGACCCAAAACTCATGGACTACGCTTCCAAGTTGTCCCACAGCAGCCAGAGGTTTCGACGGCGAACGGGAGCGTCTCATTGTCTTGGAACCGAGGCCCGACATGAAGGTCGACTGAAGCCGGCCATTTCCCTGCATTTCACTTCAAACTTGTTTATGAATATTACGTTAGTCTTTGAATATTAAGTTAGTCTTTGACTTCAAATTGTTCTTAATATGTATTTCATGCCAAGCCTTTTTCTTTTCTTTCTGTACCTCCTGATGGAAACCAACTACAATTTTTTCTTCTTCTAATTCCATGAGTTATGCTAATCATTCTTGAGATGGGCGTCTTTTTGTCATATCTGTAATTGTTGCAATGTGTATACTAGGTATCAAATAATCTAGAGGAACTACTGCTTCATGTCCATACACCAGTATGAAAGGTGGTTGTCGTATAAGCTTCTTGCATGTAATTCTATATGCCTATAACATTGTTGCTATCTTCAAATACCAATCATCCATGTTCACATTACAAATCTTGGTTAATGCATTCTCCAATATATTGTTAAACGCTTCCACTATTCCATTAGCTTGGGGATGGTAAGGAATGATCTTTTAATGATGTATCTCGAATTATTCATTCATTTTTTGGATAGTACTTTTGATAAAAATGTGTCCCTTGATCACTCATCAGAACCCTAGGGCATCCAAATCTTGTGACTACTTTCTCAAATAAGAAGTGCGTTGCAGTCTTTGTGCTACAATCCTTCACTGGTGTTGCTTTAATCCATCTCGTCAAATATTTTGTTGTTGTAATAATATACCTATATCTTGATCTTATCTTCAATGTTTTGTTGTCATATGTATTTTCTTGAGCTAGATGATGGCATAATATTTTACCTTGTTTGAATGGTAGAATTTGTGGCTCTTATGGCCTAGTGGCCTGGGAAAATTTGAAGTAAAACTTGAATATCAGATTTGTAAATGATTTTCTTCCTACCTTTGTTTAGAAAATGAGAATTGTTAGTAATGGGTTTTAAATGAATTTGGGGGCATAATACTTTGGCATCTGTGATGGTTGGAAAATACTCAAGGGATTTCCCAAGGATCAATTTCGCAAATATAGATTCGAGACATAATCTACGAGATTGCTCGGGTCCTATCGATCCCTCGAAATTACCTTTTTCCATTTTATATTTTAGATATCGAGCTCCGTAGACGAAGGGTGCTTCCTTCAAACCACTTCCATTTCCAAGTGACCTTATGCTTGAGTCCACCAACTTAACCAAATCTCGGTTAAGATTTAAGAGTGTAGTCCTCTGGGGCTTGTCAAGTCCCATATGACCAGGGTCTTAGAACCCTTCGTTGCGCTCAAAATGAGCAAAGATATCCACCTTTCAACCTCTCTGGAGTATTACCGACCAAAGTGGTCAGGAGTTAGCGACTAGCGTCTTCTTCTGGTTAATACTCCAACTTATTCTATCCTTCCACTACTCTCAATCGAATGGTTGAGAAATATCTCAAAGGATATTAGATCAATGGTCCGTGGAAATTCGGGATTTCAGGAGTAGAAGTAGAGTGTAACTTGGGATATGGCCTGAAGGTCGGAAGTTACTTAATTACTAGGATTAAAGAAATCCTATGATTAGTCTTAAGTTACTTTCGTAAGTATGCACATGGGACCCTCTTCAGGAGTCCAAAACTTCAGGATTCTCGAACTCTTGGAGATTTAAGGATATAGGAGGGGGAATTAAACGTCGAAGCACAAAAGTTCCTTTGTTGTAGTGTTCAGCTTCGATTGGATGGGCCCGCGTACACCATGGTGATGTGTCATGTCCGGGTAGGTCCATGTGGCATCATGATATTGGGAGCGAATTAAGTGTGGGACCCCCCATGTCAAGTCTAAACCATGTATCAAGTGAGGATAAATCTTAATTGTCAAATCTAAGGGTGGATAGAGCTCCATAATAGATTTTGGAGTGGAAAGAGACTTTGGGTCCCCGAGGAAGTTTTTGGACTTGGACAAGATTTGGCGAAGGTATGAAGGCTCGATAACAAAGACCCGGGGTGATATTCCTTGTAAAACCCTCCTTTTGTTACCACGTCACTACCATAGAATGACGATATGGGTCACGATAATACTGTGATGGAAGACATGAGAGAAGTGATGTCACGTGGCGAAGGTGGTGTCCATTTCCCAATGACACCCTAAAAACTTCAAAAATCCATAACTTTCAAACCAGAACTTGGTTTTGGACAAGGGTATAGTCATTGGAAATCTCTCAGTGAGCACAATGATGACGTCCTTAACCAAGGAATTCATGGATTTGTAGGAAAGCGGAAAATTTATACCCCCATCCCTTAATTTTCTTGTTCTTGTTCACAATCTATGTAGAATAATTTCTTCTCATTACACTTATGTCCCTTACTATACTTGTTGTCACAATTAAAGCATAAACCTTTTTATTTTCTTTCCTCCAATTGTTGAGGTGCCAACCTTGTAGGTTGAGGTGTTTTAGAAGAAGGAACATTATTCTCTTGATAGATGTTAAGAGTGGTCCTTCTAGTATCCATAGCCATATTTTTACTTTCAACATTTCTTGCCACCCTAAATGCATTCTCTAATGATTTGGGTTCCCAAAGATGAACCTCATGTTGAATGTTATTCCTTAAAGTTCCCATGAATACATCAATCAAGTGATCATCTCGAATATTTGTTACCTTTATATTCAATCTTTGAAAGTTCTCAATGTGCTATGTAAATGAACCCTTTTGCTTGATATTTATCAATTGGCTAAAGAAGGTATTGCTCCTTGTATCCTCATAGTGTGCTATCATTTCTTCCATGAAAATTTTCCAAGTCATGAGTGATTTGCGAGAACAAAGCCATCGATACCACTCAAATTGATTAGGTTCTAAATATAAAGAAGCAATATGTACCTTTTGTGTATGTGGCACATTATGTATATCAAATAATTGCTCCATATGAAGTATCCATGTGATTGGGTCCTTGCCATCAAACTTTCTCATCTCTATCTTAGGAAAGTGATTGGTCTTCAACCCAAAGTTAGAGTTTCTCCATTCTTGATTCATCTTCCTTGTTTCCTCATCATGAATTTCATGGGATACATTTTCACTTTAAAGTGTCCTCTCTATTAGGAAATTTTTCAATCCTTACAACTAATGGACCCAAGATGACATAAATAAAATAACATTACTAATGTAATATGCCCCAATTAAGTGTTAATGTGCCACTATTTAGGGCTTAACATTGTCATGTCACGAGGAAAATGCCTCCATGTAGTAGAGAGAACCTATACTCGTAATATGTCTCTAGGGGGTACAAGTACCACTTTGTGACTAGTCATGAAACAACATAGCTCATCTGCCACCTCTAGTCAAACTCTCGTATTGAGCTTAGGTGGCATGTGGGGTCTTTGTACTATTGGAAGCTTCTCCTCTACCTCATCCATGGCCTCATCCTCATAGTTGGGGAGGCACATCCCCAACTAGTACTATAAGATGAGGTAGAGGGGGTACCAGAACTTGTTTGAATAGGTGGTTGTATGGGGGGTGCCGACAGTGGCCCACTGATGAGTAGAGGGACAGCAACAGGGTATGGTTGTTGATAAGGGGGTGGGGGGTAATAAGAGGTGCCCCCATATGCCGATGGATATTGAGGTGTTCCATACATTGGTGGTTGTTGGAGTTGTGGACTGTGGTGAGTGGTATTACCAATCAGTCTGTCTACTAAGTGAGACATCCCAGGTTTGTCTTAGCCAAACGGCACAGGTTTTGGGAGATCAGGGAGTAAAGTGTATAAGTTCCCTGACTATGAATAGATGAGGTCGTATTGTTGAGCCTTACTGATGGATTCTTCTTCTGATTGAGAGAAGGTGGAAGCTACATCCTTACCGAGGAGAGAGACAAGTGATCTAAGAAACCAGTCAAGACACTGTTGTTTGGTGGTTTCTACTTTGGACAAACTATGTCGCCTACGCCACTCATGAATGTGATCAGTGATATGTGTGGCTGAGGTTTGTTTGAAATTAGAGAGTAGTTCCAGACCATTTTCATGGCAGATTGGTAATTGAAAGAAGGTAAAAAATGCTTTGGCCAAGGAATCGAAAGTTGCATGGGACCCTGATTTTTCATCTACATACCATTTGGTTGATGGGCCAGTGAGTGTGCGTTGAAATAATCGTAGTCTGATGGAATCATCCATAATGTTGTTGGAAGAGCACCATAGGTGGAAAGTCATGACATGGTTGGCAGGGTCATCTCCTGCCTTTCCTTCAAACTTGGGGATGTCTGAAGGTAGTTTGGTGGGCATTGCAGGCCATGTGGGGTCATGCAATATAGGATCATTGGTGAGTTTTCTTAGATCTGGAATGTTAAGAGAGGCCAAATATGGCATCAGGAATGTTGGTTGAGGATTAGCTCCCACCATGGTAGGAGTGTTCTGTGAACCTGACCCTGGAGGGGGGCTAGGTGGGTTGGTACTTCCCCTTTGAGAGGAAGTTGTCCCCCCGCTTTTGTGTAAAGGAGAGCGAGTAGAAGAAGCACCTTGGGAAGTGGACCCAAGTAATGTGGAACCAAGCAAGGCTAATCCTAAGACAGTGGCACTCACTAGAGTGTGAGACGGTGGTGTCAAGGAGTGGGCAAGATCAAACACTCCCCATAAGATAGGAAGGAGGTTTAGCAAGCATCGGGAACGATGGGGATTCTGTGGGTCCCCTATGATGTCCAACTAGCTGAGTGAATGTGTGCAAATGGTGGTGAGAGTAATAAAGAAACAAGAGCCGTTGTTGCAAATTTTGAACTTTACACAATATATATCTCCAAATCAAAATGTAATCATAAGTGCATCATACATAAAGTGGTTTGAAAAAGAATCATATATGTGGATAAGTGGGTTTTGTCCATGTGGGGAATCAATGAAAACAAATGCTCGTGTCTTAAAATACGTAACGTCCTTCCTCTCAAATAGCACTGGACCTTCCAATAGTACTCAACAGTGGGGTCTAAAGTCACCGGAAGAGAGACTAGTGAAGGATGAAATAATTAGTTATAATGAGGGGTAAAGGAGGCATATCCTGAAAGAGCTGGCGATATTTCCCAATAGCCACACAAAATCCGATCAAGGTGCAATTGCAGCCCACAATTGCCACCTGGGTAGATGTCCTAAAATTTGGTCACTAGGTACCTCAGTCAAAGTGCGACATTTAGATTTTCGGCCTAAGAAATGGGTCATGGGTTGGATCTTGTCCAAGAGGTGGGTGCCTCAAGGGGGGACGCACAGAACAACCGGACCTCGTCCTTCAACCCTTCACGGGTGTCTCCCTGCCTTATGGTGTTAGGAACACTTGACTTGGAGGATTTTCAATTCCCTATTTGACAACTTCTATGGTTTTGACAATGTGAGAACCAAATGATGGGGAGTTATTTGGATGCCTATCCCCAAAATCCTACCTAGACTAAAAAAATTCTTTTGGCACCTCCTGTGGAGGAAAACTTAGTGATTTTTTAGAAATTTTTTAGATGTAGTTGTTTTGAGAGGCTGGGGGTGTGAACCAACCTCGTTGAAATTAAATGGGACTGGATAGTTTCGTCAAGAAAAGGGTGGGGTGTTTCGAAATCCCTTTGGAGGAAACTTACTTTGACCTCCACGTTTCAAGAAGAAGCTATGTGAGTGATAAGTGACTTTTGTGTGTGAATGAGTGAAAGTGTGCCAATTTTTAATGAATTAGGTGTCACCTTGCTACATGTGGACTTCGCTTGGTCCTTACAAGTATTGATTACCTAATTAAATAAGTGTCTTTGGTACAACCTTGCATAATTCAAAAGTCCCTAGGAAGCTAGCATGTGGACATGTGGGTCCGTTACTATTCCTTTAACTCTCTATTGTGATTTAATCTAAGAAAAGCTTTGAAACTATCCTATATTGTGATCATGTAGGCATGTGTGGGCCCGTTACAAAACCTTTAAACTTCCCTAGTGATTTGATCTAAGAAAGTAAATTTCAATACTATCCTACCTTTGTAGCATGTGGGCATGTATGGGACTGTTACAATCTTAAGATGTGTTTGAAAAAATAAACTAAGGGGAGTCCCAAGAAGGGTTGTTTTCCTCTCCTAAAGGTTTTAATCTTCTTAAGGGAGATGAAATTGTTCCACAATCTTTTTCTGATTCTCAAGGTCGCTTGGAGGCGCGAGAGAAGAGCATACTAAGTGATTGTTTATCCAACTTCTAGTCCCAATGCAAGTTAAATGTGATTACAAATGATTTCTAACTTATATTTTTAGCCAAAACAAGCCATCCATGTGGCAAAAATGAAAGCAAAAGAGGAAATAATGATTTTAACCCCCTAAGTGCCTATGTGTTTTGACTAATCCCTTTATATGAAGAGGGGATTAAGTCTGGTGCAGCTTAAAACATGCATGAAATCACTTTTAAGAAGGCTAAGGGCCTTCCCCAAATCTCAAAAACCTTACAATGTGATTTTTTTTGCACAGGTGTGCGGGTCTCAATGGATACAGAGGCGCAGTGAGCGCATGTGCGCAGACCGAAAAGAGCTAATGGGTGCAGATGCACAGAACAAAACTATGATTTAGGCGCATGTGCGCACGATGCACATCTGTGGGCCGAAAAACCAGCGCACAAGTGACACACGACCGTGAATGAAAATTTCGGATGGAATTCTCTCAATTCAACTTGGAATTGGATGATTAGCAGGTCAACTTAGGCCAGTTAATGCACCTGCAAGTTAAATAAACCAAAATAAGAGCTAGAAAAACCCAAATGGGGGAGGAAATTGATACCTTTCCCAGGTGGAGTCGCCAATCTGTTGCGCCTCTTTTGTCACCTTAGTGAGAAAAATAGAGGTTCTTGCAAGCTTAGTTGGGATTGCTAAGCAGGATAGCTATAAGGAAAAGGGTTAGAGAAAGAAATACAAAAGAACAACTAAGAATTAAACTAAGAAATAAAACAACAACTAAATTAATGAGTATAGGGACATAAGGAAAAAAGAAACAATTAGACCCATGTCACCAATGATAAGGCTGATATTAGTGAAAGAAAACACCGAGAAGAAAGAGGACTATGACTCCCTTCTTCCTCCAAGGGAGGGCTCTTGGACCTCCACAAATAAGCTCTTCTTACAACTTTGAAAATGAAAATGAAAATGGTGAAAGAATTCTTTGCTAATCCACTCAAGTGGTGAGATGGATTGCCCAATGCAATGGTGCAAGTATACTCTTGGTAAGGATAGAATATTCCTCAAGAGAATAATGGCAGCATAACTTTGCTATGAATTCCTTGAAAAATGAAGTGTATCCATGGCCTTTTTATAACATTCCTTTGAGGTATTGTCCAACTAGTTTGTAGTGTGTAAAGAGGATAATTAAGGCATTTCTAGGTCTTTGACCAGCCACCCAGTCTAATCCAATCCAGATTTGAGTGTCAAATCAACTTGGAATCTGAACCAGGAGTGGGTGGGACGCCAACCACTCTCATAAATGTGTCGTTTCTCAGGTGTGCGGCTTTTTGCGACAACAGTCACGCATCGTGAGCATGTGCGCGATTTTTTTGTTTCTATTTTGCGCATGTGTGCGCATGCCCTGTGTCTTCATAGTGCCCTTTAATTTTTGCACTAGTTGTATAGTTTTTGACCCTTTGGAAATGATTTTGTGTTAATTTGGGTCCATGGGTGACCTCATAATTGTTTGACGATGTTGAATTCTTGTAACCATTTAAGGACGAAATTTCAGTGATAACACTATGAATCACCCCATCGATCAGGTCATTAACCCTATTGTTGTGTCAGCACAAGTCTATCATAATGTTGGACTCATCACCTCTACTCATTCCCAAGGAACTTCAATCCCTACCCCCACTTTTACAAACTTTCACTCTATAGCTCCACATGTTCCACATGATCCTGCTGGGACATCTTTTCACCCGAGAATGCAAACCCTTGCCAGCCAAATACAACCAACTGGAGGGAAACCACCATTTAGCGGATCTATCCCTTTTGGAAGACCACCATCCTATGGCAGGCCTACCCCTCCTGGGGGAAAGCCCCCTTTCCATGTTCTTCCTAGAGGGAAACCTCCCTTTGCCAGTCATACCCCGATCATTAATCCACCACTAGCAGGGGGGAAACCTTCATTTGATGGAAACCCTTCACAATCCTGGGGAGTATCCTTCGGAGGCACATTTACCCAACCCCACGTTGGGGGTCACTCATATCATAACCCACAAGGAGGAGTATCAAATCCTATTCCTTCTAGACCATCTTATGGACAACCTTATCTGAGCGTCCCAAACACCACTTGGAGTCCTCAAGGAAAACAACCTTATACTCCCCATGGGCCTAATGTGTATCCGCATCCAGGATCTACTCCTTACCCTCCTCAAAGGAACAATGTGTATCCTCCTTATGGGAAAGCAAATCACTTGGCTTATAATGATCATAACCCACCGAGTTATGCAAATGTTTCTTAGCCATCATCAAATCCTGTTTACAACTATCCACCTAACCCATTTTATGGTCCTACTAGTGTTCCTATGCCACACCAGTATCATCCGCAAATTGACCGAAAAATACCTTTCCTTAAGACTCTGGATCTCCCAGACTTGTCTCGGTTAACTAATGATCCTATTTTTCATTCACCGGTTTGGTCAGTTATTCCAGCTAAACCTCCTTCTGATATTTCGAAATTTGATGAAAAATATGGAGAATATCCAAATAACCATGTAATGACTTTCCATTTTTGGTGTTCATCAAACTCCCTCATGGATGATTCTATACGTTTGCCTATTTTCCAGTGAACACTTACTGGCTCCGCAAAAAAGTGGTATATTGAACTACCACGTGCTTATTTTCATGATTTCAACTCCCTTTCCATGTCTTTCCTCACGCACTTTCAACTACCTATTCACTACGAGACGGGTACTGAACTCTTGACCTCCCTTTGTCAAACTAACTCCGTGCATATCTCTGACCATATTAATGAGTGGAGATGATGATGAATGATGATCAAGGTAATCATTCCTGACATATTATTGGTGGAATGGTTTACTAAATCACTTTTTTCCCCCGATCGCTCGCAATGTCGCTATGGGTAGCGCGGTCACCGAGGAATAAACCATTGCTCGGAATCAGTACTTAGATTTGGTTTATTCACAATCTGGTACTTTTTATGATTTTCTTCCAAATGATTCTTGAGCTAATACTGATCCATCCAAGCCGTCATCCTCATCTCATGTGGATGGTGTTATCGATTCCATCAAAAATCAATCTACTTCCCAGTCGACCACCCTCTCCTCTACCTTCCCCCAAACTTATATATCTGGGGTGAATACATTTCAATATGCCCCTTCACAACAATCCAGAGGTAAGAAGAAGACACAAAATAAATCAAAAAATAAGAATAACAATGAACAACCAAAAAATCAAGCTCAAATACCTGCTACTGAAAAGAAACCACAACAGAAACTAAATTTCTCGTGTATCATTAATGGTGACGATCACTACACTCGAGACTTTCCACATCGCAATAAAGTGGCCAAACATTTCCAGGGAAATTCACAACCCGCTGTGCTTACTCAGCCTTTTCCACAATAACAATCCATGGTTGCTCAAACCCCCTCTCCTGGGGGTGGTTCTATCCATCCTCATGACGAGGCCTCGACGAGTGCAAATATTTATATGTATAATGGGATTAATTTGACCGCTCTCTCTAATATATACGACACACTGGGTAACCCTGACAAAGGAAAAGTCACTAACAGTACCGATACTTTACCAGATCCATCACTATCCTCTGTTAGTCCTCCATATATTAATCCTCTGTCTGAACTACTTCAGATTGAGAAACCTACGTTTAACTCTATCTTATGCCCTCCTAAGAACACTATCCGTAAATCTACCTTTAATTCTAGTTTATGTGTTGTCCAAAACTACAACATTGTTGAAGATTTGGCTCAAGCACTGTGTGCTATGTCTTCGTTAGAAGTTCTACAGCACTGCGCCAGTCAATGTAGAATGCTCTTGGATGCTATTGGCACTATTGATCATGAGTTTTCCAACCATATCATGTTAAACCTGGACAATTATACATATTGACTCTCCCACCAACTTGCTTTCCAAGTTGATGTTGTTGTTCACAATCAACAAATCCACTGAACTATTCTGGATGAGGGAGCCTCAACTTGTTTCATGTCTTTAGCATGTTGGAAAATTTTAAAATCACCCGCACTTAACAAATCCCCAATGATGTTATGCACATTCGATGGGTGAGGTTTTCATCCCCATGGAATTTTACTGTCCCTGTCCATCCAATTGGGTGGAAAAACTGTCACTGTTGATGTCGAGGTAGTCGATGCTCCCCTCGATTACAACTTGTTACTTGGAATAAGTTGGTTTTATGCTATGACTATCATTTCCTTGTCGATGTTTCGATGTGTACAATTTCCTGATCAGGGCAAAATTGTCATTGTTGATCAGTTAGATTTATGCATGACCGATGCTTGCGCTCTTGCTACCAACAACATTCCTTTCTTGGGAGAGCACAATATCACGTATGAAAGAGTTGGTGTCGGCTTAATGAAATATTATAGCCTTATGGGTACCTTCCCTACACCACTTCCACCGACTACACATCATATTTCCACCGTCGATATGATTTCGACCGTGGCTTATCAATCTTTGGAATCATCTAACCCTTGGATTGTACCTAGTCCCTTGGAATTCAATGTATTATGTGACAGCCTACCACTTAGTCTAGCTGAAACATCATACATTGTTGTCCAATCTGCTTCTCCCTCTTCGGATCACCAATATCTATTGGCACCCAACAATTATTCGATGCCATGACGGTTAAGTTCCTTGTCATCTACGATTGACTACATTTCTCCAATTTTTCCCTTGGATGAATCTATTATGGAAATGTTGAGCATTGACGAGCTATCTCGAGATGATAACCATCATTGATCCTCTTTTATTCCCCCTCATGAATAAATTCGAGAAGATATACACTCTATCTCCCCTCCTGATGTCGATTTTCTATCGTCTCCCATGCCTTTGACTTCCGATGATTTGGATCCATTCATTGACATGGTGATCTCTTCAGTAGGGAAATTGGAGCCTGATCTCCTTACCCATTTCATGACCCTCGACATGTGTTCCTTCCAGAGTGATTTTCTTCCATCCAACGAAGATCTCTTGGAAGCCATGACCGAGTTTTGTCCCTTGACATGGTGTTCTTCTAGAGCATTATTCTCTTGGAAGCCATGATCAAGAAGAGTCCACGAGCATAGTTTATCTTCTTGGTAGCAAGCTCATTAAAAAAATGAAACAGAGGTCACGAGCATAGTTTCTCTTCGCTATATAAATCTCATTAAAAAATGAAACAGAGGTCATGAGCACAGTTTCTCTTCTCTGTGGCAAGCTCGTTAAAAAATGAAACAAAATCTTTGAGCATAGTTTTCCTCTTTGTAGAAAGCTCGTTAAAAAAATGAAACAACAATATGGGGATTAAACTCGGAGCCCTGAGCATAGTTATTTTCATGTTTCAATCTCATTAAAAATGAAACAATCACCTCTCTTGAACCTTCATTTCATCCACCCTTATCATTTTTCTCCATCTAGTAGAGAAATTGGCGACAACCTCAAAGTCGGTGAACGAATTGAAGCTTGGAGGGAATGTCTCTAGTCTTTGATGATCATTCTGGAGTTAAGCCACTAGCTTTCAAGCTGGGGGCATACTGAGCTTATCCTTTTTTCTTTCTTGTGCTCGAAAAAAGATGAGAATGTAACCGAGTAGAATTTTATCACTTTTTCAGACTTGCATGGATATACGAAAAAGGAACCCATTGGAGTTGTCTTTGAGCTCTTTTTAGACTCTCTAAACATGAAAATATTTCCAAGTGATCTTGCTTCCTTTCCCACTCGTTAAAATGTTTGAAATAACATCTTTCGAGTGATAATTTATCTCTTTTTTGGATTCGCGAGACTAACATTACAAAAAAGGACAACATTGGAGTCATCTTTAAGTTATTTTCAGACTTTCTAAATATGAAAAACCACCAAGTTTACATTCTCTAGACGCGTTAAACAATCATACATTGAAGGGCCCATATGGGACTGAACCTTTACTTCTTTCAGTTTGTTAAACAAAGGAAGAGGGACTTACCAAAGGTGAGTCATATCGAGCATGTGTTACCCTCCTTGAGCTCGTTAAATTAAAAAGAGGTACTTGTCTATCTGGATGGGGGAAAAATTGAAAGAAGCAAGCCAAGCAGGTTTTTGAGAACACTACCAGCAACTCTTACACTTTCCCTTGAACAGAACACTTTGTCTTTTCATGCATTTTAATCCACTGAACCTCCACACTGAGCCAATCCTCTGAGTTTCTTTTACTCCTTTAGGTCACCCAACAAAATTCACCGTATCCACTGCATCATCAAGTTTTGGTCCATGTCAAGTTTCTGTTGTTGTGCCTTAATGTTCAAGGGAAGTATCTGCCTCAAGAGTAAGCCATCACAAATATCTTGTTTCAATACCCATGTTAGTCCATGTTCATTTGATCTACCAATTACATCTCCGTGTCAGTTTCATGTCGTTGATGGGGGATACATCAAGGCCCTCCTTCGATGATTCTATTCCTGTCGACTTTAGCACATTATCCAGGAGTTAGACTAGAAACTAGTTAGTACCTTGGGACCTGCATGCATCAATGGCAGGCCTCCCCATGTCCGACAGTGGTTTTACATCATTGACCCCTGATCGGATGATTCCACAGATGCTAGACTTCATCTCATTCATTCACATTCATCGGGATGTATTAGAGTACCTTGGGAATCATTGACATCAATGGTTATCTCCCTCGCACTTGTTAACGGTTTACATCATTGACTGGTAATCAAGTTGTTTCTACCATGTTCAACATTAGGACATCTATTCACATGGTTAGATTCGTACTACATTGGGATCGGTAAGAAGACCCTAGGTTGAGTTTTCACTCTTATGTATACTTTTCCTAGGTTGTGAAGGAGTTCTTTTGAACTATGACACATATACTGTTACATAGATCCACTTTGTATTGGTCGTGGCTATGTCTTGTCATCTCGTAGATCCACTATGTATTCTTCGTGGCTACGATTTGTTTAGGTCATAGGAGTATAGATCCACATTGTATCTGTGGTGGCTATACCATTTTGTCAATATAATTATGGATCCACAGTGTATTTTATGGTGACCATACTTAAAAAGTCTTTATCACTCAAGCATAGGTATGCCTGCCTTGGGTTTTGAAACATGTCATAATATTTATTTGATGGTTGTGTGCATCTTTTTCCAGTTTCTCTACATCCATACCCTTGCTCGAAAAATTCTACAAAGTACTTTAGTCATCATCGTCTTCTAACTTCATACTTTGGGGGGCAATCTGTTACACATCAAAATTACTCACTTCAATAGTGTCGCAAGTGTCCTCATTACAAGTGTTATAAGTGTCACATCTTGTCCACAAGTGTCGCATCTTGACCACAAGTGTTGCAAGTGTCATAAACATCATACTGCCATATTTCCCATTTCGTGCCTCTAATGACATCACAAAGACACTTAAGACACCCCAAATACTAGTTTTGAAGAACATAAGTCACTTGACAGGGAGTACAAACCTGTTTCCAGAAAAAATGGAAAAACTTGACAGGGAGAACCACTAAAAAATGGATTTTGGAGAGAAGCACTCCCCTACCCACTGTCGGGGAGTACTGGCACTCCTTGAGCCTCTTTGGGGGAGTGTTTGAGCGCTCTGTGGACCCTTTTGGGGGAGTTCTACCCTTTTCTGAGCAATTTTTGGGTTTGTTGAGGCAAATCAGGGAAGAATCCCTTAATTCCTGAAGGTGGTTGGATTCTAATAGATGGTCAAGGCATGATCTTAGGGAAGATCCTCAACTGAAAGAGATGAATCCTTAACTTATCCCAAATATCTCTCAAGTGGTTGGACCTCTCCATGGTTATATAAGGAGGCCTTCTCATGGCGAAAGTTACATGAAGAAGAGACTAGACATTGATACTAGACTTATGATCCTGTAAGTGGTATGCACAAAAGAGATTCGAGATGCGACACTTATGATCTCATAAGTGAGATTTAATCAGAGAAATCAATGTAGATTACTTGAGAAAAGAGGTTGGACAAGGAGAACTGGACATCTTTAAGCTACATAGATTTGTCGTTATGTGCATAAACCCGTAGTCGGGGATTCATACACACAGGAAATACATGTGGTACGTAAGAGCACATCTGTTGGCCTTGTAACCCCTGTTAGTAACCCTTCGAGTTGTAGAGCATCAAACAACACATGTATACTGATCGACCTAGATTTTCTGAAGCCCTCTTTAGATAAATCGATCGGCCACCTAATTGATATAGTGCCACCGAGAAAAACACTCGGGAAGATACTCTCTAGTACCTGGGTAGTCGGGTAGTATGGCTAAGGGCATGATATAGGCTCCTTAGTTGGTGCCCTGAGATATTGGGTTGAGTACTATTGTTGGACACCGCACGTATATCAGAGAGATATAGCACAGGGAAAACCCTTGTTTGTAGAACCCTTGAATACCTATCCTTTGGGGACGGAAACAAAAAAACAAAACAAACAAGATCTATTTCCATGCATCTGTGTGCCAAATCACTACACATTTCTTCCTGATTAAGCATTCGGGCATTTCATCATTGCAGTATTCACCGAAGTATAACTCTGCAGGTGTAAAAAAAAAAAATGTCTCGATTTTGTTGCACCATTATTTGAGACCTATTCTATTGGATTTATCTCTTCTCCCTTATCACATTCATACCTATTATTTGTAGCAAAAATTTTTACCCCACCTGCCCCTTTTCATTTCCCTCATCATTATGGCCCATACCTATAGCCAAGACTTGGAATTTCACTTCAATACCTTGCAATATAATTTAGACCCAACAAGAAGTGAGACAACTCAATGCCAATATTGCCACCATCAATAAAAACATGCATTCCTCCATCATCACCTCAATCGAGGAACTCAAAGAAGACCCCAAACAAGACATTACTACCCATATTGAAATTTTCGCTTTGATGATCTGCACTAAGCTGCATATCCCTGTAGATCCACCTTTATCTGACCCACCTTTGCATACCGAAGCTGAAACTTCCTCTCATTCTCATAATTTTCAGACCCATCACTTTCAGCATGACCTACGTCCTCCATGTGTGGATGTGACCAAATTTGATGGCTCGGATCCCACTGGTTGGGTAACTCAAATGGAACATTATTTCTCTTTGTACGAAATTACAAATGAGTTGGCCAAACTCCAGTATGGTGTTCTCTATCTAGATCAAGAAAATTGGAAATGGTGGAAATGGAGAAAAACTGCTCGTCAAGGGTATGTTGCTTGGACACACTTTGTGGCAGAGCTTTATGAATTATTTGACACTGACACCAACCATTTAGGTCGTTTGAAAAATTTGAAACAATCTATCACAGTGGAAGAATTTATAGCTTCTTTTGAACAACTAGCTTTTCGTACAGAGGGCCTATCTGATGATTTTTTCCAGGAATGTTTTATCAATGGCCTCAAGGATGAGATTTGTGCCCATGTCCTCATGGATTGGCCTTAGAGTTGGGTGGAGGATACTAAAATACCTAAGTAATCACAACAAGTTGTCTCTTCTCAAAACTGAAAACCCTCATTTATTCCTTGCACTAAACCAGTAAATCCCACTCCTCCTTCTACTCCACTAAAGATCCAAAAATTGACTAGGGCCAAAATGGTTGAACGCTAACTCAAAGGCCTTTGTTATAATTATGATGACAAATATTTTTCAAGACACATGTTTAAGGAACAAAATCATTTTATGGCCATCTCGGAGGATGTTTTGGAAGAGGATGTTGAAGCTCCCCTTGTGTTTGTGTCACCTGAATCCACTGACCTAACCCCTCCCTTAGACCCTCCCAAATTCAAACCAATCATTTCCCTAAATTTTCTCACTGGATTCTCTTCTCGCCAAACCCTCAAGCTAATTGGCTACAACAAGCATAGGAAGGTCATCATTTTTTTTGATAGTGGAAGCACCCATAATTTTATTCATCGTTGCATTTCCCAAGAAACTAATTGCTATATCTGTGCACTCAATAATTTCCAAATCATGATTGCCAATGGAGGGTCCATGAAATGTGGAGGGCGTTGTGAAAATGTGTCTCCAAATTGGTGACTACCACCTGAAATCTCATATGTTTTCTATCAACATGGGTGGTTGTGACATTGTGTTGGGTGTAGAATAGATAAGGACTTTGGGTCCCATTCTCATGAATTTTAAGGAATTAACCATGCAATTTGACTAGGAGGGCCAACAATATAAGTTCCAAGGCATCACCGCCAGTTCCCCTGAGATCATCTAAACTCTCTACATAGAGGAGGACAATAAACCCATCACATGGGATCCTTCATCCCTCACATGGGTACACATTGTTTCATCTCCGTCTTAGAGAGAACGACACACCCAGCTCGTGGGCATCTTCCCTTCACAGGGGCACATGACATTCCATCTTCGTCTCAGAGAGGAATGTCACACCCAACTCATGGGATTCCTCACCCCACATAGATACACACATTGTTGCATATTCGTCTCAGAGAGGAACAACACACCCATCTCATGGGCTCACCCAACTCATAGGCTCTCTCACAAGATGAGTCACTCAGTCTGTGTCCTAGAGAAATTCTCATGCAGTTGTAATCATCAACACTCCCTCTCATCTAGGGAGTCATTCTATATAGATATAGAAACATAATCACCACAAATACTGAATACACAACAGATCCATAGAGAAATATAGAAGAAACCACACTTTATTATTACCAAACCCTTGAGGTAGGGAAACACCATACAATGAATCCTATTATGGAAGGGATCCTCTCATGTTCACTTTCCTCTTCGAGGGGGAATCCTCCTATTGAGATATTGCTCCAAATACAGTAATTCTCTTCATGTCCCCTTAAAATGCTTGAACACCTTTATATAGTGCTACCATCACCTAATAACATTCTAGAAGTAGAACCTTCTAAGAAGTCCTCTTACATTTATTATATTTAACTACCATAGTGGGTCTTATTTAATAATATAGTGGACCTAGTCCACCCTACATTGAATGGCCTTCACT
>ML780675.1:1508268-1523498 GCA_009831015.1 Picea engelmannii
CCTAACATTACATCCCCCTTATGAAAGCATTGTCTTCAATGCTTGATGTACAACCATATACCAGGGTCCCATGGATAAGTTTGGACTATAGTGCTAAAGTAGACTAGATAACGAGGGTCCCATGGATAAGTGTGAACCATAGTGATGAAGTAGACTAGTGAACCAGGTTCCCATTGAGAAATCAAAGCCACCATGATGAAGTAGTCCAACAACCATTGTAAACTAGGGTCCCATGTCCAAGTTCTCATGCAAACTCCACATGGAAGATATCGACACCCAATAACAAACTAAAAATGATGCTCCCAATATTCACACCTATCATGTGGATCCAAGTAAGAATATTCATCCACAGAGTGGCAAAGGGTCAAAGATGAATCTGGAAGGAACACTACCATTATAGAATACACAGGCTGGACGTTGGTAATCATAACTATATCTTGATGTGAGACATTGATGTTCTCTATAGAAGGTGGAGTATAGTCATCAAATAAAATATGAAAGTGGTTGTCATCCCAAAAATGACAACTATCCATATACCAATCATCGCAATCGGCCTCAAAATCATTCCAAGCATATATTTCTTGATTATATTCATCGCAGATGTCCACCATAATAAATATCTCCTACATGCTATCCAATGAATCTTGAATACTATGAAAATTATCATTGAGGTTGTCTGTGAAGCCATCTACAAATTTATCCAATCTGTCATTCAATGTGTCATACAATTGAGATTTGAATGCTTCAATAATTTGTAGAATTAATTTGAGGTTTTGAGAGGAAATAGCCATCTAATCACCCTCTGATAATTTATGTACTATGCATTCCCTCTACCATCGTGAAAAATTCCAAAAAAATAGAACAATAAATTACAACAGAAAATCACGGCTTTTTCCGAAAAAACCCTAAAAAACTGTTGAATTTAAAAAGTTCATAACTTCACTTCCTAGACTCCGTTTTGACTGATTGGTTTTTTTAAATTGGGTTATTTTCTGAGAGGAATTCAAATACCCATTTTGTTTTGTTAAATTTGGGTCGTAAATATTTAGATCTGAACCTGAAGTGAGACTCCCTCTTTTTCTTCCCCAGAAAATTTCTGCAAAAAGAGAAAAATATTCTTCCCTTCTTTGGCAAAGGAAAGTTCTCTGATACCAATTGTTAAGAACCTGAATAGATCTAAAAATATAATCACCACAAATATTGAATACACAATAGATCCACAAAGAAAGATAGAAGAAACCAAACTTTATTATTACCAAACTCTTGAGGTAGGGAAACACCATACAATGGATCCTATTATGGAAGGGATCCTCTCATGTTCACTTGCCTCTTCAAGGGGGCATCCTCCTATTGAGATACCTCTTCAAATACAATAATTCTCTTCGTGTCCCTTTACATTGTTTGAACTCCTTTCTCTAGTGCTACCATCACCTAAGAACATTCTAGAGGAGGAATATTCTAGAAGTAGAACCTTCTAAGAAGTCCTCTTACATTTATTATATCTAACTACTAATTTATTATATCTAACTACCATAGTGGGACTTATTTAATAATATAGTGGACCTAGTCCACCTTACATTGAATGACCTCCACTATTATCATTATGGGCCCTCTGCCCCCCCCCCGCTACCTCTCTATCTACCTAACACTCTCACAGAAGTACTCGAGGGGGGGTGAATCAATAATAGAGCAATTTAATCCTTTTTAACCATATAATACAAGTGTTATATCAATGTAGAATTATCATCCAATAACTTCAGAGTAAATAAACAATGAACAAATGAACAATCATACACAGTACACCAATGTTTTACGTGGAAACCCAAAGTGGGAGAAAACCACATAAGGATTTTTCTTATAAGTCTTGAAGAATTACATTCATTGGAAGAACCAACTTCCTTTGTTTTCTAGCTGCAACTGGAAGGAGGCTCCAACCCCATTGTTTCTTAGGCTACATACTGAAGGAAGCTCCAAATCACCTATTCCATGGCTATAACCAGAAGGAGGCTACAAACCCCTATGTTCTCCGGCTACAATCAGAAGGTGGCTACAACCACCTATCCTTGCCCCATCCAACTACCCTGAAGTAGAAGTAGAATGATAGAACCATTTTCACACTATCACTATGACATATACTGTTGTAAAACTGTACCAATAAACCTGAACCATGCATCAACCTGTACCTCAACCTGTACCATAAATAAGTGCATCAACCATGCACCAACCTGTACCAAAAAACCTATAATCAATCTGTACCATAAACAAGTGCATCCAACCATGTACCAAGTATGTACCAATCATGTTTCAACTACTCATCAACTATGACTCTTCAATATGTACCAACATCATCAACTATACACCTCATGTATGTGCTAACTCATCAACTACTTGTCTCAACCATGTACCTCAACCAAAATCCCTCATCAATACCATCATCCAAATATGATTTGTAACTTTGTAATAGACCTGGTGTATATGATCACATACCTGCAAACCTTCCTTAACTTTAACAATAAGAGAATAGCATTTTTATCAAATTTTTCTTTAGTCTCACATTACTAGTTTTGGATTAGTCAACAACCCTAACTTGAAATAATCATAACCATGTACCTGTAATGAATAAATATATGAAACTTATACACAATGTTCTTCAATGTATTTTATGAAATACCTCCAGGTGTCACTACTTGGAACCTCTCAGAAAATGATTTATAGAAAAAAATGGCATACCTTGTTGAATTCTGGATTATTCTAGAGAGCAACCGTGTAGAGCATGCCCCGCACATAATGTTTTTTGAATCAATATGAAAATGTTACAAAACATACTACAAAATATACTATAACCAACACATTTTGTCTTACTAAATTTGGATCTATTATAAATAAGTTATGACATTTTTACCCGAAACACATGTTTTAGACTAGTTTCAGGACTAGCCACAAACCCTATTTTCCAAGGAGTGTAACTCCAAAAATACAATGACCCACAAGATGAATTTTTTACCATAGATACTTGGATATTTTTACTCAATGGCCTATCAATATCATGGTCTGAGTCATTCTATAAAAACATTTATTGCAAAAATGGTGAGATGACCTGTAAATAACATACCTTACAAAGCATCATTAAAATAATTTATTCTCCCTTGAATTCCATCCCTCTTTTCTTCACCTTCCCTTTGAAATTCGGATTATATATCCTTTAGTTACCTCATTCACCTATAGATATTCAATATGCTCAAGTGTGATGTAAAATGAGAGAGCCTTGCCTCTTATTTATACTCTCCATCTTTTAGGTCACTTAACCCATTTCTAGGTCACTTAACCTATTTTTAGGTCACTTAACCCATTTCTAGGTCACTTAACCCATTTATAGGTCACTTAACCTATTTTCCTCATTTTTAGGGTTGACCACTTTCCATAATTAGAAATTTCTCCATCACTTTATCATTTAAATATTCCTCCTTGACTTTGTCACCTCACTTTATCATCTAAATAATCTTCTTTGATTTTGTCTCTTCACTTTATTATTTAAATAATCCTTCTTGACTTTGTCACTTTACTTTATCATTTAAATAATAATTTCTTCTTTGCAATCTCTTTGACTTCTTTAACCTTTTGGGGCTTCAAGCCAACATATGAGGGTCCTCCAACTTCATAAAGCCATAACTCTCAAATCGTGAGGAGTTATGTGACGTTCCATATACCACCAGAAATGACATGACATGTACTATCCATATATAATAGTATTGCCTTCAAATATATTAAAACTCATACCATTATACATGAAAAAACCTTGGGTCCATTACCCAAACCTTTTTGCTACCAGAATTCTCTACCAGACTTTCTTCAAGGGTTGACATCAATGGCAACCATACTTAATCAACAATACCCCCCTTTGGAATCGATGGCAACACTTTGAGGCAATATTGAAATTATGTCATGCAATACTGAAGTCATATCACTCATGCTCTCCCTCGAACCATGCCTCTGTCCTCTGCATCTCTGTGACCATTGCTCCCCTTGGAACCATGCCTTTGTCCTTTGCATCTGATGAATCTCCCCCCCTTTTTCATCAATGGAAAAGGTATATTTCCATCCAGGGCTACTCCCCCTCACTGAACTGTCCTCTTTATGGTGCTTCCTCGCGTACATATAAGACATATATGATAAGTATTCAAAAGCATTCATTTTGGAGTAGAAATAACTCCGAGTCTCTAGCGAAGATACTCAAAGGCTTCCCATGGAAGTGGTTTTGTAAAGATGTTTGCCACTTGTTCTTTTGTTCCCACATACTTAACTCTGATGTTCTTTTCTACAACCTGTTCCCATAGAAAGTGATACTTGATTGGAATGTGATTTGTCTTGAAGTGCATCACTGGGTTCTTTGAGATACTGATGGAACTTGTATTATCACAATAGATTGGAATGGGCTCATCATACTAAACCTGTATATCTATCAAAGTATGTTTCATCCAAAGAACCTGTGTACAACATGTTGTTGCTGCAATATACTCTGCCTTAGCTGTAGATAGAGATATTGATGATTGTTTCTTGCTTAGCCATGATACTAAACACTCACCCAAGTAAAACGCTACTCCACTGGTGCTTTGTTGGCCATCAATACAACCTACCCAATATGCATCTGTGTAGGCAATAAGAGATAAATCCTTTCCTTTTGGATACCATAATCCAAACTCTTTTGTTCCTTTGAGATATCTGAAAATTCTCTTCACTGCTAATACATGTGATTCCTTTGGTGTGACTTGAAATCATGCCACATGTGAAACTGCCTATATTACATCTGGTCTGGATGTTGTCACATATAGTAGGCTATCAATCATTGACCTATATTTCCTCTGATCTATATACTTTGAATCATCATATTTTCTTAACTTGCAATTGGTTTGCATGGGAGCGATAACTAGTTTGCAATCTTCCATTCTGAACCTCTTTAGCATTTCTATGATATACTTGGTTTGAGAAATAAAAATTCCTTGGTTGCTTTGATGTATATGAAGTCCTAGAAAAAAGGATAGTTCTCCAAGTAATGACATTTAAAATTCATTCTGCATATCCTTTGCAAATTTCTGGCTTAACCTGTCATCATCACTACCAAAAATAATATCATCAACATAAACTTCAATTAATAAAATATTACCTTGACTTACCTTGATGTAGAGGTTTTTGTTTGCACTTCCTTTTCTGAACCCTGCATATTGTATATATTTATCTAGTCTAGAGTACCATGCTCTAGGAGCCTGTTTTAGACCATACAAGGCCTTCTTTAATTTGCACACATAGTCTGCATTCTCTGACAACTGAAATCCTTCTGGTTGTTCAATGTAGACTTCTTCTTCAAGTTCCCCATTCAGAAAAGCTGATTTTATGTCCATCTGATAACTTTAATATTTTTGGAGCATGCATAAGCTAAAAGCAATCAGATTGCTTCCATTTTTGAAAATGGGGCAAATGTCTCTTCAATTCGACTCCTTCAACCTGTGCATATCCTTTACAAACCAATATATCTTTGTTTCTTGTAACTGGTCCATCTTCGTTCAATTTATTCCTGTATACCCACTTTGTAACGATCACATTCTTATCCTTTGGTCTTGGAACCAATTCCCAAGTGCCATTTTTCTCTATTTGATCCAATTATTCATCCATGGCCTTGTTCCAAAATTCATCCTTGCTGGCCTCTTTAAAATAGGCTGGTTTAATCGTAGATGTGAGTGCTAGGTGTGTTTGTTCTGGTGAACGGATTATTATTCTAGTCTCAACTCCTGCATCTTTGTTTCCAATGATCTAATCTGAAGGATGATTCTTTTGTACTTGTCTGCTAGGTGTCTTTGGAGGCACTTGTTGAACTTTCTCTTTTGCTTCTATTGGATTCTCTCCATCTTCCTCTTCTACTTCCTTTTCATCTTCTTCTTCTTCTTCGAAAAGTTGTTCCATTGATTCATTTTCTTCTTCCTTTGATTCTAGTCTTCCTGTTTCATCAATTGTTATGTTGATGCTTTCTACAACTTTGTTCAATATCATATTGTAACACTTGTATGCTTTCCTTGTACTTGAATAACCAACAAGTACTCCTTTGTCCACACAAGAGTCAAACTTTCTCATTTTTCCATCTTCTCTTTTGATGTAGCATTTGCTTCCAAAAACTATGAAGTGCTTCACATTTGTTGGTCTTCCTTTCCATAGCTCGTAGAGAGTTTTGTGAATGTTTTTTCTGAGCATTACTCTGTTTTGAATGTGAACTGTTGTATGCACTACCTGTGTCCAAAATAGATATGTCAATTTGCAATCCATTAGCATTGTTCAAGCCATTTCTTGTACTATCATGTTCTTTCTTTCAACAACTCCATTCTGTTGAGGTGTCCTAGCAACAAAGAATTGCCTTTTTATTCCATGACTGTTGCAGTAGTCCATAAATTACTTTGAAGTGAACTCTCCCTCATTATCAGATCTAAAGCATTTGATTTTTGAATCCATTTCATTTTCAACCATTTCCTTATAGATCTTGAAGTTTTCAAAATCTTTTGACTTATTCTTGAGAAAGCAAACTGCAGTCATTCTTATATAATCATCAACTAATAACATAAAGTATTTCTCACATTTTAAACCCTTTGTTGTAGTTTTTCCAATTAAGTCAGTATGCACAATTTCCAGTGGTCTTGTCGTTTAATATTCCTTTGATTTGAACCTGGTCTTTGTTTTCTTTCCTTGTTGACAATTCTTTCATAAAGTGTTGGTTGGTTTCGTGATCTGGGGCATTTCTCTGACTTCTTCTCTTCTACTGACTTTGACAAGGTTATCAAAATGTATGTGACTCATTCTTTTGTGCCATAGCCAACTTTCATCTTCCTTTCCTACACAACACTTTTCATTTTCAATTTCACTTAATACATATATGTTGCTTGAAGTTCTCGTAGTTGCAGCAATCAATTTACCTAAACCTTCTTTTCTTATCTCACATTTTTGTGAATCGAAAGTAACTTTATGACCTTGGTCATAAATATGACTCACACTTAGAAGATTATGTTTCATATCTTCTACTAGTAGAACATTTTCTGCCTTGGTATTCTTGTTCCTGGTTCTGATTGTTCCTTTTCCAATGATTTTAGCTTAATCATCATTTCTGAAGGAGACTGATCCATCTCTTTTCTTTTGTAATGTAAGACACATGTCTCTATCACCTGTCATGTGTTTTGAACAACCACTGTCAACATACCAACCACATTTATTTTTCTTAGCTTGTAGAGCGAGTGTGCATTCTTCATTGCTATATTGATCCTTCTTTCTTATCCATGTCCTTTTATGAGGTTCTTGTCTGTGACTACTGTTATTTTGTTGCGGTTCTCTAGGAGGGACTGTCATTCTGCAATCTTTGGCAATCTGTCCAAAATTGTTACATTTGTAACATTCCACTTCAGTTCTCAAAGATTCAAACTTCGTAACTTCTTCTCTATGCTTCACTAGGCCTTCTTGGATAACCCCTTTGTGTATGACTTTCAAAGTTGTTTTTGTTCCTGTTGTTAGCTCTGCAATTCACTGCTTTATGTCCAAAATTATTACATGCATATCATAAACCAAAAAAGATAGTTTGATACCTAGGAGTTGAAGACCTTCTGAATGGAGGTACTCTTATAAATTCTTCTTCTTCCTGAGGCCTATATGTCGGTTGTTGATTCTAAATCTAAATCTTCTTGGTGGAGGAGTGTCCCTGTAATCTTCCTTGTATATCTTCCTATCCCCCTTGATTGTTTCTACATATCTTTTTGGATATGTTTCTTGCTCTTTTGTTTTGGCGCTTGATCCTTTTTCTTTTTAATTGTATCCAAGTCCAGACTTGTCATGATGAGATTTTTGACTGCTGATAATGTCATCCAAAAATTTTGAGTTGTTCTGCATATTTTTCTTTTGAAGATCCTTTCTTAATGTGACAATCTCTGCTAATTTCCAATGATCTTGTCTTTTTCTCCTCGCTGTTCTTTGAGTGTTTCTTCAATTCTTTTATCTTCTTCTATTTGAACCTTCAAATTTGTGATCATTTGTTCCAGATCTTGAGTGTCTTCTTTCTTGTCTAGTTTTTCTTGTAGTTTCTTGTTTTTCTTCTTTTCTCCTCTGATAACTTCTATGAGACTGTTGGCAGCCAATTCAATTTTTTCAATTGCCATATAAGCTGCCTACACTTTTTGTCTCTTGAACGTCAAGTCATCGTCGCATTTTGCAAGCAGACATTCTTTTTATTTCATGCGACAATTGTAATTTGGTTTCGATTCAGTTTTCACGACTGAAAGCGTGAAAACTCCTCCATCGTTTTGGACTGTCGTGATTTTCTCAAAGATACTTACTTTGGTTTGCTATTAAGTGGTTGGAATGACTTTCAAACTATTTCCATCTACCTACTTTCGCTTTGATTGCGCAACTTGGTTTTATTAGTTTAATTGATGAGGCATCGAGCATGATAATCTATGAATCACACTTGATTATATAGGGGTCATGGTTAATCTCGTTTCTATATGATATAATCCTGACTATTATAATCCTTTGGCTTATCGATTTTATAAAATCTCTTGTTGCAATGATTCATAAACTTTGATTATACAAATGTGCATGGGTATGTTTTACACTTGGCGCATCGTTAAAACTTTTGGATTTCATGTTAGTTTGAACTATACACTTGGCGTATGGTTTTGGTTTTACATTTGATTAATGGCACGTTGATATGGTTATTCACCGATTCGGGTTGGCCGATTAATATGTTTTAAACGTTATGATGATTGATTGAACAGGGATGGCACTGTGCCATAAATGTTTTGCATGGCAGTGATAAACCCACCACCTTCGCACGCATACATTGATTCATTCCCCTTTGAGCACTTGCAGCTGTTAATCCCAAGCGACCTCGCTCCTGTGTGTTGATTATGTTCAAATTCAAACCCTACTATGCACACAAGCCATGGCTCCAGTCGTGAGGGTTGAACCCAATGGCTGCCAGGCATTGTTAATGTTTGATGGTGCTTACAGTGACCTGGAAGAGTTCGGATGGCTCCCGTTCATATGAAAGTTTGATGGCTTTAACCCTGGTGTGGCTCGGCAATTTGCATTAAACTTCGATGGCTGCCGAGCCAAGGTTGGGGATGTGCAAATGGAAATTGATGAGAAATTTCTTAGTTTGGCTACTAGTCTGCCTGCTGTCGGACAGAGGTGGTTGAAAAATTGCAAAGTAAAATATGTCCCGTGGACATTGTTCTTCCAATCTCGGATGGTGAACTCCTGTGACAAAGGATTGCCCGCAAATATGCTAAAACAACGTTGGCATGACCTGCTAATGATAATCAAGCAATTCATTACTTGCGAGGGCAGGTATGGGTTCGTTTTCTTGTTTCACCTTTGTCTATTGATGGTTTTTATAGGCTACGAGCTTAATATACCTCACTACCTGCATAGGAGTTTGTTTAAAATGTCCAAAAGGTATAAACGCAACCAGGCCGATACCAGCCTCTTCCATTTTGGGTTAATAAAAATGCTTATGCTTTATGAGTTGGGGTTACGTCGTGACTGTTGGAGTGTTTTTCTCAGTCGTAATGGCTTTGAGGACTCAAGCCCACCATAGGTTGATAAACCTGTGGTGAGCGAAAGCAAGCCTATCCCTCATGTGTCTTACAGCGTTCTGCTACCCAAACCTCTACCCAAGCCACCTATTGTTCTACCCGATTCTGTGACCACAGATGTGGAAAATGTCAAACCCGTGGCTAAAAAGCCCAAAACCAAACCTAATGCGAATTCCAAAGGCAAGAAAAATGCTCGATTAATCTCTCGCATGGCAAGGAATAAACCCAAAATTGATGTCAACCCTGACCCTGTCATGATAAGTGAAGATTCTGACTCAGATATTGAACGCTACCTAGCAAACGAGTATCCCTACTCTGAAGGTCTATGTGATAATCCCGCATACGACTTTGTTGAAAACCTACCACCTTGTTTGCGGGATGATCCCAATTTTCCAGGCATTAAAATGCCTCATGAAACTCTCGGTGACTCGTCGAAACCCTCTCCTGTTCAACCAACAGCTCCACCGTGTGATCAGTGCGGAGTATGGTTGGAAAGATACTACCTAGATGTGCCTATGTTGCAATCCAGAATTCATGATCTGGAGGATCAAGTGGCAAAATTTACCAGTCATAAAGCTAAGGTGTAACCCACTGACAAGAGACATCGTACAACAGGTTCAATTCTATTCAAGAATGTCGAGTCGGCTACAACAATCGTCAATTCGAAATTGGCATAGCCCGAGAAACCTCACTGGTATGATTTTCACCTATTTATATGACATAATCATGAACATTGTTACACCGTTGACCTACTCTGTCACTCAAGCATGCACTGTTGTATATAGTTTTGTTTTGATAAATCAATTTTTGATTATCGTTAGAGTTTTAATTAGATTTAGTTCTGATTTGATTTGATCGTGATTGGATTTGATTGTTGAAATTTAGTTTGAATTGGATACTCTATTATTGATTAAAGTGGTTAAAATCTTTTCTAAACATAGGCCGTTTCTGGTATTTCAATTCCAAACAGAGTCAAATTCACATTTCGAATTGTTAATATTCCAGATGATGCGGTTAGCAATTATGGTTAACTGTTGTGATTTTATGACTATTGACCAATTCGAATACCATTCAGTTAAGATGAAACCAAATTGCGAGTAGATTTGAATCATGACTATTATATCCAATCTACCAATTCGCATAGTTTGACCGTATGATCAGTATGATTTGTGTATTGTTTAATTTTGATTTGGGAATGAAATTGATTATGCCCAGGATTACAATGTGTTTTTATTTTTAGCTCAGTCGCATTTCGATTTGATAATTGCCCAGTTCTTGGATTCTGTTGATTTTATCGCGCCCCTGTCTCTTGACTGTGTGGTAATCAATCACGAAAATCGTTGGCGATATTCATTGAGTATGATTTCATTCAATTACAATTGAAACAATTTATCTATCGTTGCACTTAATTGAATGATATCAATCTGTTGATATGACTATAACGAGTCAATGATGGTTACGATCATTATTTTGATCATATCTGTGAACCATATGACACTCAGTGACCGAAGACTATGGCAAAGTTTGTGGATACTGTTATGCATTTTTCGTTTTGATTATAATCGTAACGGTTTGATATTTGATTAACGCAATACAAATTTTATGCACAGCTGTAACCAATCGATTTTGATTGTGTTCGATTGTAACTAAGTTGATTTTGGATATGATACGATTTACTTGTAAATGCATTTGGATCTGAAACAGTCCTGTTAATATTTGATCCGATTTAATGGCAATTCAAAAACAGAGCATTCTTACCCTGTCCCAATTGCATCGTTTTCGATTTGATTTGATTTGATTGGTACATTTGCTTGAGCCATTTGTAATTCAATTTTCATGTTTATTAAAAGTAAATTAAATTGGATTGTTTTGAAAAGATTTCATTTGATTTCTATCTGATTCCATATGTTATTTTAGACTAGCTACAGAATCAGATGATTCTGTAGCTAAGTCTGTAGAATCAATTTTTTTTAGTGTTTTATTTCTGAAATGGCTTTCTAATTTGATACTTGTGTTCTATTGCAGGTAAATTCAAATTTGCAATTAAGTTGTTGAGCAGTTAGGGGATTTTTAAAAGATTCTACTTGTATTTTATTTTCTTAGTTTAGGAGATTTTGGGATTTTTCCCTGATTATGTAAAATTGTTTGATAATTATCCACAGGGATGTTTTACCCTGTGGAGAAACTTATATATACTTATGATTTTTTAATAATCAACATCCTCATTCGTGGGAGAACAAGGATAAGGAGTTCTATTACAGACTGGAGCAGAATTGATGTTTTGTCACAACTTTAGCTTCTCAATATATCAACTTTTTGTTTCATGTTCTGTGTATCAAATTTGTGTATGATTTATGACTATTTTAGCTATCTAAATCAAATGCAAATGATATAATTCTATCATTGTTATCCATATCTTGTCTCTTCCAAATAGACGAAAGACATAACAATTGTTAATTCAGTTTGTGAATGACATGTTTATCTTCTTCATCGATTGAATTGTTATATATAAGTCCTTGCATAACAGGTTTCCCTTATTGCAGAAATTTATAATCATAAGATTGTTATGATTTTCTTTTATGTCTTGTTTGTCCTGTAAACCAACTCGAAGAGCAACACAACCTATTGTTTTCGAAAAGCTTATGGACTAACCTGTGCGAATTTCTTCCTCCGACCAGCTTAGAAGTTATCACACACAGGGCAGACTTGGAGCGTTTCCAGGTTAATTAGTTTATTGTTTACTGTTTTCATCAAGTAGTTTAATTTAGATATAATCTCAATTAGCTTTATATTAGATTGTTTAATTTTAGTAAAATATATTAGATTGTTTAATTTCAGTAATGATCATTTCTTTTTCATAAAATATAAAAAAATCAAAAAGAGATTCTTGGTTGTCTCAGGGCAAAAAGCACATGAGTTTTGCAGGTTTTAATTAAATCTGTAGGATGTTTATAGTGTACATTTGTGAATAAGTAATATTGCAGCTGATAATTAGATAGTTGATTTGAGTTATTACAATAGTAATTAGTGGATTGTATGTAATAGTTAGAATAGTTATATTTAGTTTTAGTTTAATTTCAGTTTGTTTTATTAGTTTTAATTAGTTTAGTTTGTTTTGATTACTTAGCTCAGATCAATTCTCTCTTTGGTTTTCATAGGAGACCTTAGGGCGGCCAACGGAGCCGTTAAACTCGTCAGGGTGGTCCATTCCAAACGGCTTGGGTTATTTAGACAACCCCGGACCGGTTCCACTCTCCCAGTTGACGGACGGTCAATTTCGCCCGTCAACAGAGACATATTAATTCCTCTCGATAGTCAACTTCTGCCTCTTCAATTTCTTCTTCGACTTCTTCATATTCTTCTTCGAATTCTTCGTATTTTTCTTCAGAGTCTTCTTTATCAGAGTCGTCTACTTCCATGAATAGAACTCTTTCTATCTCTCTGTCACTGACTTCATTTTCATCTGATGATGAGATGTCTTCTTTGGTGCATAAGCTTGTATTGAAAACTTTCTTTGTGGTTCTTTTTTATTTATATGTTTGTTTTCCTTTTGAGTAACCTTCATCATTTATCTTTTTCCTATAAGGACATTTGTTAGAAAAATGACCAATACCATCACAATTAAAACAAATTAAAGGAATATTACCTTTATACCTATTGTTGGTTCCCTTGTTAATTCTTTTGACAAAGTTGGCCACTTTTTCATCATCTTCCGAGATGTTGCTGTTGTTGCTATGTTCTTCTTTTTGCCTTCCCTTTTTCTTTGACTTTTTGGATGCTTTGAAGGCGCTTCTTTTATGTCTAGATTTTCCTGTTCAGTTCTCATTTCATATGTTGTGAAGATTCCATGTAATTCGTCCACGCTTATTGAGTTTAGATATGATATTTCTTCTAGTGCTGATATCTTAGGGTCAAATCTCATAGGAAGAGATCTTAGTACTTTTTGAACAATTACATATTCTTTGATTTATTCTCCCAATCCTATGATTGCATTTACTATTTTATCAACTCGTAAAAAGTAAGCTGCAATATTCTCATATTCCTTCATCCTAAGTTGTTTGAACTGACCTCTATAAGTTTGAAGCTTTGCTACTTCAACTTTTGAATCTCCTTCATAAATATTTTGAAGTTTGTCCCAATTCTCTTTAGCGGATTTACAATGTGAAACTTTGGTGAATATGGTTTCACTAAGACCATTTAGAAGTGCATTTTGGCTTTGGAATTATTCTAATCGAGTTTCACTGCTTTGTCATTTGTTGGCAGAACTGTTGGTGTTGTGTATCCATCTACAATTGATTTCCAAATTTCAAATCCTTATGCCTATATTTATGTTTTCATCCTTATGCTCCAAAATGCATACTTTTTTCCATTGTACTGTGGTATTCCATTTTTATATAAGTTGTTACTCTCCATGATCTACCTTTAAGTGGTTAAACTGATTTATGAAGGAACCTCCTCCGATACCAATTGTTGGATTACTGAGAGGGGGGGTGAATCAGTAATAGAGTAATTTAATCCTTTTTAGCCATATAATCCAAGTGTTATATCAATGTAGTATTATCATCCAATAAATGTAGAGTAAATAAGAAATGAACAAATGAACAATCATACGCATACACAGTACACTAGTGTTTTACGTGGAAACCCAAAGCGAGAGAAACCCACAAAATGTTTTTTCTTATATGTCTTGAAGAATTACATTCATTGGAAGCACCAACTTCCTTTATTTTCCAGCTACAACTGGAAGGAGGCTCCAACCCCCTTGTTTCTCAGGCTACAACCTGAAGGAAGATCCAAATCCCCTATTCTCTGGCTACAACCAGAAGGACGATACAACCCCCTATGTTCTCCAGCTACAACCACCTGTCCTTGCCCCGTCTAACTGCCCTGAAGTAGAAGTAGAATGATAGAACCATTGTCACACTATCACTGTAACATATACCACTGTAAACTTGTACCAATAAGCCTGAACCATGCATCAACCATGAATCAACCTGTACCTCAACCTGTAATCAACCTGTACCATAAACAAGTGCATCAACCATGCACCAACCTGTACCAAACAACCTGTAATCAACCTGTACCATAAACAAGTGCATCAAACCATATACCAAATATGTACCAATCATGTTTCAACCACTCATCAACTATGACTCATCAATATGTACCAACATCATCAACTATACACCTCATGTATGTGCCAACTCATCAACTACTTGTCTCAACCATGTACCCAACATGTACCTCAACCAAAATCCCTCATCAATATCATCATCCAAATATGATTTGTAACTTTGTAATAGACCTGTTGTATATGATCACATACCTTCAAACCTTCCTTAACTTTAACAACAAGAGACTAGCATTTTCATCAAACTTTTATTTAGTCGCACATGACTAGTTTTGGATTAGTCAACAACCCTAACTTGAAATAATCATAACTATGTACCTGTAATGAATAAAGATATGAAACTAATACAAAATATTCTTCAATGTGTTTTATGCAATTCCTCCAGGTGTCCCTACTTGGAACCTCTCAGAAAATGAGTTATATAAAAAATGGCATACCTTGTTGAATTATGTCTTATTCTATAGAGTGACCTTGTAGAG
>ML780675.1:1535736-1567430 GCA_009831015.1 Picea engelmannii
CGTGGCGGTCTCCGCTGTGTCTCAGCATCTGCATTTCTGAACTGAGTGACAGCTCCGTGTTTCGGCATCTGCATCCTCGAACCATGTAGCTGCTTTGTGTTTCGGCACATGCATCCTTGGACTGTGTAGCAGCTCCGTGTTCAACATGTGCGTTCTCGGATTGTGTAGCAGCTTCCGTGTTTCAGCATCGGTTCAACAGCGCCTTTGGATAGTTCTGTGTTTCAGCATCGGCCTTGAATACTATTCTGCAAATATGGACACTTATGCACTTCTTAATCAATGGTTAGGTCGAAAAGTAATGTAAAGTATTATGCAAAACAAATTAAACGTGTAGTAATGAGAAAGGACGTTGTGTACCTTGGAATGATCAGGTGGAATGATAGTATAAGTCTAAATACAGGTGATGAAGGGTATAACAATGGAAAAAAGTATGGGCAAAAAGGGTACAATATGTGGTCCTAACACGGAGCACCGACACAATGTCTTCCTTTGAAATTTTATTTATGAGACAGGTGCATTTGGTGGACTGATGGGAACCTCTAAGATAAAATTCATTATCACAACTAAATCAGTGTGACGTGTTACTATTAATGCATCGGTACCACCATGATAGTGTAGCACTGTTTTTTTGTACCTTAGTGCATTGTAAATGATAGAACACCAGGAACGAGGTGTCCAATGAGACACCCCGCTATGAAAAATTGGGCAATGCATGTCCCAGTGCATTTATGTTTACAGTACCAGTGTGTTGGATTACAATGGTTTCATTGTTACGTGAAATTTTATAAATTGTTATGTTAACAATGTCGTTAGTTAAGTGAAGTGTACCTATGGGTAATGTTAAACGACACCAGTGAGATTTATTTGGCATATGTATGTTTTTTATAAAGTATGGAAGTGCGTTTGAACATTGACGTGTCAGGGCGTTATGTTTCGGGTATGCCCCGGTGCATTTAGTTAAAATTGGTGTATCGCTAGGTTAAATTTTCATATGATGTTGAGCCATCAATGTGGTTAATGAATTAAAATGTGTCGGTGTGGATAGAATCCCATTTTGCGTCAATTTTGGGGAATTTCAAAGTGTTGATGTTTGGGAAGAATCGGGAAGACATTCTCCTAGACTAATAATTAATAATATAATTATTATATTTATAATATAAGGTATATTAAATATATATAATAAATAAGTAGCTATTTATTATCCAAGGGACAATTCTTTCATGGATGGTCACCATATGTTCTCTATATATGGAACATTCATCATTGTAATAATAGATCAATCTCGCAGATCATCTAATATAAAAATTCAAGAAAATGTTAGTAGTTGGGAGCTAGAAGTAAATGTCCTGATGATAGCAAGATGGAAAGGGATTCTTACAGCATGAAACATGGTTCTGTATGAAAATCATTCACTAACTAGTGAACATTTTAGTCTACAACGAAAATGGTTATGGATTTCTAGATGTTTACTGAAGGCGTAGCTGTGCATATTGCCAAAAGTCATGGGAGGCACTAACATACATCAATATATATATGGGTCGTGCATTTGTTTTGTTATGAGATGTGAAATATAGATAATGCATTTACCTACAATTGTGGAAAATATGTTGGGAGCTTGAGTGTCCCTCAATGTCGATCTAACTAGATGATGTGTGGTGTTCGTCATTGCATATGGAAATAGAGGTATTATAATAGCACATGGGATAGGAATCCATTGGTTATGATCAAGACAAAACACAAGATAATTATGTGCAAAGGTTTGGTGCCTATTGGTAGAAACCGATGAGTAATTATCATTGGAAGCAACCTGAACCTATGTTGGTGCCAAATTAGATGCATAGGTTAAGTTGGTGATGGGATGTTATGTGATAAAAACTATATTTTGAGACCAGATGATTTGGTGAGGGATCTATTCCAACTGGTACCTGTGGGTTGTATGGAGAATTGGATCTAATATTTATCTATCCATGGATCTACAATGTCCAACCATGTGGTTTGGAATGAGGCCAGATTCCTCTAGAAAAAAACAATTATAGGGTATCATGCTCTTTTGAGAGGAAATCGGTGGAGGACTTGGGAAGAGTGGATAGGTCATTATACTTGTTTCAAATAGGGAAACCTACATTGAAAAATAATTTGGTTGATGATAGTATGCATGAGTTGAGGAGGCCATACATAACCTTCAGAGGTAAGAAGCCTCTAGGAGATGTGATACCTCTTGGGAGGATCCATTTTTTTCAGTAGGTTTTTCTACAGTGACAAAGGAGGAATCCAAATAGGAGGGATGGGGTATGGATTTTTTCCTCACTTACAGAGGGAGAAACTAGTGAATGAGACTTGATAGTAGGGTTTTCTTCAGTGACATAAGGAGTTGGCCTATGAGTTATATATGAAGGATCTTGGATTAATGTATTACTGTTTGGGATTATAAGTATGGAAAAATCCAGGTGATATCTTCCTTGGTAAAGGGAATATGTTATCACGATCCTTCATATATTTGGGATGATGAACTACAATTCCATGGAAACTCCCATGGTGACAAACCTAAATAAGTTGAGAGAATCATATTCTGATCTAGTAGATGTTAGTGTTTAAGCCATTATTATAGTTCTTTGCATTTAAATAGATAACAACAACATAAGACTAGATCACTGAGAAATACACAATCACAAGAGACATGACATTTATCCTGGGAAACCCTCTAGGGGAATAAAACCCAACAAAACTTCCTTATTATAGATAGCCAATACAATGCCAAGAGATAGCTTAAGCTAATACAGAAGATCCTCTCCCAAAGATGCGCCACTCTCTCTCTTTCTTCTCCAAGTGCAATTCTGAAACTTGTCTCTCAATGAGAAAGTGAGGTGTGTGTCTAAGTGAGGCGTTATCCTCCTTATATATACAAATCTGGCATGTGTGAAGTGTCTCTTCACTAGCAAGGCCGACTTCTCAAACTGGGTGGTTATAACCACCTTTATTATATTTCGGGGCCTCTTTAATATATTTTGGGGTCGACTTTTCTTTCTGCCTATTACAATTACATTATGACCAATCCACAAAACGGGATTTGGTCCTTTTACAATAGTTGACATGATCAATCCACAATGGGGATTGATCCAATGAATAATATATCAAATAATAATAAGAATACACTTTGCAGTTACATTATTTCAACACTCCCCCTTAACAAGAAGGGTATTCTTCAACAACATCAGGCGAGAGAGAGAGGACAACATCAACAACAACATCAAGTGGGTGAGAGGATAGCATCATCAATATCATCTTGGAAGACTGACTGGCATATCTATAAATCATCGGAAGTTTTCTTCATTGGCGGCATCGTCATTCTCAAAGGAATGCTATCATCATCTGCATCAATATGTATTAGTATAAAAATAATACATCATCATCCCAACACGAGGTTGTCTCATCATAATACAGGACTGGATTTACGTCAAAACTGTTAAGTTGGAAGCACAATGCTCGTCTTGATTTATGTCACAACAATCAAGATGGAAGCAAGAAACTCGTCCTGCTTTACGTCACAACAATCAGGCTGGAAGCAGGATACTAGACTGGCTTTACGTCAAAACTATCAAGCTAGAAGCACAATTCTAGTCTCATCTCATAGTCTTTCTTTACGTCACAACAATCAAGTTTGAAACAAGAAACTCCTCCTGCTTTACATCACAACAATCAAGTTGGAAGCAAGATACTAGACTGGATTTACATCACATCTGTCAAGCTGTAAGCTCAGTGCTAGTCTCATCTCATCGTCTTTCTTTACGTCACAACCATCAGGTTGGAAGCAATATACTATATTGGATTTACATCATAGTTGTCAAGCCGAAAGAACAATACTAGTCTCATCACATCTTCTTGATTTACGTCAGAACATTGACGTTGGAAGAAAGATACTAGACTAGATTTACGTCATAGTTGTCAAGTCGAAAGCACAATACTAGTCTCATCACATCTTCTTTCTTTACGTCACAGCACTAAAGCTGGAAACAAGATATGTCTCATCACAACAACTACTCCCCCTTTCGAGGAAGGTCCTTTCGGACTATACCAAGCTTATCTCGAAAGTGCTCAAACTTTACACGATATAGAGGCTTGGTCAACACATCAACAACCTGTTCATCCATACTAGTGTATTGGAGCTTTAAGGCTCCTCTCTGCACCATGTCACAGATGTAATGATAATGAATCTCTATGTGCTTCAACCTATCATGGAATACATGATTCTCTATCATCTTTATGCAGTTCTGGTTGTCACATAGGATCATGTTTGCTTCCATATCTAGGTCAAATAGGTCAGTCATCAAATTTTGAAGCCATATAGCTTCATAGTTGGCAGAACATGCAGCAATGTATTCTTCTTCCGTTGTGCTGAGAGAAATGTTGGATTGCTTCCTACTCTACCACAAGATCATGGCTAATCCCAAACTGAAACAACATCCTGAAGTGCTTTTCCTGTTAGAAACACTTCATTCCCAATCTGCATCAGTATATCCACTCAATGTGAAATCATGATCTTCATCATAGCTTAGACCACAATCTATTGTACCCTTAAGGTACCTCATCACATGTTTTGCAGCCACTAGGTGAACATGTCTGGGTTCTACCAGAAAGTTACTCAAGGTGTTCATGACAAAAAAAATGTTTGGTCTGGTGTTCGTCAGGTACATCAGTGATCCAATAATCTGTCTATACAACGTGGCATCAATCAATTCTGATGAAGTGTCGACCAACAACTTCAACTTCGCTTCCATGGGTGTATTCATGGACTTGCATTCCAACATGTCGAATATCTTCAGGATTTCGACTGCATACTTTCCTTGGTTAAGGAATATCCTCTCTAGACTCTGCCATACCTCAAGACCTAAGAAATAGTGCATTAGGCCAAGGTCTTTCATTTCAAATTCTGAGGCAAGTATCTTCTTACATTCAGTTATGAGATTTTATTCTATGGTTAATAATAAGTCATCCACATATAACAGTAATATTACTGGCTCATCGTTCATAATCTTGAAGTAGAGGTTAGAATCTACTTTACTCTTGGTAAAGCCCAAGCTTGTCAGGAAATTGTCTATCCGGCCATACCAAGCTCTAGGAGATTGCTTCAATCCATATAATGCTTTATTCAAACTGTAGACATGAGACTTCATATCTTCAACTTCAAATCCTTGAGGTTTTTCTATATACACTTCCTCTTTGATGACACCATTTAGGAAGGTTGTCTTTACGTCCATCTGGTGCAACTTCCACTTCATCTTAGCTGCAAGGGATATGATGGTTCTAATCGAAGTGTATCTATCTACAGGAGAGAATGTCTCTTCATAGTCAGTGCCTTCCTTTTGATAAAATCCACAAGAGACAAATATTGTTTTACACTTTTCAATACTTCCATCAGCTGCATGTTTTATTTTGAAGAGCCATTTGGAGGATACCACATCTTTACTCTTCGGTTTGGGAACTATTTCCCATACAACATTCTTTATTATGGATTGGTATTCCTTTGTCATGGCATCTGCCCATTCTTTCATCTGAATGGCTTCTTCAAAGTAGGTAGGCTCCTTCTCTAGGAGGTCACACATCAAAGCCATATAACTAGAGAATGGCTTTGGTATTTTCACTTGTCTCATGTTTACTTGGGAAACACCATACTTATCTCCATATTGAATAAGCTCTCTAGCCCAAGATGGATTTATTTTATAGAGGATCGTCATCTGAGGAGGTGCTTGAAATTCTAATATATCATGGTCTTCTAGAATTTCCTCATCAAGGGAAGTTACGACTTCCCTCACTGGTTCTGCGGCTTTGGGAACCTCCCTCACTGCAGTTCAGGGGATTATGGGTTCCTCTTCATATACTTCTTCAAGCTAGCATCTTCTTGATTTCTTGAGCACTGCATCTTCATCAAACGTCACATCTTTGTTGATCTCAATGTGACGGTGACATGGTATATAGATTTTGAAGGCCTTGGAGACCTCAGAGTATCCCTCAAATATTCCCTTCTTTCCTGAAGGTTCCAACTTGTTTCTCTTCTCTTTCGGTATATGAATAAATATTGGGCAGCCAAATATTTTGAGATGGCTTACCTCTAGATTCTTTCCGGTGAACATCTCTTCTGGGGTCTTGAGCCCAAGTGCACTATGGGAAAATCATTTATGCACATATACAACTTCCATTGTTGCTTCTGCCCATAAGCACATAGGAAGATCTTGATCATGGATCATAGTCTGCACAACTTCCATTATTGTTCTGTTCTTTCGTTTAGCTACACTGTTTTGTTGGGGATTATAGGGAGTAGTGAGTTCCGTCTTGATCCCAACATCTTTGCAGAATTTCACAAACTCTTTTGAGCTATATTCTCCTCCATTATCTGATCTGAGTATCTTAATCTTTCTTTCAGAAATATTCTCTATCAAGGCTTTGAATTCCTTGAACTTGTTGAACACTTCATCTTTAGATTTCAAAAAATATACATAGGCCTTACGAGAATAATCATCAATAAATGATACATAATATACATACCCACTAATGGAGGATGATGGCATTGGGCCACATACATCTAAATGAATGAGCTCTAGGATTCCTTCTTCTTTGTTGTCCCTCTTCAAAAAAGGGCTCTTGATGTTCTTCCCTTGTGCACATCCATTGCATACGCCTTCATGGTCAATCTTGAGTTCTAGTAAACCTGTGACCGCTTTGCATATGTATGGTAGTGCCTTGTAGTTGATGTGAGCTAATCTTTTATGCCAAAGTTCACATGAGTTTTCAATGGCGTGGGTCATGGCAGCCTCTGAGTGACCCTTTAGTTTATACAAGAAATTTTCTTCACTTCCAATGATGATTACTTCATTTAAGGTCTCTCCTTTAGCCCACATAAGAACTTCTCCATCTATAAAGGCAACTCTGAAGCCTTTATTTTCTAAAGCTGAAATGGAGAGTAGGTTCTTATTCAAACCTGGTACATATAGTACATCCTTCATCTTCAATGAATTCCCTAAATTCAGTTTGTAGTTTGATTCTCCCACTCCCTTGATGGGATATTGGTAATCATCTCCAAGTGTCACTTTCTAAGAAAACTTCTTTTCTGAAATTCAAGAGATGATGTCACTTTGTCTCATCATGTTCTTGGATGCACCACTATCAATGAACCAAGTGTCATCTCCAGGTGTTACCGATTCTGAGAGGGCCGAGATTAAGACATGATCTTTGATCTGCTCCCTTATCATCTTTGCGGGTGGCTCTTCATCTTAGACTACATGGGCATGGTGCCTCTTATGTTTCTCTTGTATTCTTCTTGACTGGTTGGAAATTTTTTTGCAATGTGTCCCATCTTATCACAATGGTAGCATTGTACAGATGAGTAATCTCTTTCCTTTCATTGTCCTTTCTTCTGAAATCTCCTTGGATGAGATTCTTTATTATTGAATTTATTTGGTGGTTGAGGCTCTTTATGAGTCTCCTTTTGGAAGTAAGGTTTCTTCCTTCCTCTTTTGGTGTGAGTAGCTAGGGCTTGATCATCATCTCTTTCTAGTAGTGCTTCATGGTTAACTACTCTTGTTTCTTCTTGGACGCATTCTTTCCATAGACTATCAAACTTCAGTTTCTCCGTTCCGGCACATATCGTTTGGATGAATGCATCCCAAGGTCTTGTGAGACCATTTAAGGTCGTCATTATGAGTTCATCTTCGTCTATGGTATCTCCAATCACTTCTAACTGTTCTTTGAATTCTGAGATTCTGGAGAAATATTCCTGAATTGTTTCTCCTTTCTCCATCCTTGTATTCTTCAGTTGAGTTCTTAGATTCATCTTCTGATTTATGTTCTTTCCTTCATACAGTCTGGTCAAGGCATCAAACATTTATTTTGAAGTCTTATTATATGACACATAAGGAATTAGGTGGTCTTTGATTGAATCTCCAATGATTCTTTTGGCCCTGATTGTGTCCTTTTGATGCTTGGCTTTTTCTGCAGCATCGTCGGGTTCCAGAATTTCTCCTTTGACGAATTTTGCTAGGTCATTATCTTCAAGAACGAGTCCAATCCTATACTTCCAGGAACATAATTTTTCCACACCTTCCATCTTGTCAACAAGCTTAGTGCTTGCACATATATTTTACCTAGAGCTAGGAAAATGACCAAAAAATGAAAATACTCAAAATCAAATTCGAAACTTACCAGGAGGTGTGCTTGGCTAAGGCTAGTAGCCTGGTGTGTTTGGATCTAAGAAAATACAATTTTTTCTCCTCCAAACTTGATCTGCAGATTTTTGGACTGGTACTTCTGGTTTTCTGGCACCTCTGGTGCTCTTGTACTTCTGGTACTTCTGGTACACTAGTTTTTTGGTACTTTTGGTACTTTGAGAAACTAGGGTTTCACTTTTCGGGAGATCTAGCCACTGAAAAGGTGCACTGAGAGTGCCAAAGTAATCCTTGGGGGAGAGCACACTTTTCTAGGTGGTTTTAGGGTTGAAAAGCTTCATCATCAAAAATCCCTAATTTGCATGTATGACAACAGTGAGGTTTTTCATTTTTGTGAAAGATGCTTCCTTCATCTTGGCTCTGATACCATGTTAATGTTTAAGCCATTATTATAGTTCTTTTCATTTCAATAGATAACAACAACATAAGACTAGATCACTGAGAAATACACAATCACAAGAGACACAACATTTATCTTAGGAAACACTCTAGGGAAGAAAACCCAACAAAACTTCCTTATTATAGATATCCAATACAATGCCAAGAGATAGCTTAATCTAATACATAAGATCCTCTCCCAAATATGCACCACTCTCTCTCTTTCTTCTCCAATTGCAATTCTGAAAATTGTCTCTCAATGAGCAAGTGAAGTGTGTGTCTAAGTGAGGCGCTAGCCTCCTTATATATACAAATATGGCACGTGTGAAGTGTCTCTTCACTGGCAGGGCCGACTTCTCAAACTGGGTGGTTATAACCACCTTTATTATATTTCGGGGCCTTTTAATATATTTTGGGGCCGAATTTTCTTTCTGCCTATTACAATTACATTATGACCAATCCACAAAAGGGGATTTGGCCCTTTTACAATAGTTGACATGATCAATCCACAATGGGGATTGATCCAATGAATAATATATCAAATAATAATAATAATATACTTTGCAGTTACATTATTTCAACAATAGACCCCTCCACCTACCAGTAGTTGATTGTCTCATTGATTTATTTGGTTAATAGTAGGCTGAACATTTGCTTCACTTTGAACACATTGAGCCAGTTCAAGATGGAACCAAGACATGAGCATTGGATAGTTGTAAAGAACATTTTTAGATATTTGCATGGCATGTTAAATTATGGTTTAATATATGTCTCAAACAATGAGGTACAATTGACAAGATGTACGGATTCTGATTGGGAAGGGAGTGCAAGTGAAAGAAAGAGTACTTATGGTGTATGTTTCAGTTTGGGCTCTGCTATGATATCTTGGGATAGCAAGAAACATAATTATGTCTCACTCAACATTGTAGAGGCAGAGTATATTGCAAATTGTGATGCTTGTACAAAAGAAGTATGGCTCCATAAGTTGGTTTCTGGACTATTTGAGCAGGTGTTGGATTCGACCATGATATACTCTGATAATCAAAGTTATATCAAGATTTCATAGAACCCTGTATTCCATGACAAGTTGAAGCACATTGAGATCAAGTATTACTACATCTGTGATAAATCCTATAAGGGAGAAGTGAATCTCCAGTACATCTCCACTGATGAGAAAATAATAGATATTTTGATGAAGCCTCGTTCAAAGAGAAATTTGTATACTTCAGGGACAAGTCAGGGATTTTGGAGATTACTCCCTTGGTTGAGAGGGAGTGGTGATATTCTTGCATTGTGGATAGTCAATGTGTTGTTGTACTAAAATTCTCACTATGAAGAATGGTCCAGGTTGGATAGATTAATGATGTATCATGGACTGACATTTTCTATAGAAAATGGTTCAGGACTGACATTCTCCTATGGCACAGATGGTGACCTGATCAAGATGAATGGTCTTCCCCTATGGCACAAATGGTGACCTGATTAGGGAGGTTTGTACAGGACTGGAATTTTCTCTATGGAACATATTGTGACCTAATTAAAGAAAGAGGTACTAGACTGGCATTATTCTATGGCACATGTAGTGACCTGATCAGAAGAATGGTCCATGTATCCCATGGCGTGAATTTTAGCATCTGGAAGGACTAGAATTCTTCATGTGGCATAGATGGTGATATGATTAGGAAGAATGGTCCTTATAGTCATGAAACACTATGTGTACCACTGGAGGATATTGTGTATCTCTTGACAGTAGTTGTGTGATACTACAATGGTTTTGTACCATTGGCGGAGACTATGTTTCTCTGGACAATAGATGTGTGCTACTATGGTGGTTGTGTACCATTGGTAACGAATGTGTGTCACTGGACGATAGTTGTGTGCTACTAGAAATGGTTGTGTACCACTAGTGGTGATTGTGGATCACTAGATAGTAGTTGTGTACTACTATGGATTAGCACAGTCGTGTTCTATTGGATGGAATTGTAGTATCTTTGTGCTACTAGCTGATTTCCATGGAGACTACCGGATCACTTGGGATTAGTTGTGTGTTTCTTTATCGTAGAGACTGTGTGGATTATTTGAGCTACTGATGGCATGGTAGTAGTTGTGTGATACTATTTAATTGTAGAGTATTCAGTGGACTACTAGGTGAAGATATCATGGAAAGATACCTCCCTAGATAAGAGGGAGTGTTGATCTTTTGGTAGTTGTGGGAGGAAATTTCCTCTAGAAAACCTGTCTTAGAAGAGAAGAAGATTCTGGAAGTCCAGGAAGACCATTGAACAAAAGGATAATATCTCAGAGAGATTTAGTTGGCTCAAAGGAAGAGTCATGAAGGGAGTTTCCCCTCAGTTCAGGTGGGAGAGAGACATCTCTAAGGACTGATAGAAATGTTTCATGAGTCTAGGGTGAATTTCGTATAGAGGAAATATTAGCATGATGTAGAATGTCTCCCTCATTGAGAGGGAGTGTTGATGTTTGGGCATCATCGAGAATACATTCTCATAGATTAATAATTAATAATATAATTATTATATTTATAATATAAGGTATATTACATATATATAATAAATAAGTAGTTATTTATTATACAAGGGACACAAACTTTCATGGATGGTCACCATATGTTCTCTATATATGGAACATTCATCATTGTAATAACAGAAAGATCTCACAGATCATCCAATATAAAAATTCAACACAAAGGACCCATTGCATTGTAAAGGATATAACACCCGGAATGAGGCATCTAATGAGATGCCTCGCTATGATAAATAGGGAAATATATGTCATGATGCATTGTTGTATAAAATATCGATGTGTTGGATTACAATGGTTTCACCACTACATTAAATTTTATAAATAGTTATGTTAATAGTGCCATTAGTTGAGTGAAGTGTAGTGGTGCATAATGTTAAATGACACCTGAGCGATTTATCCGATGCGTGTATGTTTTTTATAAATTATGGTGATGCGTTTGAACATTGACACTTCGAGGCACTATTTTTCGGGTATGCCCTGGTGAAGTTGGTTAAAATTAGTGCACTTCTAGGTTAAATTTTATATATTGTTGAGATAGCGGTGCAGGTAGTATCCCATTGTGCCCCAGTTTCTAGGCATTACGAAGGACACACCACTTTGTTTGCTAATCATTCATTGTGGTGTGCTTGATTGAATGCTACCAGTGCGTAAATTTATTCGGTGCACTAGAGGCGATGCTCACTATTTATTTAACATAGATTGCATCGCTTCAGAGCAAGATGAACCATTCAAGGGCACCCCACAAAATTGAAAACAAAATGAAAAAAATCACAAATTTCAAACTAAATTGTAATTTTCAATGGATGAAAATGAAAATAGGAAGGTAGTAAATAATTCACCTGGTCTCTTCTGTCTTAAGGAGGCATGGTTGCACCGTTAAGATAAAATTAAAATTTGTGTTAATTTCCAAAATTTGGAAATGTGTGGAATCCACTAATGGAGTTATTCAAGTCAGTGTAGAGTACTAAAAAAAAGGTTTCTTAGGAAGAAGGGTGAGCACTGGTGATTTCTTGAGAGTTTGGAAGAAAATGATGCACTATAAAAATGAAAATCTCCCTGGTATTTTATTTATTTATCCTACTTCGATGCACTTTTGGACATTTAGGCGCAACGAGGCATAATATTCAATGACACCGGTGTGGTTTATTCGGTGCATATAATTTTATTATAAAGTATGGTGGTGCATTTAAACATTGACTCATGAGGGAATTATGTTCCGGGTATGCCCCGGTGCGATTAATTAAACTTGGTGCCCAACTTGGTTAAATTTTATATATTTTTGAGCTAGCAATGTGGTTAATGAAGTGTAATGTGTCGATGAAGGTATAATCCCATTTTGCATCGGTGTAGGGGTATTCTAAAGGACACATTGATCTTTTTTTTTGTGATTCATCGCAGTGAGTTATCTTGAATTGAATAGGTGTAGACATATATGGACACATTGAAGGAGGCACTCACTATATATTTAACACAATATGCACTTCTTTGGGGCAAGCCAAACAGTTCAGGAACACTGTACGAAATTGAAAAAAAATCCAAATTTCAAGCTAAATTGCAATTTGATTGGATGAAAATGTAAATAGGAAGGTAATAAATAATTTGCGTGCTTTGTTTTGTCCCGAGGAGGCATGGTTGCATTATTGAGAGGAAATGAAAACTTGTGATAATTTCCAAAATTTGGAAATGTGTGGAATGCAACAATGGAGCTATCCAAGTCGGTTTAGAGCACCATAAACATGGCATATTAGGAAAAAAGGTGAGCACCAGTGCTTGCTTGAGAGTTTGAAAGAACGAAATGCACTATAACAATGAAAATCAGTTTGCTAATTTTTTTTTATTTACCCTACCGCGTTGTTCCTTTAGACACTTAGGCACGCTGGTGTGTGTTGTTCAACAACACCAGTGTGATTTATTTGATGCATGTAATTTTATTATAAAGTATGGCGGTGCTACTAGAACATGAATGCACCAGGTCATTATTGTTCATGAACGCTCCATTGTGTCTCTTCCTTAAAGGTGCACCAAGAAAAAAACCCTGCAAACACCTCCGACGACTTTCCTCTGCTATGAACATTAACATGGCGTTTGAAAATTTAAGCACCGTTGCAGTAGCTTTTAGAGGTACACCCCAAAAACAACTGTGCAAAAACATCTCATTGTCCTCCTTCACTAAAAACCTCCACACAGGGATGAGTCAAAGATGAGAGGCTTCAAATCCCTCCCGATTCCTCTTCGTCCCAGAAACGAGAGAGGTATCCAATGATTTAGAGAGAATTTTGATAGTTTTAAATAGCTTATTGTCAAAACTCCATGTTTATTTACGACATGCTCTAAAAATTGATTCACATATTCTGATTCTATGCTTATTTATGACATATTCTCAAAACCTCAACCGTAATCCTAATGCCAAAATACTGGCAAAAACAACTCCCCTACCAAAAAAATGTATCCCAAAGAAAATATAAAAAAACAACTTGTGGAAGCGACTCCTCCCCCTTCATCTTCCACCAGGATGATGTCCAATTCCACTTGGTTTTTGTTGAGAGGCTTGTGGTACTTCTTAAATACTTGATATATGATCTTGTAGCAAAAATCCTTAGGGCGTATAAGCTATATGGTAACCTGCGCAGTTGAATTCAAAAAGATAATTCTACATATCGACATGAATTTTTAGCATAAAAATAACATGTACTGTAACACCCATGTTTCCCCCAGTTTGTAAATATTATTATTATCATGAATAAGACTATGGACAAATATGTCATATGAATGTTGGAAAGACAATGGACCTTGCTAAAGAAGGTAATGTATATATATTTTTATTTAATAAAAAGGAATTTGTGGCATGACTGTTGAAAGAGGGTTGTCAATGTTGATCATGATGCATGAGAGGGGATGGTAAGGGGAACCATTAATGGTTGATATGACCCATTCTAGGCCGATACTCTACTGGATATAAATTTCTCAGACCCAAACCAGTCTTATGGACTAGAAAATTTAATTAGTAGTCAAGATGATAGTTGGGAAGTATTCCTCAAGAGTTAATGAGGAGATGGGAAAAGTACCCATCTGGAAACTTCCTAATATAACCCACGAAATATTGTTGGGTAAGGAAAGAAAAGGAAGGAAATTCATTGGTAGAGGGAAGAAGGAGAGAATATGCACACAAATGGGTTTGATGAACCATTCCATAAGAGGTAGAGCATGGGAAACTCTAGTTCTAAAGAGAACTGAGAAAATAAGTTGTTCTAGGTTCAGGAGCACCCAAACATTGTTTTCTAATCAAGCTGATAAACAAAGTTGCAATGATTGAGTGAGTGATCACAACAAGCTCCCTTTCTTGGTGGATAGAAAACTGGACTACCAGGCTCCTATGGGAAAAGGAGAGTAACATTTTTCCCTTGTTATTGCTGAGAAAAAACAGAACCTCTCTCATAGAATCATGATCTAGCTAGGGGGTGGATAGTTCAAGAATAATACAAGAGAAACTATGTCTATGGTTGGGTAGAAAAGGGCACCCATTTCAGTAGTTTCCAACTAATTTCAAATTTCAGATAAGTATGACTTTGAGTTTTATATTGTCTTGATTGTTTTTTTGTCATATGTATTTTCTTGAGCTAGATGATGACATAATATTTGACATTGTTTGAATGGTAGAATTTGTGGCTCTGATTGGCCTGTGAAAATTTGAAGTAAAATTTGAATATCGGATTTTGTAAATGATTTTCTTTCTACCTCTGTTTAGAAAAGGAGAACTGTTAGTAATGGGTTTTAAATGAATTTGGGGGCATAATACTTTGGCCTCTCTAATGGTTGGAAAATACTCAAATGGATTTCCCAAAGATCAATTTCGCAAATATAGAGTCGAGACATAATCTACGAGATTGCTCGGGTCATGTCGACCCCTCGAAATTACCTTTTTCATTTTTATAGATTTCGAGCTCCGTAGACGAAAGGAGCTTCCTTCAAACCATTTTATTTTCCAAGTGACCTCAAGTTCGAGTCCACGGACATAACCAAATATTGGTTAAGGTTTAAGAGTGTAGTCCTTTAGGGCTTGTTAAAGTCTCATATAAACAGGGTCTTAGAACCCTTCACTATGCTCAAAAGGAGCTAGACTATCCACCTTTCAACCTCTCTGGAGTATTATCAGCCAAAGTGTTCACGAGGTAGTGAGTACCATATGCTATTGGTTAATACTCCCACGTATTCTATCCTTCCACTACTATCGATCGAATGGTCGAGAAATATCCTGAAGGATCTTAGATCGACAGTCCCTGTAACTTTGGGATTTTGGCCTTCAGGATTTCAGGAGTAGAAGTAGAGTGTAACCTGGGATATGGCCCGAAGGCTGGATATTACTTAATTATTGATATTAAATAAATCCTATTATTAGCCTTAAGTTACCTTCGTAATTATGCACGTGGGACCCTCTTCAGGATTCCAAACTCCCGGACTCTGGGAGATTCGAGGATATAGGAGGGGGAATTAAACATCGAAGCTCGAAAGTTCCTTTGTTGTAGTGTCTAGCTCTGATTGGACAGGCCCGTGTATGCCACGGTGATGTGGTGTGTCTGGGTAGGTCCACGTGGCATCGTGAGATTGGGAGCGAATTAAGTGTGGGACCCCCCATGTCAAGTCTAAACCATGTATTAAGTGCGGATACATATCAAACATCAAATCTAAGGGTGGATAGAGCTCCACAATAGATTCTGGAGTGGAAAGAGACTTCGAGACTTTGGGTCCCCGAGGAAGTTTTTGGACCTTGACAAGATTTGGTGAAGGGTTGAAGGCTTAATATTCGTGAAGACCTGGGGTGATATTCCATGTAAAACCCTCCTTCTACGACCACGTCACTTCCATAGAATGACGATATGGGTCACGATAGTACCATGATAGAATACATGAGAGAAGTGATGCCACGTGGAAAAGGGGGTGGCCATTGGCCAATGACGCCCCAAAAACTTCGGAAATCCATAACTTTCAAACCAAAACTCAGTTTTGGACAAGGGTATAGTCGTTGGAAATATCTCAGTGAGAAAAAGGCGATGGCATCCTCAACTGAGGAATTCATGGAGTTGTAGGAAAGAGGAAAATTTATACCCCCATCCTTTAAAAGGATACTTAGGGGGTCGGGTGTGTGACAAGGATGAAGAGAGATATACAAACATTATATAATAGAACACCTCCTTGTTTTTAAATCGAACCTTGTGATGGTTTTGCATCAAGGATTTAGGGTGTAGAGAATCCCAAAAGGCAAGTCGTCTGTAAAGATTAAAATTTCTTGCAAACAAAGTGGTTGCGGGAAATATTTGTGTGCGACTAACCACATATGTCTATAATTATTCTAGCATTCCACCACCTGTTAGCGATATTTCTTGTAAGGGGGATAGAATGCAAAAGAATGGGTTAAAACCCACTTGTCCTAAGTTTTCAATATAAATGTGCACGTGGTAAACAGCGAACGGATCTGGACAGCGCGCATCCACGCTTCCAAATCAATGACACATATGAAATTCCGGACCCCCCCCCGCCTTTCTACCTTTAAGCGAAGGGGGGGGGTCCGGAATCGCGGGCGCAACTCTTCAACGGTCCAGATCAGCGCGCCCAGATCAATGACGATAAAGACCATTCCGGACCCCCCCTGCCTTTCTACCTTTAAGCGGAGGGGGGGGTCCAGAATCGAACAGGCAGCTTCCGACGACTGATATTACAGTGCCCGGATCAACGGCGCCTGGACAACCCCGTCCTTCCCAGTCGCTCTGTGTTTAACCAGCATGGGCCCTTCTCCCATCTTGTCATCTCCTAGACCCACCTTTCTCCTGCCACCGTGTGTCACCCATCCGCCTCCACTCTTTGGTCTGCGTGGTCCACCCTCCCTCTCATTATCCACTTGTCGTTTTCCATGTGTCCCGCTCCTTTCCACATCAACCTCTCACCAAAAAGCGAGTTTATTACCCCTCGTCTTCCCCCCTTTCGCCTGATGTATTCCGCCATGAACCGTCCTCTGTCACCCTTCCCACACCTCGCCATCACTCCTATCATGCGCCCCATTCTCCGCGTTGGCCTCCATGCCTACCCATCAAGCCATTCAGTTATTCCAGGTGGCAGCGCAAGGAGTCTTCCATATCCCAAAGTGTTGAGCTGGCTAGGTCGTTCTCAATCCCCATGAAGCAGTTATTGAAGCAGTTGATGGTGGTTAGACATCATCTCCGCCATAATGGGAAAGCACGGCCATGAATTTAAGGCACGTTGATTTACCGTTGGAACTGTCAAAGAGTCAGATTGCGTCTGACATAAGTTGCACGATATTTCAGAGGTTGACTGTCAGAAAGCCATGCAGACGCAAAGCTTTCAATTTAGTGTCTTGATTTTGCTGTTGTTGTTGTTCTGAGTATATGAAGGCGTTTTTGCCATTTTCGTATCTATCGATGCTTGGGTTGAGCTCCCGGTTGTAAATCTTTAATGAAGCATTGATACTCTGGTTATGTATGAACTCTTGAGACTTCTTGCCTGATGAATGCCAGTTTCTTTTACATCTTTGTTACACTGTGTTAGAATCGCTCGGAATTGGATGATCCAGTCGAGCTATAGCTGTTATAGGATGATGTTGGATAGGATCACTGTAGCAGTTATGATGTTTCTGGCCAGTCCTTGTGTTTTTCCCAGTGCTGAGTGACTTGGAATTGGAAGATCCAGTCGAGTCCTCCTCAGTTTATTGAGACTCTGAACCAAGCTGATCTTGCACTTAGAGTCTTTCTTCTGCGAATAGCCGTAATCTTGTTTCCCAAAGCCGTTTGTTCACCCTTCTCACCAAGTATTCCACCTATTCACCCTTTTATCAACCCTCTGGCTGAAGTTAGATCAAGACCTCCTTTGTTGCTTATGTACCAGACCCATTCCTTGAGTTAGAGAGATATCTCCTCGAGTCTTTACCTCCATTTGATCATCCCTTATAAACAAATCGTGACATTAAACTGATGGGTGTCAGGCTCTGCTCCTGCAAGCAATCCAGGAGTGACTTCTGACACTAACATTTCTGGCGCCGTTGTCAGGGATGAAGTTTGATATTTTCCCCGGGATTGAACGACAAAGATCAACTGATTCTGAAGGTGCATCAGATATCATAACTTGAAGATTTCTACTGTGCACCTGGTGACTCCATTGTGACGACTCCGCTGGGGAGAACCTGCTCTATTAACTGTGGCTTCGAGAGGCAGACACATGAGGTCTAATCCACACTTGCCTTTAGCTACACCAGAGGCTGACTCGGAAGCGGTGCGCAGAAAGGGAAAGAGCTCTACGAAAGAAGTGTCCATCGTTGAAACAGGTAATACATCGTCCCCTTCTATGAGAACTCCATTTTCTTATTCTCAGCTTCCTACTCGTCCTTCCTCTGAGGTTTCCCATTTTCTGAATTTCGGGAGTGTTCTTGCTGAGCTTTCTCCTCCTGGTCTGGTACCAGAAAGAGAGATCCTTGTCACTCCCCCCTCCCTAGAGATCGTTCCTCATTATAGACCTCCAGCTTCTGAAGGTTTCACCACCCCTCCTTTTTTTGCTACTACTGCGCAGAGAGAAGCATCTGCACACTCAGGTCCCTTGGCTCTCTCTCTTTTTTCTCCATTGTCTCCTCCAAGAACCTCTTTTCCGACATCTCCCATCCATACTCCTTCTCCTCCGAGTTCTCCTCTGCCTAATATTCCTATGGCTAGCGCTAATCCCCCTCTGAATAGAATGGGCGCCATAGTAGCTGCTAGATATGCTCCTTTAATCCTACCTCATCCTATGAATCCTCTCCCTGTTGGAGACTACTTGAAGTACATGCCCAAGTTCAGTGAGGAGGGAGACATAACTGTTGAGGAGCACTTGGATGATTTTTACAGTTATGCAGACAACCTAAACATTGAAAATGAAGATGTCTGGATGAGAGTCTTTGTCCAGAGCTTGGAGGGTGAGGTCAGGAAATGCTTTAGAGGGCTAGCCCCCGGATCTATTGCTGGAATTGAGGCTCTAGATAGTGTTTTCCTGAGAAAGTGGGGAGACAAGAAGGATTATATGTATTACATGATAGAGTTTGGGGCTCTGAAGAAAATGGATGGAGAGTCTGTCTCTGACTTCTCCAAAAGATTCAATAAAATGTATAACAAGATTCCTGCAGAGATTAAACCCTCAGAGGCCTCTGCTCAAATTTCCTATGCTGGTGCATTTGACCCTGATTTCTATCTCTTAATAAGAGAAAGAAGAGCCACCTCTTTAGCTCAGATGCAAGATGTAGCTATAGAAGTGGAATCTAACATGTTGGCAGCTGACAGGTTGAGAAACCAGGCCGACACAGACAGAAGAAAGGAAAAGTCGTAAGCCTCAACTTTCAGCCCATCACTACCCCACCCTCAAGTAAACGAGCTGACCCAAGTAATGAACTTCCTTAAAGAAGAGGTGGAGAGATTGAAGGTGGAAAGGAAGAAAATGTATAAGGGCCCTTAGAACACCGAAAATAAAGGGTGTTTCAGGAGGCCAAATAATATTGCTCCCTCGACTATGCATAGAGAAAGAGGAAGAGACAGAGATGACCAAAGAATTCAGGCTCCTTTTCAGAACAATTTTGTGGCTGATGAAGAAGAAGGGGAAACAGACGAGCCTGAGCCTAAAATCCACTTCTTAGAAGAAACTCCTCCTTTTCCTCATCTCACTTAGACTTCTTATGAATAATCCCTCATGGATGGTCAGCTAAATGAATTGAGCAAGGGAGACAAAGCTAGCGATGGTCGAGGAAGGTACAACCTGAGATCCGACAAAAGGATAGCAGCACCTGATGTTCCTGAGAAATCCAAAAGAATAGAGAAACCTTCTAATGAAGTATCAGACACTCAAAGAGGTAAGAAGGCTCAACCCCTCTCTCCCATTGTCCATAATCATGTTCCTAAAATTAGACAAATCCCAAAGCCTATGTCTTCTTTCAATTTCGAACATGAGATTCAAAAGATCAGAATTCCTGTGCCACTCACTGAGTTAATTAAACACGGGGAATTAAAAAAATGCTTCTCTGAGCTGTTGAAGTTCGAAGCCTCATACTCTCTCACAGAATCCATAAACCTCCAAGATGAAAGGCCTGCAGTTGTCCTAGGTCCCATGGTAGAAGATAGAGATGATTCATCCCCTCCCTTCTACACATCCCTGAACATACATGACAAAGTGCTGCATAATTTCCTTATGGATTCAGGGGCCTCCCACAACCTCATGCCCAAAACTGTCATGGAGGAATTAGTACTGGAAGTCACCCGAGCCTATAATGACCTCTATTCTTTCAACTCCAGGAGGGTTCAGTGTTTGGGAGTCATCAAGGACCTGGTAGTTTCCATGTTTCAGCTGCCCATGAAGAGTATGGTCATGGATGTTGTGGTAGATGATGTCCCCCCTAAGTTTGGCATGTTGTTGTCAAGATCTTGGATAAAAAGGCTGGGGGGAACCCTGCAGATGGATCTCACATATGCCACCATTCCAGTCTTTGGAGGGGAACATAGGAGACTGTATAGAGAAGCCCAATTGGCCTACATAATAAGTGATGAAGCCAACTCTACCAATCATCCCATCTATGCTTTGGACACTGATTTAGGCTCCAATTTACTACATCTTACCCACACCCCTAAGGCTCCTTTACAGATCAGAAAGCAGCCCATTCTTGATCAGGAGACACCCCCTCCAACCACCTATGTTTGGAAGATGTTCTTTGATGGAGATTCCTCCAGTATGGGTGCAGGTGCCGAGGTGGTATTCATATCCCCCTCTCAAGAGACCATATCTCTGTCATACAAGCTGGAATTTGAAGTCACCAACAATGTGGCAGAGTATGAGGCTCTGGTTCTGGGATTAAGGGTTGCGCAACATATGGAAATAAGGGAGATAGTTGTGTTTGGGGACGCATAACTAATTGTCCAGCAGGTAAAAAACATTTATCAGGCTAAGAATCCTCGGCTCAGGAATTACAGGAACGAGGCATGGGACCTGGTTGATAATTTCTTCTTGGCTTTTAACATTTCCTACATTCCAAGGGAGGAAAATGCTTCAGCCGACTTCTTAGCTTTCACAGCTAGTGTGCTCAAAGTTCCCACACTGCCCACTGTCGGGTCTGATGTTGAAATAAAGTACAGACCTTCTATACCCAACAATATCAAACACTGGAAGGTGTTTGAAGATGATCAGGAGATCGAGAAATTTCTCCAGTCCATTGGTGACTTTTATACAATGCACATAGATGAGAATCCCGATGAGGAAGATGACCGTCACCCCGGGGAATTTGTGAATAAAATTGTCGATCACCAGATCATTCAGCTACCGAGCAATCACATTCCGAAAGGACTAATCCCATTAGAAAGATTGTTCGAGGGGAATGATTTGGCAGTAAAGGGTAAGGTTTCAGGTGATAATGATGACACAACTGAATGCAACATAGGCACACCTGAGGAGCCTAAATTGGTCAAGCTGTCAAGGAGTTTGACTGAGGAGCAGAGAGCTGGATATACTAAGTTGTTGAGGGAGTTTGTTGATGTGTTTGCATGGACCTACAAAGACCTCAAAACATATGACACATCAGTCATCGAGCACAAAATCCCACTGAAAGAGGAGGCTAAGCCATTCAAGCAGAAGCTAAGGCAAATAAATCCCATGTTGCTACCTGTCATGGAGAAAGAGGTAAAGAAGCTTCTGGATGCCCAGATGATTGTCCCCTTGAGATATTCTGAATGGGTAGCCAATTTGGTCCCGGTGAGAAAGAAAAGTGGGGAAATCAGGCTCTACGTTGATTTCAGGAACCTGAATAGAAGTTCCAGAAAGGACAATTATCCCCTGCCCAACATGGAACATATATTACAGAGAGTCACTGGCGCATCCAGGATATCCATGATTGATGGTTTCTCTGGATATAATCAGATATCAGTCATGCCTGAGGACAGAGAAAAAACAACCTTCACCACTCCTTGGGGCACATTCATGTATGCCAAAATGCCTTTCGGACTGATGAATGCAGGAGCAACATTTCAGCGGGCCATGGACATAGCCTTCGTCGGGGAGAAGGACCAATTTGTGGTGATATATCTGGATGACATCACAGTCTTCTCTAAGACTGATAAAGAACACTGTTGCCACTTAAAAAGAGTTTTCCTGAAGTGTCGAAGGTATGGCCTATCTTTAAACCCCAAGAAATCATTGTTTTCTATGCAGGAGGGAAAGCTGTTAGGTCACATAGTGTTAGCAGAAGGAGTGAGGATTGACCCAAGCAGGGTGGAAGCGATTCAGGCCCTGTCACTTCCCAGGTCTAAGAAGGAAGTTCAGGCATTTTGGGGGAAGATTAACTTTCTGAGGAGATTCATCTCGAACTTTTTTGAGCTGGTGAAACACATCACAACCATGCTCAGGAAGGGCCATGAAATAAGATGGACTATTGAACCCAGGGAATCTTTTGCGCAAATAAAGAAAGCTTTGACTGAGGCACCTGTGCTAATCAGTCCCGATTATGCTAAAGATTTCTTGATTTTGTCATTTTCTTCTGATGACTCGGTAGTAGCAGTCTTGTTGCAGAAAAATGATCAAGGACGAGAGCAACCTATTACTTTCTACAGCAAGGCGTTGAGAGATGTTGAACTCAGGTATGAGATCATGGAAAAGCAGGCCTACGCATTGGTGAAATCTCTCAAAGCTTTTAGGATCTATGTTTTGCACTAAAAAATCATTGCATATGTCCCTTCAACCTCTATGAAGGACATTCTTATACAGCCTGACATAGACGGGAGAAGGGGTAAATGGATCGCCAAGATCCTGGAGTTTGACCTGGAGATTAAGCCCACCAAGTTGATAAAGGGGCAGGGTTTGGCCAAGTTGCTGACTGAATCCAATTGCGAGACTTTGGGGATTAACTTCATGAATGAGAAAGTTGAGTCATCCAACAAAAATTCTCAGATCATCATACCTCTAGCATCATGTCCCTGGTACAAGGATATCTTGTATTTCCTGCAAGAGTTAAAGCCCCCTGACGGATTGGGAAAGAGAAAGGCCAGAGCTTTGAAGCTCAAATTGGTCAGGTATTGTCTCATTGACCGAGCCCTGTACTGGAGAGACCCTCTGGGGATACTATTAAGATGTCTGGACCCGCTGCAAGCCCAGAAGGTGATGTTCGATTTTCATAGCAGTCTCTACGGAGGTCATCATTTTTGGAAGACCACAGCCAACAAAATCCTCTGGGCTGGGTATTACTGGCCTACTTTGTTTACTGATATCTGCAGGGAAGTCAAGGCTTGTATTAAATGCCAGAAGTTCTAAGGTAAGCAGCATCTCAAGTCTCTGCCATTAAAACCTGTAGTAGTTTCGGCACCCTTTCAACAGTGGGGATTGGATTTCATCAGAGAGATTCATCCTCCCTCAAGTGGCCAGCACAGATGGATCCTCACTGCGACTGATTATTTCACCAAGTGGATAGAGGTTGTCCCCACCAGCAGCACTTCTCACAAAGTAATCATCAACCTCTTGGAAGACATCATAGCCAGATTTGGCTACCCAAGCAGGATTGTCACTAACAATGCCTCCCCCTTCAGGTCTGAGCCTCTGGTTAAATTTTGTGAACAATTTGGGATTTCATTATTTCACTCTACTCCATACTATCCTCAAGGAAACAGACTGGCAGATTCCTCCAATAAAATCCTGATCAAACTTATCAAAAATCTACTGGAAGACAATCAGAGGGCCTGGGACTCAAAACTCAAATTTTCTCTCTGGGCTGATCGGGTGACAACCAAGAAGTCCCTAGGCATCTATCCCTTCCAACTTGTTTATGGGATAGAGGCCGTTTTCCCCACTCAGCTTGCCTTACCTATGGAAAATATCCTCCAGGACCTTGAAGGAGAACCTAACCATGTGATCAGAAGAATTCACCAGATGGTGGAAGTACAACAAATCAGAGATTAGGTCATGAATAGGGCCTACAATCATCAGCAGAAGATCAAGCAGGCTTTTGACAGGAAGATAAAAAAGAAAGAATTCAAGCAGGGTGACCTGGTACTCAAATGGGATGCACCCAGGCAGGACAAGGGAAAACACAGTAAATTTGATGCCCTCTGGTTTGGGCCTTTCAAGATCCTTGAAGTATTTGCAAACAACACATACAGGTTGCAGGATCTGGAAGGCAAAGAAGTTTTTAGTGGCCCAGTGAATGGGCATTTCTTGAAAAGATGTTTTCTGTGAGCCACAATTGGCTCTTTTTGTTTGTTTTGTACATATTGTTTCTGTTTTTCGGACTAATAAATGACTCCATAGCCCAACAACAAAGGCACTGAAACTGCAAAAGAGTTCTTAGAGCATCACAGGGACGACTCTATCCCCCATGGAGCCAGATGTTAGCAATATTTCTTGTAAGGGGGATAGAATGCAAAAGAATGGGTTAAAACCCACTTGTCCTAAGTTTTCAATATAAATGTGCCCGTGGTAAACAGTGAACGAATCTGGACGGCGCGCATCCACGCGCCCAAATCAATGGCACATATGAAATTCCGGACCCCCCCCCCGCCTTTCTACCTTTAAGCGGAGGGGGGGGGGGGTCCGGAATCGCGGGCGCAACTCTTCAACGGTCCAAATCAGCACGCCCGGATCAACGACGATAAAGACCATTCCAGACCCCCCCTGCCTTTCTACCTTTAAGTGGAGGGGGGCGGGTCCGGAATCGAACAAGCAGCTTCCGACGGCTGAGATTACAGCACCCGGATCAACGGCGCCTGGGCAACCCCATCCTTCCCAGTCGCTCTGTGTTTAGCCAGCATGGGCCCTTCTCCCGTCTTGTCATCTCCTAGACCCACCTTTCTCCTGCCACCGTGTGTCACCCATCCGCCTCCACTCTTTGGTCCGCGTGGTCCACCCTCCCTCTCATTATCCACTTGTCTTTTGCCATGTGTCCCTCTCCTTTCCACATCATCCTCTCACCAAAAAGCGATTTTATTACCCCTCATCTTCCCCCCTTTCGCCTGATGTCTTCCACCATGAACCGTCCTTTGTCACCCTTCCCACACCTCGCCATCACTCCTATCATGTGCCCCATTCTCTACGTTGGCCTCCATGCCTACCCATCAAGCCATTCAGTTATTCCAGGTGGCAGCGTAAGGAGTCTTCCATATCCCAAAGTGCTGAGCTGGCTAGGTCATTCTCAACCCCCATGAAGCAGTTATTGAAGCGGTTGATGGTGGTTAGACATCGTCTCCGCCATAATGGGAAAGCACGGCCATGAATTTAAGGCATGTCGATTCGTCGTTGTAACTGTCAAAGAGTCAGATTGCGTCTGACATAAGTTGCACGATCTTTCAGAGGTTGACTGTCAGAAAGCCATGCAGACGCAAAGCTTTCAATGCAGTGTCTTGATTTTGCTGTTGTTGTTGTTCTGAGTATATGAAGGGATTTTCGCCATTTTCGTATCGATCGATGGTTGAGCTGAGCTCCCGGTTGTAAATATTTAATGAAGCACTGATACTCTGGTTATGTATGAACTCTTGAGACTTCTTTCCTGATGAATGCCAGTTTCTTTTACATCTTTGTTACACTGTGTTAGAATCGCTCGGAATTGGATGATCCAGTCGAGCTATAGCTGTTATAGGATGATGTTGGATAGGATCACTGTAGAAGTTATGATGTTTCTGGCCAGTTCTTGTGTTTTTCCCAGCGCTGAGTGACTTGGAATTGGAAGATCCAGTCGAGTCCTCCTCAGTTTCTTGAGACTCTGAACCAAGTTGATCTTGCACTCAGAGTCTTTCTTCTGCGAATAGTCGTAAGCTTGTTGCCCAAAGCCGTTTGTTCACCCTTCTCACCAAGTCTTCCACCTATTCACCCTTTTATCAACCCTTTGGCTGAAGTTAGATTAAGACCTCCTTTGCTGCTTATGTACCAGACCCAGTCCCTGAGTTAGAGAGATATCTCCTCGAGTCTTTACCTCCATTTGATCATCCCTTATAAACAAATCGTGACATTAAACTTATGGGTGTCAGGCTCTGCTCCTGCAAGCAATCCAGGAGTGACTTCTGACGCTAACACCACCAAATGGAAATAATTGTTACAATGAACCATTATCTTCATCTAGCATGACCTTTATGTGTAGACATCATCATCGTTATAACTGACCATTCACAACATCCAACATTACACAACATCCAGTGTTCCAATCGAGCATTAACGAAAAACCCTAAGAGTAAATAACGTGGGTGGTGGTAAAGAAGTGACATGAACATAAAAAATACACGTGAATGATGATGGGAATGAATAAAAATGCACACACGATAACCATGAACACTTGGTAAAGAAGTTGAAGCAGAGGATGCCCCAAGCACCCAATTACCTACAATACTAAAAAAAAAATCACGAGAAATAAATAAAGTAAGTATTAATAAGTAGATGAACCATTATTATGCTAATAAACAACAATGTTTTGTCGTGAAAGGAATTTAATGGTTGAAATCATATCCTTTTATTAATTGTGAGGATCCACATAAATCACATATTTAATTAAAAAATCATTAACTCTCACATCTATAGGTTCTGCATAAAAATATCCTTTAATATTTTAATCCTTTAACATTATAATCATTCTAAATATATTTATATATATACACTAAATTTTTAAATTTTCATTTTAAAAATATTTCATTATTAGTAAAGGGTTTTAAAAGGAGAACTGTTAGTAATGGGGTTTAAATCATTTTCTATCTTCCTCTATTTAGAAAAGGATAATTGTTAGTAGTGGGTTTTAAATGAATTTGGGGGCATAAGACTTTGGCCTCTGTGATGGTTGGAAAATGCTCAAAGGGATTTCCCAATAATCAATTTCTCAAATATAGAGTCGGGACAGACTCTATGAGATTGCTTAGGTCCTGTTGATTCCTTGAAATTAGATTTTTCCCTTTTATAGATTTCGAGCTCTGTAGACAAAAGGAACTTCCTTCAAACCATTTTCTTTTCCAAGTGACCTTAGGCTCGAGTCCACAAAATTAAACAAATATCAGTTAATATTTAAGAATATAGTCCTATGGGGCTTGTCAAAGTCCCATATGACTAGGGTTTTGGAACCCTTCACTATTCTCAAAATGAGCTAAGTTATCCACATTTCAACCTCTCTGGAGTATTACTGGTCAAAGTGGTCATGAGGTAGTGACTATCGTTTGTTGTCGGTTAATACTCCCACTTATTCTATCCTTCAACTACTCTCGATCGAATGGTTGAGAAATATCCCAAAGGATCTTAGATCGACGGTTCGTGGAACTTCGGGATTTCAGCCTTCAGGATTTCGGGAGTAGAAGTAGATTGTAACCTGGGATATGGCCCGAGGGCTGAAGATTAATTAATTATCGGGATTAAATAAATTCTATGATTATCCTTAAGATACCTTCGTAAGTATGCACGTGGGACCCTCTTCAGGAGTCCAAAACTTCAAGACTCCCAAACTCTGGGAGATTTGAGGATATAGGAGGGAGAATTAAATGTTGAAGTTCCTTTGTTGTAGTGTCCAACTCCGATTGGAAGGGCCCACATACAACATGGTGATGTGGCATGTCTAGGTAGGTCCACTTGCCATCATGAGATTGGGAGATAATTAAGTGTGGGACCCCCCCATGTGAAGTCTAAACCATGTATGAAGTGTAGATAAATTTCAACCATCATATCTAAGGGTGGATAGAGATCCACAATAGATTATGGAGTGGAAAGAGACTTTGAGACTTCGGGTCCTCACAAAAAATTTTGGACCTAGAAAAGATTTGGTGAAGGGTTGATGATTTGATATTCACGAAGACCCGGGGTGATATTCCCTGAAAAATCGTCCATATGCGACCACGTCACTTCCATAGAATGACGATATGGGTCACAATAAGTGATGCCACATGGTGAAGGGGGTGGTGTTGGCATAGGGGCAGACCTAGGGTTCAACGCTTAAAAATGCACCAACAAAACCCCGACTACTGGCCCTTTTGGTAACACCTGTGAAGAAGGCGAAGTCTCACCCGAGGTAGAAGCAGGGGGGTTACATGACACAGGTGTCTGTAACCAGGCTGGGACATGAATTTGTGATAAGAGTACTTCGCAGAATATTTTGTTAACGTTTAGGAAGTGACATGCATTAGTTTATTAACCCTATTAACATCGCAGAGCATAATCAAAGATAAATCAGCGCAGTAACAACAACTGATAATATACCCTAATCATTTATCACTTAGCATTATACGTTAAATCTAGCATTCATTTACCCTTAACACAAGTAAAGTACTCAAGCAACAAAGTATCTATCTATTACACATCATAATCAACGAACTAAGCAGATTCATAACAAAAATAACATAGCGTAAAGAAAACCATGAGACACCAGATATATGTGGTTCAGCCTAGGGCAGGGATACGTCCACAAACCGCTTCACCTCTTTATTAATCGCCAAAATCTTACATTCATTCACTCCTGTGCACTAAGCCACAGATTCAAGCTTCGCACAAGACTGGAGATATGCACACTAAGCATTAGATCCTCCTTCCAAAACTAGGTCAAATGCACATAGCCAAACCCTCTATCACAACATTTAGAACCTTCTACAAAATCATAGTCGAGCACAAAGCCTCAATGCACATACATTCCTTTGCACAAAGAAACTTGAACTACTTGCACTTTTCTACTTCTACAATACATTCTTATTTATTTATATTTTACAAAACCTTACAATAAGGCCTAAATATGGGAAAACCCCATGGGCCGACATCCCATAAACCCGTTACCAAACCCTAGAGGACCATTTACTGGGTCCACATAACCCTAAAAATTGGTGAGATCCGTGATCTTAGCTCCGCCTAGGCGCTCCTTCTTCGACCAATGTGTCGAAGTCCACAAGTGGGTCAAAGATGACAAAAGTTTCTCCAAAACTTGGTCAAGGGCCAACAGGCCCCCAACACTGACCTGTAACTCATCCTGAGTCACTTAGGTCCAGACATTGATGCTTCAAAAGCCTTGATCTTAACTCAAGCTGCCTCAACTTGCTACCTCGCCTGAGCCTCCTGCTCCGCAATCTCCTGGATTTTCTTCTGTGTAATAGGCCCTTTGAGGCATTTTTCTACTGCTGCAACCACTTGATATAATTGTGAGCCCTGACCATCGATCTCCTCGAACACCTTGAAAGATTCATCCTGCATAGGTTGTAACTTTTGTGTTACTTCCATCACCTTACCCTAGAGGGAAATGATATGGTGTTGTACTGTGCACTTCTCTTAGGATCTCTTCATCCTTTCCACTGCGGTGAGCAGCTTCATCTGCGCCTACAATGGAAATTCTTTCTGTTGCGCCTCCTGTAACTGTTCTTCTAGCTTCTTTAGCTCTGGATCCTCGACGAGGCGTTCATATGTCTGAGCGCTTCTATCACTTAACTGCTTACATTCTGAGGTGAGGGATCTTATACTTGCTACTTTTTTTTTAGAGGTCTCCTCCCTCTGGTCACACACCTCCTGTGGGGTGTTCGACATTTTTCGAGCCTCTAGTTCTTTTATCCTAGCCTGAAGCTGTTGGAGGGTCTCTGCGAGCTTCACTACTTGAGATTTGACCGACTCTTGCTCCTACTGTACCAAGCCTGACACATAGAAACATTATTTACTTACCACTTCTTTGAGATGCCATGTGGCCCAGTCATGGGCAGCCACGTGGCACCCAGTCATCAGTTGAAGTGGCATGTTTCAAAAAATGTTTTGGGGTCCATGGGTTTTGAACCGATGACCACCACCAGGCCCAACACCTTAAGAAATGGTCCTTTACCAATGCGCCCGATTTTTATAACAAAGTGGCTTTTATGCCTATGTTTTGGGTTTTTAGTTGATTCTCTCCATTTTGGGGGGATATTGGGTATTTTTGGAGCCCAAATTTTTGGAGGAAGTTGGAGATGAGCAACCAAATTCAAAGCTATATAAACCAGGCCTGTTTGAGGCCATGGAGAAGCAGTCAGAGCAGAGTTATGTTGAAGGGAAGCCAAGCCAAAGCCATTTTTATGCAGGGAAGCTTTTGAGGAGCAGACGCTGTCGGGCCATTTCTGGGAGCTCCGGATGTCCGTTTTGAGTGTCGTTTTCTTTGAAGGGTTCTTGAGATCTGGACGAACATGACCAGATCAATCTTGTATCCATTTGGCATTGCAGCAATGTAATTTTGATATTTTTAACATAAATAAAGAAGCCTCCCCCACAGAGACAAAGGCCCGGAGACGTAGGCAAAGTTGTGCCAAACTCCGTTATCAATCTGCGTGTTATGGTTTGTTGTCTATTATTTCATTTCAGATATGCATATATGTATATGGCTGTCATAATTCTTCTTCTTTCCTCATTCTTTTACTAAGTTTCTCAAATGGTTAATTAACGCATGCAAAATTAAAACTCAACCATAAGTCATTAAAAGATCCTACGGATCAAGTGGTATCAGAGCTAGTTGACGTTTGGATTTGAGTTTTGCATGTTAACCAGGGAAAAGATACAATGTGGTGAAGGCGAGATTGTTGCAGAGAAATCATTAATTGGATTGATAAAGAGAGCTTCTCACAGTGAGAAGATGGCATCGGAAGAAGGGATTTCTCAAGATGAGAAAGAGTTCCGGAAAACATTCCATGCTATGTCGGAGATGGTGAAAGTTTTGTACGAAGATTACTTGGAATGGAAGCGACCAGTTTTGGGTGGATCTTCAAAAGGAAAAAGTGAAGAGGAAGAGGAACATCCTCAGATTCCTCCTTCACCTCCATCAACACCTCCTTCTTCTCCTTCTTCTTCAAGTTCAAGTTCTAAATCTAATGAGAAGAAAAATGTTCATAAGAATAAACATGAAATGCCATTGTTAAAACTTGATGTAAAATTTGAGTTGTCCATATATGATGGTGAAGTAAATGCAGAAAAAATTAATAACTGGATCAGGCAGATGGAGGTATACTCCAGTGTGCAACAGATCAAAGATGAGGCCACACAAATTAAGTTGTCATCTTTGAGACTTGCAGGTACAGCTCTTATCTGGTGGCAAAGCAAGCTGCAAAAGGGAACACAAAATGTGGGTAATGTATTTCCATCATGGAAGAGTTTCATTTATGCACTTAGGAAACAGTTATATCCTTTGGGTTATAAAGAAAAAGCAATAATTGAATGGAAATATTTAAAACTAGGAAAAGGACAAACAGTGCAAGAATACACCGATGGATTTCGAAAGATGGCATTAATGTTAGATATCCCTTTGCAAACACAAGAAACTCTTATGAAGTATATAGGATGTTTACCTGCGCATATTAGAAACATCATGTTTGGACCCACTAACCTTGATGAGGTTTTTGTTCAAGCTACATATATTGAAGCAGGGAAAGCAGGTGTGTCAGGGGAATCATCGTCTTCAAGGAAAGAGGATAAGAGGAAAAGGCATGGCAATGGAAAGAATGCAAATGCAGTGACAAAGAAGGAAGGAAAGCCCTCTTGCAAGCATTGCAAGAAAGAGGGACATGATGAGGACAAATGTTGGCAGTTGCATCCCGAGAAGAGGCCAAAGTGGTT
>ML780675.1:1632421-1668242 GCA_009831015.1 Picea engelmannii
GAAATGGTAGGCATACAACTAGAAGATGAGCATGACATGTGAGTAGCATCTAAACTATTTCCTAAGGAAGAAGGTAGTCCTTAAGTGGTGAATATTGGGGAAGAGTTAAATTAGGTGGTTGATTAAAGGTGAATACTGCAGAGCATATGCAAACCTAATTCAAGTAAAAGAGAAAATGAATGTGTCAATTAGAGGTGACACCGAAGAAGGAAATCAGAGAAACAATCTTGAAGATATAATTCAGGACATGATGCAACAATTAGTGGACAAAAAAAACAACATAATTTAGCAAAGAGAAAACAACAACAAATGGCAGAGTATGTACCAGCTAAAGGACCAATTGGACATAGAGATTGAGATGATATGGAAGTTCATGAGAAAGGTGTCTTACAAGAAGAGGACAATACTAAGGAAGAAAATCAGTAACAACAAGCAAGTGACAACAACAGATTGTGAAATCAAATCTAGTGGGGCATTGCGACATAAAGTGTGGAAGCTAGGAGAAGTACAAGCAACAACAGAATAGAGAAGTAGGTGGAGCAAGTGGAAGGCTCTAATTCAAAGTTTGGGACCTGGAGGGTTTTCATCAACATGTGAAACACATGATCAGATTATCATGAGAATTTTCAACCTTGAGAGTCTGATGCAGGAGCATCCTGCTCCAAAAATCATTGTATATTTGGTTAACCTAGGGGGTCTTATGTTTGCTAAGGATTTGAATTCTTAATAGGAAATTATGTATGTTTGAATGCTTTGAGTGAGGAATGTGTCTGTGAGGTTTTTATTGTAAATATTCTATAATGTGTGATAATATGAGAGATATTAGGCTACAATTTTGTCGATATGACCATATCACATGTTTGGACACATATGTATGGGATATAGGTGCATATGATAGTAGCAGGGTGAGTGAATAGGAGGATACAACTGACCATATAGAATATAGTATGATTCAGATGGGGGTAACAATTAGTGATGGTGTGCAGTGGGATTTAGATGGACGCACTGGATTGCAGGGAGGAGATGTACTTAGTGGAGTATGAAGATTTGTCTCCCTTGAAATAGTATATAGATCCGAGAGATCACCTTCATAGTATCAATAGTTGCATGAGCGATGAGGGATGGAGAGTGGTTGACCAAAAGTTTGTGGAGCTACCCCCAATTGTACCTGATGATTGGGGTTCAGTGATGACTACAAGAGAGTATTTATCATGGGTATCGGTGGATGAGATTTTGGTTGAATCGTTGGGATCGACCAAAGAATATGATACTTTCTATTCCTCCATTCGGTTACAAATGTTTTTGTTAGATTTTTCCGACACTTTCATCATTGACAACATCATAGGGGGAGATACACAATGGTGGGGGACACAGAGAGTTGATAGGATGGGACCACCTGACAGGAGTTCTTTTATCGCATACAACAGGATAGGGGTGGATCATCAGAGACAAACAATTAAGACCTTGGGTGTGATGGTGAGAATATTAGGCCATGGGACAACAAATATCTAAGGCGACACAGATTCAGATTCTCATCAGGATGAGCATGGAGGGATTACGAAAATTATCAGTATGACACATGAGTGGTTAGAGGTGATTGGAAGTGAGGAACTTCCAAGTTTTCCATGGGATTCAGGAGTCCATTTGGTTAGTAGGTTGTTTCACATACTTCACTCTTGGATGGTTTTGAGAGGGCTTGCAGGGGCTTGTCCTATGAGGCGAGACAGGTTCTCCATATTGATATGCACAATTGAGTATGGAGATGGTTGGGCAGATGTTGTTTCCACAGAGATACCTTTACAAGTTCAACTTCTTCACAACAGGTCCAATTTTCACAAATATTTCAGCATGAGGATCCATGAGTGGGGGATCTAGTATGTATACTATGAGAAGACAATCAAACAACCATTTCTATATGCACCTGGAGAGGAAGGCCTTGTTGATTTTTGGGGAAACCTTATGCATGAGGTGGAATTTCTAGAATTCCAACCTCAAAAAAAAACTTATGGATTATCTTGAAGGCCTCTTTGGAGTAGACACCTTCAATGAAAAAATGGTCACCTCTGCAACATGAGAATATTTAAAATATACGCGAGATGTTTATAGACGAAGCTTGGTAGGAAACCCTAGCTATGAGATTCCTCCCTTAATTCCAAAGAGAGAGTGGAATGCAATCATTGGTGATGCAAAAGAAAATATATTGAAAAAATCAGGGGAAAAAATAACCGGTTCCCCAAGGTAAATTACAATATTTTGATTTCATTACCTTTAATTTTATTTAGATATAAATAAAAGTGTGGTATATAACATACTTGAAAATTTTGATGATAGGTTTCCTGACACTTCGAAGTCAACCAAAGAAAGGATTTCCAAACATGGCAAACACAAGCTAGACCAGGGAGGCTACTCGAGGTTATAGTCATGAATCGTAAGTACCCAATCATCTTAAGAATACTTTTTGTATCGCCCTACAAATTTCAGTTTATTGCAGCCAAAAACATTAAAAAAACATGCTCTTATGCAATGTAGGGTGATGACTTCGGAACTAAAACCATGGAGGAAGACCTTTAACTTGGTTACAAGTACGTCTATAAATTTGTGGTTGATCTTAGGAAAATCATGGGGCATACCCCAAGATCCAGTTTGTAGGATAAGGTAAAGAAAAATATTTCTACATTAACCTTTCATTACTTATAAAATACGCAAATGTTTTATATTGTCCATAAATTTAATGTCTTACTTTGTTTTAATCAAGGGAGAAACACTATCAATGAAACCATTAGCACTGGACAAAAAAGCACTGATAGTGCAGCACGACCAGATCATGGTGCTCCCCAACAATCCCATCCCAGTGGGGTGCATCCCCAATATATTCATGTGACTGAGGCCCACGATCGTAATTAAATGGATGTATATTAATCATGTACTTAATAATTTCATACTTATAAATTATTTACTTCTAATTTTTATTAGTTATACATTTACGGTTTTGTCCTTTTAATTTTTGTCGTTTTAATGGCAGAGAATGTCGTAATTGAGCCTTCTCGATTTGAAGATGATCAGGAGAACAAGGAATCCATTCCAACGGTGTCGACTAGTGGACCAACAGGTAAATAATTACATTGCAGAGGATTTTTTTAATATTAATGAACTACTTCAATGATATTTAAAAATTGGCCATATAAATTTAATATATATATTTTTGTAGGTTATTGCCCCTCACAACAACCTCCACGCCATGGGTATGAGACCAGGCATGTTCAACGTAAAAGGAATGAAGAAACAATAGTTGTTGAAGAGTACCCAGTAAACGAAGACATGGACACATATGAATTACTTAAGAAATGAAAAACACAAAAGTAGACTAAAAGAAATCGATGATGTATAATAATTTTATAAGACAAATAGATGTACATTATATAGATAGTATATTTGTAACATATTTTGAATGATAAATCTCATTTATAAAAAAAAAATATTATGACATATTCCTTTGAATGAGAATATATATTGGGTATTGGGGAATTGAGAGTGATTTGAATGGGGGGGAGGGGCCATGGGAGATTCCACCTTCACGTGATTGGCCCTGTTCAGTAGAGAAAAATTTATTGGAGCCATTTATTGTTAGATAAAACCTCTTTCGATCCAAAAGAGAAACAACATAGTCAATGTTGACTTCGTTGTTGCTCCTTCAAATCGAGGAAGGTTTTCTCCAAGATCAGACGACTCCAAAAAATTATTCTCAAAACTAAGAGGAGCTTATTCAAACCATCGCATATGAGATGTGTGTGTGTGTGTGTGTGTGTGTGTGTGTCACTATTTAATCTCCTATCATATGTATTTTACGAAAAATAATATCAATGGTGTTTACTATTTGCAATCCTGTCGGTTTTAATTTCTATTAGGATTTATTAACATGTCTTAAAAGTATTTTTTGGTTTTTACTAAAAACTAAATATAATTTTGTTTTTATTTACTACACTATGCAGTTTGCGCATTTTCATATGCTCTAGATGTTGTATCAATGCAATGCTACACATCAAATATCAAAGATCAGGTATGTCTTGTCTTTTTTCTTCTTTTTATGACTTCTTAAGGTTCCTTTTGTTTATTTATTTTTACATTACCATCATTTGTGGGCCACTATAGGGTCAATCATTCTATCTAATGAACCACACCCAAGTATATTGTAGCATATACGATTCCCTTTAGTTCATCGTATCATATGATTCACACAGCTAATCTAATACTTCAACTTGGTTTTTTGTGGTTGTGTATAAGTAATCCCCTGGATATCATAGTATAAGCATAACCATAATTATGAAATGGAGTATTTGAAATGAATGAGATATAGATACCACTTTCAAGTAGATATTACAAATSATAGGCACCAATGAACCTAAATAGTCATCCTGAGTTCCAAGAAGATGAAAATAAAACATCCCACCAGCCTAAAAGTGGATAGGGGGTTGGGTGTGTTACACCAATGACCTCTATACACTCCTATGATATTTATTGTAATATTTTATTTTTTTCCGTAGAGTATTGTTTTAACACCAAAGGAAATTATTCTGCCCTTACCACTAGAGAAAGAGAAACTTGAAAATGCTTTAGCTATAGACATTTCTACCAATCTATTAACCGGCATCATTCCACCAACACTTGGAAGTTGCACTGCACTCGAATCATTGAATCTATCTAACACTTCCTTAGAAGGTTCCATTCCATATTCACTTGGGTATCTACCAAATCTCATGGACATGGATCTCTCTTATAACTCCTTATCAAGGACAATACCAATTACTCTCAACAAATTAAAARAGCTTCACTATTTGCATTTACAATTSACTTAAAAAGTGTGGTTTATAGGCACTATGTTTTATTGAATACGTATGTAATACCTACTCTATGAATCAAGGAATTTTGMAACTCGTAAATGCTTATGGTTGGATATAAGGTGTGGTTGGTGATAAAATACCTATACCAGATYACATTAAGTGTCCCTTYCTCRTAAATGGAAGGGTATTRGGACACTATTTGAGTCAAGTTGGTCATATGGGTTATTTTCAACTTCAACACATGCCTATAAATACAAAGCCATKCCATGCATTTCATAACAACTTATAAATGTAAGGTTATGCTAGAGGAATTAATCCAAAGAGTAGGAAGACCATTGCATCCTCTCAATTGATCYAGTATYGTCTTGTTTTCATGTTTCCCATTCTCCCCTCCAAATTGTCCATGCACAAGGGGAAATATGCATGTTCATATTCATAGATAGAGAGCGCCTATTGGAGGGTTAAATGATCCTCCCATGGACAATATTGAAGTCCACAAGATGTAGGATTCTTCTTAGGTGATATATTTCATGTTATTATGTCTTTTCATTAGATAATAAATAATGTACTCTCTTTTCCCCAAAAATGTTGTTTGAATAATTGAAATTAATTCTTTTGATTGTTTGTAAGTTACTATACATGCTAGAGGATAGATAGGTTGTTTTAATTGTTGTTCAAAAATCGATTTTGTCTTCTCTTAGTTTTGATAAACAACTAGGATAAGTTTTTGGTACTCGCAAAATGGAAACCATATTGGGGAATTTGTTCTATTAAATCTCACTCCCTCTTATTTTTAAGGAAATTTTTCTAATATCACACCACTATCAGGTCCAAGACCTTGGATATTCCCTCAAAAAATTGTTTTCATTCAGGGTTTGACTTCTATAAAGCTTTGTATGTAGATTCAATTTTTAAAATCTTTGTTAATTGCTCCAACCATGTAGTTTAATTCATTTAAGTGTGTATACATTAAAATGAACTTCCATATTTGGATAAAGTAAGAAGGCATTTCATATATATATATATATATATATATATATATATATATATATCACTTTCTTATTCTTGTGACTTCTTGCATTTCTATTTCCAACAATACACTTTAAGTAGAAATTTTCATTGATCACCACACTTTTTCCCACATCGAAGGACAAAAAATATATCCCATATCAAAATTATGTTCTTCACCTTACGTCATTAAAAGTTGTTTGTGTGATTCATAAAGGTTAGGATAGTGAAAACCCTCAATCAACACTCCTTAACAATAAACAAGTTAGGTTCATGCCCCCAAACCAAGATTTATAAATGGTAAAGAAACTTAAATATAATGTACTAAACTCTCCCTAAGGGACAAAATAAATTGTGGTGTAGATTGAGATAAGTATCGAAACAATGCTCCATGGTTTTTTTTCATCAAAACATAGTTGTTTTCCTAGGGTACTTCATGAAATATAACATATTTGTTTTCCAACACGAGGAATGTACTCTCTTTTTAAGTATCCATGCTTATCTCAAGAGTGGTAGTTTGATGAAGCCACCATGATCTTTCAAAATTCATGTCACCTCTTGACAAATTGAATCTCTCAAATCATTCTCCACATTAATCTATGAATATGTATCCTAGTTATGAAACTGATGTTTACTATCAAGTGTCATTCATGGAATTGTGAAGGAACATGAGACAAATACTTTCCACTCCCGTGGATCTCACTCCCATATGAATTTCACTATAAATAAATCTATCATACCTTCACTTGTTTCATTTAGTGGAATTTATCATCATCATTTATGAAACTTGGAAGGCTTGGATATAATTTGCAAATAGTGAGAATTGATAGAGTCTTAGGATGATTATTTTACTTTCCATCTTCACACCTATGAAAATATTTATCATCCTATGAAAATATTTTTGTTTCAAGCATGTTTACTGCCAAAGCTTTCACATATTCAATTTAGTAGCAACTTTGTAGTTTTCCTCATTCTTTCATTAATATTTAATATATATTTTTTTAAATAAATATATTTCATCATTGTTGCGACAACTTGTTCGTCGCAAAAACTGGGATATGGCATTTGTATTGTGACAAAGACAATCGACGATCGTATGAATATTTCATCACAACTATCGACCATTTTTCACTCTTGTAATGACTTTTTGGTCATAGAAAATGAGATATGGCGTTTGTCTTGCGACGAACAGGATCGTCGATTGTATGAATAGTTTGTTGCAATTATCAACTGTTTGTCACTCTTGCGATGACTTTTTGGTCATATAAAATAGGATGTGTCATTTATATTGCGACGAACATGATCGTCGATTGTATGAATATTTTTTTCACAACTATCTAATGTTCGTCGCTCTTGCGACGACTTGTTTGTCACAGAAATTGGGATATGGTGTTTGTCTTGCAACAAACATGATCGTTGATCATATGTTAAGTTCATCACAACTATAGAATGTTTGTCTCTCTTGAGACAACTTGTATATTGCAGAAACTAGTATATGTCATTTCTCTTGTGATGAAGTGGATCATCCATCATTGTCGTTCTTGCGACGATTTCCTGGTTGTTGCTCTTGCGATGACCTCCATAATTCGCCTCTCTTGCAACGACAACATTGTGTCATTGCACTTGCGAGGTTATCTCAGGTTCGTTGCACTTGACATGAGATATGATGCGGCATTTGAGGGACCCAATATTCATCGTAGTCTCCATGACATAACGTCGCAATAGTGTCAAAATGGTGATCACAAAATGACCCAAATTTACTGGTGAAAAGAAGTTCAAGAGTGATTAGGTACAACAGATCTATCTACAACTTAAAAAAGGTATTCCCTATTATTATGCGTAGTTGGATATTTTTTTCTACATGAGATATGGTTATGGGAGACTAAGCATTTTCCCAATGACAAGAGCAAGGACTAGACAACTTGAAAAGAACAAAAAAATGGACAAAGGGTCTATAAACATTTATAAGAGACATGGGATAGGGTATTGTAGAGGAAAAAGAACAACCCTTGAGATTGATATCATCCAACAAGAATTGTATGAATATTTGGAGAACAAGGAGAAATAATGAGCAGATTTTCACAGTTCATCATAATTTGCATAAGGTTTCTGGATAAACATTGTGTAGGAATTTTTTGAAATGTCCAAAGAAAAAATGTTTTGAGTGGACACTCCACCCATCGTCAGGAACTAGAAGCTATAATATGTTATAATAGAGTGGTGATGAGTATTATTTAAGGGGGAGGATTAGAAGATTATGATTGAGGAGAAAAAAGGAAATATAGTAGAATAATGAAGTAGTAGTCATGTTTAAAAATGTTATTAAGAATGAGATATAAATTATGATATTAAAATAATATATTGACCAATATGACCATTGAGGTAAGAATGGGGAAACGAGGCAGAAAAATAAATTAGTAAAGGTTGTAATGATTAAAGTGACGTTAAGATAATGATAATAATGAAATTAAATTAGGATATTGAAATAATTTATTAGAACAATGTAACCATTGAAGTAAGAATAGGGAAACGAGGTAGAAAAATAATAAATTGTTAAAGATTGTAGTGATTAAAATGATATTAGGGTAATAAATAAATTAAACTGAAAAAGTATTGAAAGGTAAGAATTAGTATAGTGTATAGGGAAAGGAAAGAAAATACTAATAATATAATGAGTTATGGGGGAAAGCAACCAAGGAGGGGACAATAGGAAGTTAATAAAGGACAATAGGAAATTAATAAAGATAGTGAAAGGATAAATCAATGAGGAAAGAGGGAAGTAATAATGAAAACAATGAAAATGATAAGAGATTAAAGCAATTAGAAAGATGAGAATGCTTAAATTAAATTTTTTTTTGAAAGGGTCAAACAAGGATTAGAAGCAAATTGTAAAAACCATAGGTAAGAAAGACAAAAATGTATAATTAGAAGGAAAAGGAAAATCTCATGACATAGAGAAGGGGAAAGGAAGGTCAACTGAAAGAAATAAATAAGTCATAAAATATATAGGAGGGAGGGGGAGGGAAGGGGAGAATAAACACCCAGGTGATGAATATTGGGCTTCCAATATTGGCTTTGTTTTTATTCACCTTCATGATTAAAATTATTAGGATGCTTTTTAATTTCCAATGCTTCTCGAATAATACGAGAGGGGTAATGAGGGGCGAAGACTAGAATTTTGGTTTGGTAAAAACATATTAGGTTTTTGGAATGAAATGAGTCTTCAGAAATAGAATATTTGGTGATACAATTGTGGTTTGTTTCTACTATATGCTCTTTAGGAGGAAATTTAAAATATCTACCAACTTGACCTATCTAAGTGTTGGAGTAGGCTATTTTGGGGTACACAGAAACAAACAATATAGACAACTAAGGAATGGACCAAAGGAAGCATTGTGTGCCATGATCGAATGGAAATAATCATGAAAGAAGTTAAGGGAAGAAATGCATTGAGAATTAAAGAGAAGCGTAGAGTCAAAGCAATGAGCGGTTGGATCGAAGACTAATCATGTGAAATAAGTTATTTTTTGGAGAAACCTAATCCTTTGGGTTATGATTGATCCAAATGGATCTCGGTGGCCAACCACCTTTTCCAACTAGCTCAAAATAGTTTTCTGGCAATTTTGGTAATTTACTATTTTTAGCAGTTTTCACTTCCGGGGCCGTTTTGAGGCCCTAAATGATGTTTTTTTTGGGAAAACAGGTTTTCAATATGGAATTTCCTTCATTATTGTGCCTAAAATGAATCTCATCGATGATACCTTTCCAACAGGCTATCATACGCCTAAAATGAAGATCGTATGCAAAAGTTACGACCCCAGGAAGTTGATGTACTAACTTACCCAAACGGGGCCCACATGACTTTTGGCGCTTCATCTCCTAGGGTTAGGTTTTTTGATGTCTAGGGTTTTTGAAATTCCTTCAGAGCCTCATTTTAATCATCTTCTTGCGAATGAGCGCAGTCGTCACATCTCTTCTCAGAGATAAGCCGCCACCATTCCAGCATAGATCAAGGGCACTCGACAACAAAGGATCCATCATTATCGAGTCATCAAAGCATGGCAGCTCCTACACCAAGGAAAGTGTCTCACCCAGGGCCAAATTCAGTAGAAATTTCCTCATCTGATGGGGGACCTCAACACAATGGAGACCATTGATTCCTAAGGAGGGAGGATGGATCCATATGGATATATGTGGCCACCCATCTTTTCCAATTGGCTCAAAACAATTTTCTGGCAATTTTGGTAATTTCTATTTTTAGCAGTTTTCACTTTCGGAGGCATTTTGTGGCCCTAAATGATGTATTTTTTTGAGAAACCAGGTTTTCAATACGGAATTTCCTTCAATATTATGACTAAAATGAATCTCCTCGATGATACCTTTCGAACGGGCTATCATACACCTAAAATGGAGATCGTATGCAAAAGTTATGACCCCGGGAAGTTGATGTACTAACTTACCCAAATGGGGCCCACATGACTTTTGGCGCTTCATCTCCTAGGGTTAGGTTTTTGGATGTCTAGGGTTTTTGACATTAATGATTATTGTAAAAGGGCCTTCGAAGCCTCATTATAATCATCTTCTTGTGAATGAGCACAGTCGTCACATCTCTTCTCAGAGATAAGTTGCCACCATTCCAATAAGCTTTTTTTTGCTACATTTTACAATTTTCATCTTATTTCGTTATTGAATAGAAAACTAGTTTTACTGTATCTCTGTTATTTTGTGTTAAGCACCTGTTAATAATCTGTATTCATTTCATTTTTCTCATAAAATCTAGATCAATGATGTAAAGGGTTTTTACCCATATTTGTAGTATAAATATATGATGTATGAGGTAGATAGGGGATCACTTTTGTGTGTAGTAGAGAAGTACCTTTGAGAACTTGTCTGAGTTTTGATATTGTAATTGTGGAATGTTTTGGTCGAGATTTGTGGAGATCATGAGGAGTTTTTTTGGGAGTTGTATCTAAGGATCAAGTTGCAATCTGTGGAGATTGGTGTGACATTGGTTATCCTCACCATTACTAAAATTATGATGTAATATGCACAACGCAATATTTTGATGAAGAATAATAAGAAGCAAAAGATCTGTGTGGAGGTATCCTAGGGGGGGTGAACCACGATAAAACATGTGTTGTTGCATGGAATGTTTTCCTTTATGCTTTTTTATGTTGTTATGTTGAATGAATAAATGAATGGATGAATCTCTCAAGGTTAAATTACAACGTGCACTATATTAGACATGTTATTTTATGCAGAATGAATGCTAAGGGTTAAATGAATGGTATATCTAAATGATGGTATGGTAGAATGAATTTTGAAGTAGAAGACGAAAAGTATGGCTAACATCCCCACAACTTCCATCCCTTCTATGACTGCAGACATTTGGGTCCTGGAATCACCCATAATCCATCTTGAGTGAGATTGCGTTGTGCACTTTGTGCATAGTGTTTCCTTCTGATTTACTAGAGGGGTCGATGGTTTCTAGGGTTTTTTTGGAGAACTAAGGTAGAACCTAGGTCAGTTGAAAACAATTTGTTTATTTGTGAGAATATTTGGGAAGCTAAGAAAATTATATATGAAGATACAAAAGTGTTTTAGTTGACGATCACATTCAGGGACCTCACGCTAGACTAGTATATGGGTCTCACAATAAACATTCCATAAGGAGCGCCTACAACTATCACATATGTGAAAATGGAATTGATCAATAAATTTTAGTGACCTAGTTCAGAGGACGAGTTCATAAATGAGATGATAGAGACCAGATTGAAGTCAAGTGAGTCAGTGTGGGAAGTTGACCATAAGTTCAAGAGAATAAAAGGTAAGATGAAGTATCATATCACATATATGAAACATATAAATTTATTTGTTAACTCTTTATTGTCACATTTGAAGTATCCATTAAGGAAGAAAAAGTTTCAAACTTAGGCTGAGGCCTTACAAGAAACATTGTAGTTAGAGGAAAATCAATATAAGCATACAGATGTAGCTATGGAAGAGCTAAGAGAATATCTAAAGAACCTGACATTCTAGTTGAATCATAATAAGGGAAAGGAAAAGAGGGAAGATGTATGGTGCACATTATGCAGAACAAAAGATCATCATAAGAATGAGTGTTCAACCTTTGCACAATACTTGGAGATAGGAATGTTGAATCCTTTACCCACAAGAGGACCATGGTGTGAGATATGTAGAACACATGGACATGATCCTTGTCATTTTCCCATGATGCAAAAGTATCAAACAATACCAAAGACTACATTTTGTAATTTTTGCAAGTTAGTTGGACATGAAGACAAGGATTACAGAACCTTGGAAATAATGAAGGAGAATACATTAGATAATTATAGGGTGCAATTTGAGATAATGACATGACAAACTGCATAGTAGCCACAGTAAAATAATGCACAATAGTTTACAGTGCCACCGGAATATAATAATGCACAATACTTTGGAGCACCACCACAATATAATAACACACAACAATTTGCAGCACCACCATAGTATAATAATACACATTTGCACTACAATCAAGAACTACAATACAATACACCATGCAGAGACAATCAAGGTAACATAGTAGGATTCAGAGGATGAGGTCGTAGAGGAAGAGGATTTGGAAGAGGTAGAGGACTAATAGTTTGTCACAACTATCAAAAACTAGGACACTATGCAAGGGATTGTCCACAACCACCTGCAACATGTATGTATTGTCGCAGAAAATACCATGAGACATAAGACTATCTGACACTTCTCGTAAAGCTACAAGACAAGAGGAATCAAAATAATTAGAATGTTCAATGTATTATTTTATAAGACAGAGAAGAGGATGGGAAAAATATTAATATATTTACTAGAGGTGGATCCAAGACATGAGAATATGCAACAAAAAAGGATTAGGATCAATACTAGTGGGTCAAAAATTATACAGCGCCCTAACAAAATTTTGATGTGTGCAAAGAGAAGGAGACATTCAAGGAATCTAGACAAGATATTTTGAAGGAGAATATTGCATAAACTTCAGAAACAAATTCAGTAGATGATGTATCAGTGTATGGCATGCCTCCATTGCTTTATCAGACCAATAGAGATCAACCATCAAAATAATTAAGTAATATGAGAACTTTTTGGGGTCTTGTGTAAAGTTGTTGAACGATAAAAACTCTTTACAAGTATTACAAAGTCTATTAGAGAAGTGTAATTCTAGAGAAGAAATGATACAAGAACATAAGAGAGTCAATCAATTTCGTAAGAAGAGAAGAACAAGTAGGGAATTTAGGTTGAATGTAAAAATTGGAGATTTCAATATGGGGGATATCATACTAGACTTAGGGTCTGAAGTAAATGTTATACCTAAGAATACATGGGAAGCTATGGGGGAACCTCAGTTAGTATTTTCACCTATTCAGTTGAAGTTATAAAATCAACATAGATTGGAACCAATTGGTAGACTGGAGGGAATACCAATAGATCTAGATAGGGTGTGCACAATGGAAGACTTTAAGGTGATTGACATAGTAGATAACACTTCACCATATCCAACATTGTTGGGACTAGATTGGGATTTTGAAAACCAGGCTATTATCAACATGAAGACTATAAATATGATCTTTGAATCATGAGAATACAGAGTTATTGCACTATTAGATCCTTCAAAAGGAGGAAGTTATGTGGAAATTATGACAGAAATTTTTATTATAGAAGACATAACCAGCTATATAGAACTACCGTGCAAGAACAAGATTACGCAAACCCAACAACATATGGCATGTTGAGATGGAGGAGTATCAATTCCTATGCTTTAGACTATGAAATAGGACTAGATAATTGAAAACAACAATTTCATGAGTTATCCACCAGAATATGTGCAAGGAAGACACACACAGTAAGATGGGTTGGTACAAAGGTAAGAGAGCCTCCTACTTTTTATGGTCATAATGAATTAGAGGAATTTTTAATGAAGTTTGAGTTATAAATAGTGGAAAATAAAATATTGCCAGTTTTGGATATTGATTTAAAAGATACGCTTTCATGATGGTGGGGTACACATAAAGAGAAGATCAATAATTGGTATCAATGCAAGATGTTACTATGCATTATATTTGGTGCAGAAAAGGAGAATCAAGATGTGGAGAAGTATGATGGAATGGGACAACCCAGAGAACATGTAGAAATATGTATAATTCAACGGATACTAGTACAACCAGAAGAGTGTCCACATCATTTTATTCATACACTAGAAGGAATTCCAAGGAATTGGTACACATAATTAGAACAACACAGAGAAACAGAAAGTTGGGAAGAAATGGGGCATTATTTTGTGATTACATTTACATTTGAGCATGAGAATATATAAGTAAATACAACACTGAGGTTGGTAAGAGAAAATATTTTTGAAGAACTAGAAGTGGATATTGTGACAACTTATCAGAACCAGTGGAGATAGACAGTATGACAATTGATACACTATTATCATGTCACAGAAGAAGAGGATCCCGCAAAAGAAAACTCGTGCAACATCAAGATTACAAAAGTTGAAGGAGAGATAGAGGTAGAAGGTTGAAATCTAGATTCAAAAGATTTGTTTGCACCACTGAAGATCAAGAATGTAAACATTAGAACAATGAAAAAACCAAAGATTGAAAGTATTGGAGTTTATTGGAATAATCAGAGAGTAGAAAGAATAACAGAGTTATTGCACGAGTATAGTGACCTATTTCCAGCAAAATTTTTAGAGATGAAAGGGGTTGAAGGAGAACTTAGGGAGATGAATATCCCTTTGAAGCCAGATTCCAAACCAATAATATAGAGACCTTACAGTTTAAATCCAGTGAAAAAAAAGAAATTAAAGGTAGAAATTGATAAGATGTTAGAGGCTAGTGTCATAGAACTTGTGGAAGAATCAGAATGGATCAGCCCTATGGTAGTGCAGGAGAATAAATAGGGGAGAATAAGGATATGTGTATATTTTAGAAAACTGAATGATGCATTCCTGCATGATCCTTTTCCTACCCCATTTATAGATGACATTTTGGAGAATGTAGGAGGTCAAGAAGCCTATTCATTACATATGGGTTTTCAAGATATCACTAGATCACAATAACACCAAAAAATAGACATAAGACTAGATTTGCAATAGAATGAGGATCATATCAGTATATAGTGATTCCATTTGGGTTGAAGAATGCACCTACATTTTTTTCAAGAGTACTAGTAGCTTTCTTTAAGGACTACATTCATAAGTTTTTAGAATTTTATTTGGATGATTGCACAATGTTTATACTATTGAAGGATCATGTGTAAGTGTTAATATTGATGTTAGATAGTTGTAGACAATGTCATATTTCATTGAATATTAAGAAATTTGTTTTTAGTGCACTTTTTGGTATCCTATTAGGGCATGTGGTGTGTAAACAAGGTCTACTGGTTGATCTTACCAAAATTGTTGTCATAATTAACTTAGCACCACCTAAGTCAGTGCATCAGTTAAAAAGTACACGTGGTCATACAGGGTATTATAGGAAGTTTATAAGGGGATATGCATAGATTATAGTGACGATGGAGAAATTATTGAAGAAGGACATTAAGTATCAGTGGAATGATGAATGCCAACAAAGATTGGATATATTGAAGGAGACAATGGTGACAATGCCAATTTTAGTGTTTCTAGACTGAGCAAAGGAATTTCATGTGTAGGTGGATGAATCTGCAATAGCACTTGGAGTAGTATTAACACAACTTGGAGAAGGTCATATAGATCACCCTATAGAATTTGTAATCATAAAGGTTTTAGATTCAGAAAAAAACTACAATACAACAGAAAGAGAAGGAGTGGCCATGGTGTATGCATTGCATAAATTTAGACATTATTTGTCATATCAACATTTTAAGATGTTTACAGATCATTCTACTTTTAGATATTTAGTCAATAAGCCAGTGTTGGGGGGGAAGAATATGTAGATGGATACCCATTTCAAAAGTTTTATTTTGGAGTTGTGGTGAAGTCGGAAGATTGAATGCAAGAATAGATCATCTGTCCAGGATAACTAATGGAGAGGAACCAAGCAACTTGGAAGACAACTTCCTGGATGCATACTTTTTTTTCAGTACACATTGGTGATGAATATTTTGTTGACATTATTGAGTTTTTTGAGTACAGGATTTGCCCCAAAGGAATTTAATATTGTGCAAAAGAAAAATCTGGTAGTCAGAGTTGCATACTACCAATTGATTACAAGGAAGTGTAGACAAAATTTTGAGGACATGTGTTATGGAGCATGAAAGGCCTGTCATTTTAGTAGAACCACATGAAGGAATTTTTGAAGGACAATATGCAGGGAAGCTACTACGTAGAAGATATTGCATGCATGATTATGGTGGCCAACAATTCACAAGGATGCAAAGGAGTACTATCAGAATTGTGGTGTCTATTAGAGGGTTGGAAAGACATCCCAGAGGGATGAGATTCCATCAAGACCTCAAGTAACTTTGAAGGTGTTTGATAAATGGGTAGTATATTTTGTGTGAGCAATTAATCCACCATCTAGAAGATAAGGAGCTAGGTATATTATTACAGTGATAAAATATTTTACCAGATGGGTTGAAGCAACACCTATGAGGGATTGCAGTGCAAAAAATACAACACACTTCTTATTTGATAAAGTAGTCACGATATTTGAATTCCCTAGATTTCTAATGAGTTATAAAGGGAATCATTTCATCAATAGTACTATCCAAGCAATGGCTAAATAATTCACCAAAGTTGCACACTGTAAATCTGCTAAAGAGATTTGGGACAAGATTCAAAATATTTATGAAGGAGATACAAAAGTCAAAGAAACAAAGCTTCATACTTATAGAGGTTAGTTTGAACAACTAAAAATGAAGGAAGATGAAGATATTGTAGCCTACTTCTTACGAGTCGATGAAACAATGAATGCAATCATAGGATTGGGAGAAGAAATTGAAGAATCTGTAATTGTTCAAAAGATACTAAGATCTCTTCCTATGAGATTCAACCCTAAGATATCAACACTAGAAGAAATATTGGATCTGGACTCAATAAGCATGGATGAATTGCATGTAATCTTCACACCATATGAAATGAGAACTGAGCAGGAAAATCTAGATGTAAAAGAAGCATCCTTCAAGGCATCCAAAAGATCAAAGAAAAAGAAAAAGGAACAAGAAGAATATAGCAGCAATAGTGATGCCTCGAAAGATGATGAAGAAGTAGCCAACTTCGTCAAAATACTGAACAAGGGAACCAACAATAGGTATATAGGTAAGCAATGAAGGAGAAGGCCATTGCAGAGAAAGTAAAGGTTCAATTTGGCACTGACAGAGGAAGCATAGGCATGACCATCAAGAATATATATGACTGAGCAACACGATTCATGAAAACGTTAATGGCATGCAAGTTACTTAGAAAATTTTGCAAGGAAGAGGCACCAGCAGGAGTGGTAGAACCAGCCATGCAGTGCGCGAAGGGGATAGTTCTCAGTTGGGCGCCATATTTTCTCAACCTATTTTTGGAAGATTGCAGAGATGTGCAGGATTCTGGAACAAAGTTCCATTATTCTTGGTTACTGATCATGATAGCTTTACTAGGATGAGTAGAACCTAAATAATCATCCTTCTGTGACAGAAGAGGAAAATTATGTGCAACAAGATATGAAACTATGTGGCATAATACATATCCTAAGTAGAGGAAAGACAATTCGATCATTTTTGGAATGTATCTTGGAGAGATGCAAGAGAAGATAGAATAAACATGGAAAATATCACAATAAGTGGTGAAGGAGCATGAGGGGAATTCCAACTTCAAGGCATATAGGCAAAACATATGGATACAAGGAAAGAGATACCCCAAGAATACATGGTTAAAGATGAAGTATCGCATCACATCAAAATAATTCCAATGGCTAATAGAAAAATGGACAGATCAGTGGAGGGTACCGGTAGCTTCCAAGAAAGGAACAAAGGGAAAATAGCAAGAAGAAGTTGGTAGGTCGGAGAAATCAATTATTTTAGTAGAAAATACCATGAAAGTATCACAACACACACAATTGACATGAAGTGCAATGACAGTTAATAAGTAGAGGAAGAAGGAGACAATTCCCAGGGCCTTAATATTAAGAAATGACAGTGTGGAAAGAACAAATGGGGAAGTGAAAAAGAAGAATAAAATCCCTAAGACAGGAAGTGGAGACCTACCAGAGGAAAAGAGACATGCGTATACAACACCACCAAAGAGAAAATTGACAATGCAAATAGGAGAACAAAGAAAGAAGATGAAGGAAAAAAAGCCCACTCAACTCACCATAAATGAGGATGATGCAGAATTGGTGGAAGATTAAGAATAGGATCATGGAGAAGAAGCCTTATATGTCACAAAGTCACAACAAGAAGAACTGATGAAGAAGTTGGAGGTGAAAGAAGTTTTGAAAAGATTACAGATTAATATAGCACAACAGAAAGGAATCGCGGAGTAGGAGAAAATACATGAAGAAAAGGAGATAGTGCAGACAACAATAATGGGAAGTGAGACTTTCCAGATTAAACAAGGAATGTTATAAGTGGACGAGAATACAACACAGAAACCCCTAAAAGAGATAGATAATTTGGACTTGGTGTTGTCCAAGATTTCAACCAAAGCATTATATAAGCTATAGATATTTTTTGCACACGAAGTTCAATCAAGAGCTAGGAAAAATGTGATGAACCTGGAGACAAAAAAAGAGGAAAAATAGATACTGGAGATGTAATAATTTTATAATTTACTGTTATATTTTTAACATTCATTAAGAATTGCATGTAATATAATCACCAAAAGATAAACAATCACATAACACAAGATATATCTTGGGAAACCCTCATGGGGGAGAAAACCCAACAACCAATTCTTTAGTATAGATTCATTCAACCAGTACAATGTCACATTTCTAGATCTCTAAAAATACACCAAAACCAAGATACCAAAGACCAAGAAACCAAGAACTCCTATGCTATACCTCCTTTACTATGCTCCAAATAAACAAGAGAAGGAAAGTTGTGTGTGTATACAAATGAGAGGAAATTGACCTATATTTATACACATAACTTGACTCTCAAAAAGACACAACCATAAGAGGGGATGTTTTGAATTTTACAATAAGGATAACAATTAAATAACAACTTATTTTGAGTTGATTTATACAATAAGATTACAATAACCTTCTTGATGTTTGACCAATACAAATACAAAATAATATCTTTCGTAGTTACATCAAAATATCAACACTACCTCTTAACTAGGAAGGTATTCTTTGTTGCCATATGAGCTCATGACCATTAAATTTTGAACTTATGAATCTATACATAATCAGATATCCATAGTACAACATGAATTCATAGCCAATGCATCCAAGGACCGTGGGTAGCTCTCAAATAGCTTCAACATTTCACCATGAAATCCACTACTCCGCAATGCATCTGTACCTCATCATGTGGACCCATGTGACTTCAAAACCAATGCTTCCAAGGCATGTGAGTAGCTATCAAATAATTACAGCATGTCCCTAGGACATCCACTACCCTGCAATGCATCTGTACCTCATCACTTCATTTGAACATGGCCCACGCAAATCTTGACCCTGAATTTCTCAAACTTCATCCTCGATAGTGGTTTGGTCAACATGTTCACAGCCTTCTCCTCAATAGTCACATAATGGAGCCTCACTACTCCCCTTTGCACCATATCCTTGATATAGTGATATTTGATCTTGATATTCTTCAACATGTCATGGAACAACTGATTCTCAGAAAACTTCATGCAACTCTAGTTGTCACACCAAATGCAGGTCGCCTAGAATTGGAGACCAAATAACCTTGAAAACAACTTCCAAATCCACACTGATTCTCTACATGATGAACATGTTTCCACATATTCATCCTCAGTTGTACTAAGTGCTACACATGACTACTTCTTGTTGCTCCACAAAACCTTACTAGAGCCTAGAATGAAGAAATATGTCGATGTACCCTTCCAATCAAGAATATTGTCGACCCGATCTGAATCTGAATATCCATATAACCAAAACTCATGGTATGTCACATACCTGAGACCATAATCCAATGTACCCTTAAGGTACCTTATCATATTTTTTTCTATGACCAAATGAACCTACCTGGGATGCTCCATATACTAACTCAGGGTGTTCACAACAAAACATATATTCAGTCTCATGTTTTTCAAGTACATTAATGAACCCACCATCTACCTATATAAAGTAACATCCATAGTCTCTGAAATCATATCCTACAACAACTTTAGATTTGATACCATAGGTGTATCCATTTCCTTGCAATCCAACATCTCGAACCTATTTAGGATTTCCACTGCATACTTCCATTTATTCAGAAAGATCTCATCCTGTCTCTGCCATACATGGAGACCAAAACATTAATGCATCATCCCAATATCTTTCATCTCAAACTCAACATCCAGTTTTCTCTTACACTAGGATATGAGATTTTCCACACCTGTTAGAGATAGGTCATCCACATACAACAACAATATTACTATACCAACATCCACAACCTTAAAGTAAAGGTTAGGATCTGCACTGCTCTTTGTAAATCCTAATCTTGTTAGAAAATTGTTGATCCTTCCATACCATGCTCTGGGTTCCTTATTTAATCCATATAAATCATTCTTCAATTTGCACACATGTGTCTCCCTATCATGTACCTCGAACCCTTGTGGCTACTCCACATATACTTCCTTTTTTATTTCACAATTCAATAAGGATGTATTCACATTCATTTGAAGCACCTTCCATTTTATTATTGTGGCCAAAAAAAGTATAGTATTGGTCGAGGTATATCTCACCATGGGAGAAAATGTGTCCTCATAGTCAATTCCCTCCTTCTGAGAGAATCCTTGAGGCACAAATCAAGCCTTATACTTTTCAATACTACCATCAATTGTATGTTTCATTTTGTAGATCCATTTTGAACTTATTATTGATTTATCCTTTGGTTTGGGTACCACATTCCATACATTATTATTTACTATGGAATGACATTCCTCCCCCATGTCATCCTTCCATACCCTATTTCCTGTAGCCTCTTCATAAATAGATGATTCTGCATCCATGATATCACACAAACATGCCACATAGCTGAAATATGGTTTTGACTTCTTACTTTCCCTGAGATATGTTTTTGGGTTACCATATCATTATGCATCTCTGATGACCTCCTGTTCCCAAGCTGGTCTTCTCTTGCGAGAAGGCATCTTTGTTGTCCTCTAATATTCTTCCATGTCATTATCCTCATGAATGAATTCCTTTGGTTCAACAAATTCTTCTTATGGAACTCTAGTAACTTCATTCTCCTCCTCATTCTCCTCTTTTGCATAGTCCTATTTTGATTTGTTAAAATTTTCACTCTCATCGAATTTGAGATCTTGGCTAATCTCAAATTTCCGGTGACCGAGAATATATATCATGTATGCTTTTGATGTGTCATTGTAACCAAAATATATGCCATTATTTCCGGATGGATCCATTTTTTTCCTCTTTTTCTTGGGGACATGCACAAATACGAGGCATCCAAATATCCTTAGATGACTGACTTTTGACTTCTCTCTTGAAAACATCTCCTCTCGTGTCTTTTTTTCAAGTAATTTGTGGGGACTTCTATTCTACACATACACTAAATTCTTTGCTACTTATTCCCACATATGCATAGGTATATCTTGATCATGGATCATAGCCTTCATTTCTTCCATGATCATCTGATTCTTCCTTTCTACTACTCCATTCTACTGAGGATTGTAGGGAGTAGAAATATCTCTCTTAATCCCATCTTCCTTGCAATATTATTTGAATTACTCTGAAGTGAATTATCCTCCATTATTTGATCGCAAGGTATTTATCTTTCGCTCTGTCAATTTTTCTACCAATGCCTTAAATTCTTTTAATTTTCCAAACATTTCATTCTTTTCCTTCAACAAATAGATCCAATTTTTACATGAGTAATCATCAATAAAAGACACATAATATACATACCCTCTTAGTGAAGTTGATAACATCGTTCCACACACATCCAAGTGCATGATGTCCAATACTCTTTTGGTTCTATTATCGTTGTTGGGAAATGAGTGTTGCACGTTCTTTTGTTGTGCACAACCTTTGCACACGCCGTATGATTTTTCCTAGATCTCTAGTATTCCTATCACCATATTGCTCACATTTGGTAGGGCCTTGTAATGTACATGATAAAATATCCTATGCCATAATTCACTGATATTCACAGTATCATGAATTAATGTTGAATATGATCTCCCTTTCAATTTGTAGAGTCCTCCCTCTTGAACTCCAATCACCACAACATCATCAAAAGTGGCCACATAAGAAATTTTCCATAAACAAATGAAACTATGTAACCCTTCTCATCCAATTCTGAAATTGAGATAAGGTTCTTCTTCAATACATGAACATAGAGAACTTGATTCATCTTCATTGGTTTTCCCAAGTCTAACTTGTAGGATGCTTCTCCTACTCCTTTGATAGTCATCTCCCAATTTCACCTTCTCCAGTGAATCCTTATAGTAAGTTTAGACAAGGAGTCTTTATAACCTGTCATGTGCTTGGAAGCACCATTGTCCACTGGCCAAATGCCACTTCCATGAGTGACATCTCTTGTAAGGGTTGAGATAAGAACATACTCATCACTTGATTCATCTTCCTTTTCAACCTTCTTGGGAGAATCATCATCTTTAGTTGTATAAAAATGATTCCTTTTACCTCCTTTCTTTTCCCTTGGTCTCTGAATGAGGGAACAATTCCTCGAAATGTGTCCCCTTTTATGAAAATAGAAACATATAATATTTGGGTTATTTCTTTGGCCCTTCTGAAACTTGGGTGAGGAGGGTTCTTTCTTGCTCTTTCCTTTCCTGGTGTGGGAAACTAGGGATTGATCATCATATGTCATCTTCTCTTCCCTTAATGTCGTACTTTCTTCTTCTTGGTTGCAAAATTCCCATAGCCTATTGAACTTGGTGTTGACAAGCCAGAATGACCCATTCAAGAAAATACGAGAACATGCCTGATGGAAGGTCCCAATCAAAACTACTCTCATTTGAGGTAGCATTTTCCATGAGTTTATGGGCCTCGATGCCACTCATAATTAAAAGAATAAAAAGGGGAAAGACAATGAGTTTCTCCCCAGAGATTTCTAAATAATTCTAATACTAATCTAACTAAAAAAAACCAAACTAATATAACTACTTCTAACCTATCCCGGGAGAAAAAATAATAGAATGAGTACAAAGAAAGATAACCATTAGAACAAGAAATAGTTAATGTATTATAATGGTAAATGAAAGAAATAATTTTTCATATGCACAGAAAAATAGTTGAACAATACATCTATAACATAATTTATGTATCCATGAAGAAACATGTGACAACATGAGCAAACAAAACAGAGTGCAGAAATAATTCATACAACAGAATCCTATCTACTCAAGAAGAACATAAATGCATAAAGAATAGTCTCTACTACAACTATCAAATCAACAAATTTTTGAAATTCCTCCTTCTCTTTATTACTTATAAGTAAAAATACCATCCTTTCTTACAAAGGGAAAAATCCATGATACATTCAACTAGCTCCCTTTTATAGAACAAGAAAGAGACTCTTCAGTTGTCATGACCATTCGTTTCATTTTTCCCTAATTTTTTCTTTTTTACATTTCAAATTTATATGGAATTTAGAAAATTTAGATGTAGGAGTTACATATGGGAGTTAAAGAGACTCTCAGGTGGTTACATTATCCCTATGACATTTTATCAATCATATCTATTTAAACTTATTATTCACTCTGTCTATTGGGTCGTTTTCTGAATTTCTTATGTTGTTATGGGTGTTTTTGGCTCTGATATGTTGGATCATATCATTTTTTTTCTCCTATGTCTCATATTTATTTTGATCTATTGTTGACTCAATTTCATTTCTGATAGATCAAGATAAGATTGTTTGAAGTCTGCATGTTTGGTTCTTCATCTGAATTCAGGTTATGTCTTTGTTTTGAATTTTAAAGAAATTTACACTCTCAATATTCCCCCTTTTTCTATGTCGTATTGTTCTTATCTTACCATATTTCTATCGAGATATCCTAGGCTTGATTTCATTACTCGTAGTCTCATATATGATTTCTTGAAGTTGGTATGGCCATCCCCCCCCCCAACAAATTTGTGGTTTTCGGTATTATATATTTTATGATGTCTTATATCCGTTTTTTGACTTGGAGACCCATACCATTTCATTCCTCTATATGATACCTTTCAAATGAGGTATTATGAGCCTCATTCTGACATTTTTAGCAAAAAATATGGATATTTAAATTTTCTCACCCAACAACCATTGACTAAGCCCGTGGGTTAATCTAGACCCTTAATTCTTGAACCTGCAAAAGGGAAAACCCACTAGATCAATGGTATTGTTCAATTTTCCACTGGACCTTGAAAATGGTAGAGTGTGCATTTAGAACTTTGCATCAGGGTCTTCCTATCTCTTGTTCAATTCCCATCCCAACGTATTAACTCCGAGAGCGAAATCTAGTCGTTCAATAGATTTGGAGAAATCTACATCATCCATCGGGGGAGCTATTTCACAGTCCAATCTAACATGCCATTGCAAAGGTATCAAAAAAAATAATGAAAGAATATTCCTTCTTTTATTCACGTGTTGAAGGTTAAATCCTGAAAAAAAGTGATGATGTAAAGTTGAAGCTAATTATTCGACATCCATAAAATTTGTGAATTTTCAAGGTATCAAAAAGAGGTATCGAGGGATATTCCCTCATAGATCCTTTTTTCATGCGGTAGATTTGGATCATCCTTTTTGTGACGATCAATGGTCACGATTAACAATTGTTTGGAGTCTAAAAGAGATCGTTCAGAGCCTTAACTCCAACCATCCGAAATTGCAGCCTGAATATTGTTGTAGGAGAAAGATCTGACCGACCATTCAGGGAAAAAATAAATATCTAGGGAGAGTTTCACTTTGATAAATTTATTTAGATTTAATATGGAGGAATTTTGTAAATAAATTTGTTGTGGTTCCAATGTTTAGTCATGTGGACAAAAAATAAATTTGGGATCCAATTGAACCTATGAATTGTCCACTAAATTGTCGGTGAACCATGGTACGGTGCGAAAGACTGGGCACAAATATTCAATCCAATATTGTGCAAGAAAATTTTCCAACAAATATTCATTCATAAAATCTATTCTATGGGTAATGTATCCATGAAGCTATCATAAAATAACTATTCCAATGAAGAGTGTGAAAGCTAGGGAAGATGAAGCTCCAACGTCTTTGTCAGAGTATGTGATTGGAAGGTTGGGAAGAAGAGTCAGGAAAAATTCCGATGATGATCAGGGAAGGTGGTGTATACCACATCAACACCATGCATCGACACCAAGTTGGATGGAACAAGAGAAAGTGAACCATGTGGCAGTGAGGTGGAAAAGGTAAGTGAAGACTTAGGAAACTTTGAGAGGCCATAAATTTCAATATGAAACTCAGATTTAAGAATGGTTACATTCGTTGGAAAAATATTGATGGGAAAAATCCAACTCTGAGATTTGGTTAGAGGAAATAATAGAAGGAAAGAAGTATAAAACCCAATAATCCTTGGGCCTAGGTTTCGGGAGAGGGGGAAGTCCAAAAGAAGAATCCGGTAGAGATAAATCCGAAGAGGCTTGGGTACAGGTCTGTATGAAAGGTGGATCCAATGGCCTTGGAAGCTCGGGACCTCATGGAAAGAGGAAAAGGGGAATCTCGATAAAGATAAAATTCAAGGTTCTAGAAAAGGATCAATAGATTTCCCACATGCCTCTTAATGCTGGAGTGTTCATGCGAATAAAGTGGCTCTACAAACCTTCTCCCGCAAAAAACAAGAATGAGATCAGCCATAGAATCAAGGAAGACTAGCTAATACAATAAACAATGTATTCCCTTCCTTTAAACCAACTTATGAGAGAGTGTTAGGTTTGTTGAAAAATAACATGATGAATGTAGGTGAGTGTCTTAAGACTACATATGCTAATTAAAAATATAAGAGTAGGATCTGTATGAGAGATCACATAGTATGAATTCATGTAACATAACATGTTATCAAGAGGATGCATAATTTGAATTAGGAAATCAATAAATAATCAGCCACAACCTCATCCAAGACATGCAATAAAACATCAAGCCATGCAACCAAATAGGATAATCAAGCACTTCAAAATCAATAAAAGGTCTGAAGATAGCATGTCAAGTCCATCATACAAATGTAAACAAATATAATAGTCCAATAAGAATTATGAATACATTTAAAATCATCAGATTGGGAGGAATAGTCAGGACTCATTAAAGACAATCATCCATCAAGATAAAACCCCCAACTCCTTCAAAGTAGGCAAAGGGATAGCATTAGGTTTAAGCGGTAGAGGATTAAGAAATATGGTTGAAATTTTAGTAGGGGGGGCCTTTCCTTTCACTTGTAAAAGAAAAAGTAAAGGTGGGTTGCTGCAGCCAGAACAAACGATGACACAATGGAAGAACCAGTTATCTTTTTCAATAGAAATCTAGGACCTGTACTTCATATCTAAATTTTAAAGATAAGTTCCACAAAATACAAACAATTTTCCAATAGTTATGGGTACCACAATGGAACCAAAATTTTAAAATATATAACCCAATATTTCTAGTACTTGTAATCTAACACACCCTTTTCAAAGAGATAATTAATGAGATAAGTTCTTTTACTGGTTGTACACTTCAAATTAGTTTTGGTTCAATCGTGGGTTTTCACTTTTAAAACAAACAAACATCTACATATGTGTGTTCCTCATCTCTCTTTTCTCGACATTGCTTCACTTCCAGTGAGTCTCCATAGCCCCGACGAAGTTACCTTGGTACCATACAAGCATAGCCCCACTACCTGCATGTGTCCATATCCCCAATGGGTTTAGTTAAGGTAGAGTTTGGTCAAGAAGATAAAGGACTTGAAGAAGAAATAATCACATTAAAAATTCATCTTGAAGAAGTGAAAAGAACAAAAGAAGTCATGAAGTCTCAGATAATGAAGAAAGAAGAAGAGGTTGAGAAGCTTGAAGAAGAATTTGTCACATTGATAAGTAAAATTTTCAAGCTCAACAAGAACGTTGAAGAGACAGAAACATCCACAAAAGTTATAGAGAATGAAGAGAAGCACTCTAGGTTGCTAGAAAATAATAATGAAGAAAATATAAAGATTTGTGCAGAAGTACTCAAAGGAAGGAATCATGGTCAACCAAAATCTAAGAAAAATATTGAAGATACATCTTCAAGAATACCATCCATGTTCAAGCCACAAATAATCTTCAACATGATCATGATCAGACAAGGCAAAAATTCAGAAGGACTACGCCACAAAGAAGATCATTTACTCCTAGGTATGCAAATTTATTTTATGGTCATTGTTTTTATTGTACTAACTTTGGACATAAGGTTGCAGATTGCAAGGATTATAAAATAAATGTTCAAGCAAGAAATGCCTGTGTGGCCCCACGTAGCATTGAATGTTACAAATGTCATAACTATGGACAGATATCTAGTGATTGTAGAAGCATGATCGATACTTCCATGAAAGAGAGCACTGATATCATATGGAAGAAAGTGTGGATAAGAAAACACAAAGAACATGTGAACAAAGACCAGGTCCCATAGATCGCAAGATTGGCAATAAAACGAGATGAAGAAAAATCTATAGAGAAAAAGAAAGATGTCAGATACAGAAAGGTTTGGAAAATAACTGAAATAAAAGAAGGGCATGTAAATAAGGAATAGGTTCAATATATTGTACTTTTAGCCATTGTAGTGAACAGTGAATCCACAGACAGAAAGAAAGAAGTCATAGCTTAGATAGATGATGAATCTACCAATGAAAATGATGACGAATACACATTAGAGAAGAAATTTTTCTGAGCCATCCGACTTAGAGACTCCCAGGTAATATGAATATTAAACAGAGGGAGTCTACACGATAGTTTTGACAGACCAAAGAACCATCCTTTGAGAAGCTTGCAGAGTTTGAGAAGATAGATCCAAAGAAGTCAGTTAGTAGAAGTACAGTTTGATAGATTAATCAAGAATTCATGATAGTATAGTGATAAATGTGTCATCATTATGGACAGTTGCCAAGTAGATTCTTGGAAAGTATGGAAATAGATGGACTCGTAAGAATACTTAGAAGGTTTGGACATATATCTAGCAGTGGACAAGAGAAATAGAGTGGTTCAAAGATTGATTCAGATAAAAAGGAACATTATCATAATGGATGATAATTACATAGGAAATGGCTCGAACAATGTTAATGGATTCCAAATTGACATATATTTTTTGGACACATGTAGTGCATACAACAGTTCACATTCAAAAAAGAGTAATTCTCAGAAAAAAATAATGAAAAAAATCCCTACGAACTATGGAAAGGAAGCGCAAACAACAACCTCTACATCAAGGTAACTCAAGGTAGTATTTTATTAATTGAAATTTATGTTGATGATATTGGTTTTGGAAGTACTAATGACGGGTTAAGACATAAATTTGCAAAGGATATTCAGAATGAATTTAAAATGTCACTACTTGGAGAACTATCCTTCTTTCTGGGTCTTCAGATATGTCAAATAAACCAAGGAATTTTTATTTCTCAAACTAAGTATATCAGAGAAATGTTAAAGAGGTTCAGAATGGAATATTGCATACAAGTTACCACTCCTATGAAAACTAGTTGCAAGTTGAGCAAAGATGGTGATTCAAAGTCTACAGACCAGAGGAAATATAGGTCAATGATTGGTATCTTACTATATGTGACAACATCCATACCAGATGCAATGGAGGAAGTTCGACAGGTGGCACGATTTCAAGCAACACCAAAGGAATCCCATGTATTAGTAGTGAAAATTATTTTTAGATATCTCAAAGGAACATAAGAGTTTGGATTATGGTATACAAAAGAAAATGATCTATCACTTATTAATTACACAGATGCAGATTGGGTAGGTTGCATTGATGACCAACGAAGAACTAATGGAGAAACGTTCTACTTGGGTGAGTGTTTAGTATCATGGTTAAGCAAGAAACAATCATCAGTATCCTTATCTACAACCGAGGTAGAGTATATTGCAACAATAGCATGTTGTACACATGTTATATGGATGAAACAAACTCTGACAGATATACAGGTTGAGTATGATGATCCTGTTAGCTCCCAAAATGAATCAGTCACTATGGTTTCATTTTGGGATTGGTAGTTTTCTCCAATTTGTTTTAAGTTCTTCTAGTGGAAAAACTTAGGTTTTTAATTCATATCTTAGAAATAAATCGATCCATAAAGGTCTTTTCTTTAAAATTTCATGAAAAGGCTTTCAACATCTAACGTGTGTTTCAAGTTTGAGGACTAGCTGGTGAAAGCGCCAATTTTCAACAGTTAAGGAGTACTTTCCCGCAGACCGTTAGTTGGTGAAAGTGTAGAACACGTGTGTTCCCTCCACGTTTTAAAAAATCAAAGGATGACATGCTCAACACACGTCATGTAATCTTTATTAGGAACTGGTGAAAGCGGATAATGATGAAGATTTTGTTTGCACGTCTAAATCAGATATCAAAGCAGATCGTGTTCAGGAATGCATGCTTCACAAGATAATGACGTTGGAGATGACGAATTCAAATTCATCATCACAAGTAAAGGAGCGGTATTACTCAACTGGTGACATCAAATCGACACTTCATATCCCCAACACACATCATCCACAGGCATATGTTATGGTTTCATTTTTGAAAGACAACGTCGAGAGTTTTCACCAGTGCCAAATCTTGGCTCAAACAACAAATTACAGTGATTTTGTTTGCAAAATTGTCTGGGGTTCGAGTTGCATATGGAAAGGAAACAAAGTGGTTCATTGTTAAGGAAATAATTAGACAGTCTTTCCTTTTCACAAGCACATCCAGAGGTACAAAAACACTTCTCAGACGCAGGTTGCATGGGATATGTTGAGAAGTTACAAAACGACTGTCATCAAACAACAACTGAAGTGTTTGCTAAATCATATGATGGAAATAAATCCTATGTCGGGTCTTTAGAAATCATAGTTGATGAAGCTGCCATTGCTACAACAACCAACTTACCTAGATCAGGCCAGAGTTGGTTCAAAACGAAAGAAACCAAGAATCTCAATTTCAGAGCATATCTTAAGGAAGAATTCAGAAATGTTGCATGGAAGAAAAGCATGCCAGTTTCTCATTTGGAGGATGAATGGTAGGACCTATTCAAGGGAATCCAACTCTATATAACCTCAGAAGGCAGGTATGACAAGATGATGCTATACCATTTCAAGATCTTAGACCATTTTACAGGGAAAACTCTCCTAAATTTACCTTTCTTCTTGCATAAAAACCTAACTAAAGTCTGTAAAAAGATTAGGGATGAAACTTTAAGTATGAAAAACACTCTTTGTCATTTCGGCCTAATCAAATTGATAATCCTAGAGGAAATAAGACAAAGAGGAAGGACTTGGCAACATTTTCTTTTTTGGGAAGGATTTGAAACCCAAACTCAGCCCATGAATGAGCAGAAGAGAGCTGGAAAAAAGGCAATTAACTCCTCAGAGTAGCTCGAGGAAGAGGAGAACTCTTCCAGAACCACCAAAAGATAGGATTTCTGGCATAAAGTCTCACAGGTCAAAGAAAAAGTTAGATTTTGAAACCACTTCAAAGCAGCCTATAGAAAAGAAAATAAATATTTTAAATCTACCATACACAGACTCAGAAACAGAGCCAGAGTAAGAAGATGAAAGTCCAGCCATTAAAATCCCTGAACACTCCATGGAATTTGCACAGGATTGTGAGAATTTTACTCCCACTGATGAAGGTGAAACATCAAAGAGCAAAAGGTCAAAGAAATCATAGAAAATTAAACAACTAAAAGAAGCAATTGCTCAACAGGAGGTTTTGGAAAGAGTAATCAAGGAGAGATACAAAACTCTGTTTGATAATTTCGCAGAGACAAATGCAACATTTGAGAAGTTGGCTTGTGAAAGTGTCAAGGAAAAAAAGAGAAAGAAGAAAATCACCAAAGATTATAATGGTCTATGGTGGTTAGCAAAACGCCTTAAGAGGAAGATCAGAAAATTGAAGAAGAAATAGGAGTCACACCCAGATATGCAAGTGCTAGCCCAAGTTGCTGTGAATATGCAACGAGATAAAGAAAAGACATGTTAATTTTTTGATAAAACAACAATTTTGGAGGTGAAAGTTTCTTTTTGGACGAAACAGAGCTTTCACCAGTGCAAAGGGTAAATTTACAACCAGTTAGTTGGTGAAAGGTAGAGCTTTCACCAGCTAACCAATGAATCATAAGGCGAGTTAGCTAGTGAAAGCACAAAACGAATTTTTGAAAGCTAAAGATGGAGCAGGGAGATTTTTAAAGTATTTAAAGAAGTTCCAGAGCATCAAAGGATTAACCAATTAGTCAGAAAATACTCGGCATCAGAGATTCGTGGAGATTTTGAAAACCAAATGCTAAATTGGTCTCCTAAAGTTTCGACTATGAGTAATTGAAGAAATCCAGCTACAGAAGACAAGTGCCTTTACCTTTTTCATGACATAATAGATTCCAGAAGCTGATGAAGTACATATGTCAAATTTTTATATAGAAGTCATTTCGAATGCTAGCAACTAGTCTTTGTTGTCGATTGTCTTAGTTAATTTGATTTTCTATTTTTAGATACAGATCCAAGTTTTCAAGATCTTAAAAAAATGATTGTAAAAGGCTATAAATGCCTATATTTTCTAAGAGACAAGGGTTCAAACTATTAGAATATAGAAGATGGTGTGCTCATTTTACCATTGACGATACCCTCGTCACCCAACCACAGGTTGAAGCCTCCCTCCAAGCACCTTAACCTTGACTGAGAATTCCTTTGGAAGCAAACCCTAGGCTAGATAGCCAAACAAAGAGTAGTGCATCAATCCCCAAGGATAGCACATCACAAAAGACTGATAAGATGTTCCAAACCCTGGCCAAGAGATATCCAAGCCAATATTGAAACTAGCTGTTGCTGCACCTGCACCTGCAACCCTCCTCCAAACCTGCGCACCAGATTGCAACTGCAGTGCGCACCAACTGGGAAACTGTTGCGCAAAACTGCTCTGTCTGCAACTGCTGAGATGTGACAAATGAGAAATGGCGCCCTGTATTTATAATAATCCTTTGTTGGCAGCCAACTCACTTTTTCTTATCGTCTATAAGCTGCCTACACCTGTGTCTTGCAAACATCAAGTTTTTCGTCGCATTTTTTAAAATAGACGACACTTTCATTCTTGCGACATTTGCAAATTTGTCTTCATTAAGTTTTCATGACTGCAAGCGTGAAAACTTCTCCTTTCGAGGTCACATTTCAATCACTATCTGAACTGTCATGATCTTTTTATCGATGTTTTCTTTTACACTTGCCTTTTATTTATCGTTATGTGGCTGAAAGGACTTTTAAACTATGATCATTGGACATTATTATATTGATTGCATAACTTGATTTTATTAAGTTTGTGAGACATTGAGCATATGGATTCATACTTTTTATGACTTTCCTAATCATTGATTCTATGAATTGCATAGGGGTTATGATTTATTAATTGTTTATATATATATGATATGATCCTTATGTTAATCTCTTTATAATTTTTGGCTTGTCAACTATATGATTATCAATCGACACATTGGTTAAACATTTTTACAATGGTGCATGGCTAACATTTGGTGTTGGTTTCATATTGAATGTCGATGGTTTAAAAACTATACTCTAAAGTTGATTTGGCACGTTGGCATAACATTCACCATTTGATTCTTTGGTTGGCCAAACGATATGGTTTTTGAGCTATGGTTGTTTGAACAGATGTGTAAATCGGTGGTTGTACTTTACCATAATTATTGTGCATGGCAGTGAATGACTCCACCACCCTCACATGCGTGCATTTATGCTTACCCCTTTTGGCTTGATTCATTTCTGTTGGTTCAGGTAGCTCTGTTACTGTGTGTTGATGAATTCGAACCCTTCCCTTACCATGCATTCAACACCATGGCACCAGTCATGCGAGTTGAACCCAATGGAAAACAGGCCCTGTTAATGTTTGATAATGCCCGCCAAGATTTGGCAGACAGTGGGTGGCTTACCTTCGTGGAACGTTTCAAGGGTTTTAACCTTTGCGTTGCTCGACCATTTTCCATGACCTTCGATGGCTGTCGAGCCAAGTTCGGCGATATACAATTGGAAATTGATGAACAATTTATCAGTCTTGCTATGGGTTTACCTGTCATTGGACAATGATGGTCCAAGAATTGCAAAGTCGAAGAGGTCCCATGGACATTGCTCTTCCAGTCGTGCAAAATCACCTCCTGTGATAGAGGTATGCCAGTAACTATGCTCAAACAACGTTGGCATGATTTATTAATGATAATCAAGTAGTTTGTGACTTGCGAAGGTCGCTACAGATTGGTGTTCCTTCACCACCTGCGTTTGCTTATGGTTTTTATGGGATACTCTCTCAATATGCCCTATTATTTGCATCGAAGCCTGTTTAAAATGTTGAAGAAGTAGAAAAGAAACCAAGCTGATAGTAGTCTTTTTCATTACGGTCTTGTTAAGCTTATCGTTGTCTATCATTTGAGTTTGCACGGGGATTGTTGGAGCAATTTCATTGCTCGGAATGGTTTCGAGGATTCGAATCCTACACAGGTTGACAAACCTGTAGTGAGCGAGGTCAAGATTGTACCCCCAGTACCCTACCATTTCCTTCTGCCTAAACCCTCGGCCGACCCTCCTATCAACTTACCCCACACTGTGACTAAGAGTGTTGAGACTGATAAGCCTATGGTCAAAAATCCCAAGGCAAACCTCACTGCAAACGCCAAAGGGAAAAAGAATGCACGTCTGATTTCACGAATGGAAAGAAATAAGCCAAAACCCCCTATCGAGCCAAACCCTATCGTGTTCAGTGAGGACTCCGATTTGGAAGTGGAGCATTTCTTGGCTAGTGAATACCCCTATTCGCAAGGTTTGTGTGCCGAACCCTCGTATGACTTTGTGTCAAACCTACCCCCCTGCCTACAGAATGACCCTAACTACCCATGCATTAAGTTGCCTTGTGAAACCCTCGGTCGTTTGCCCAAACCCGCTCATGCTCTGTCTAAAACTACAGTGTCACCCTGTGATCAATGTAATTCATGGTTAGAGCGATACTATAATGATGTTCCGATTCTCCAGTCAAAGATTCAATCTTTGGAGGACCATATTGTAACCCTAACCAGTCAAAAGTCCGAACTACAAGCGACAGATAAGAAACAAAAGACGACCGGCTCCATCATGTTAAAAAATGTGGAATCATCCACGGCTGTTGTGAATTCCAAGCTGGCATAATCAAGTGGTCTTTTCACTACACAGGTATGTCTTTCACATCATTTTGTTTTGTAAACAATCTAGTTTGCTATAATGATTCGAATTTAGTTTTTAAATGGTTTTGTCTTGAATCACTCTGTTATAACCATGTATATTCTATATATAGTTTTGTTTTGAAATGTCGATCCGATATACAATCAGATCATTCCCAGTATAGAGATCGATAGATTCTGATTGGATTTGAGTGGTATGTGTTTTGATCTGATTGACTGGTTTGCCTCATTTAGTTGACAAAATTAATAGTGTGTTTTCGAATGGATTGGTGTGTATCCGATTTCAAAAAGAATTTTTCATACTCAGTTTGGAACACAATCGTATTCGGATTTGATTGTGTTATGATCTATATGCTATGATTGGTAAACAATTTGATTTAACTGATTGTTACAATATGTTCTTTCTTACGATGTTCAAAACTGAGATATTGCTATGTTTGACTCTAATGTGGGAAATGAAATACTCTGTTTTTAGAAAACAATATGTATAGTTGTGCCTGAATCATGGAATTGATTCGATTCGTGACAACTATGATAAAACTCATGCCAATTGATTCGTTAATGAGAACGTTTTCGTTTTGATCAAAGTTGATCAACCCTGTTTGCCTAAATTGGCCACAACGAATTAGGAATTCTACCAAGCCTGTTATGATTTTGTATTAAATTGATTTGCGCACCAAATTTTAATTAATCTATTCCTGGCATAGACTGTTTTTTGTGTCAAGTCAATCATAATGATTGGAATGATCCTGTCGAATTATAATCGTTTCAAATTGATATCAAAAGGTTACAAAAAATGTTAGATTCGGGTGGTTATGAAATGATTTGATTGATTGTGTTATTTTGTTATCAAATTCGGTTACGATTCATTGAATGTAATCAATCTGGCTTACCTCAGTTTGAAAAAATGTGATCGGGTATCTCTTACACACTATGATACACCTTGTTTGCTATGTCGTTACAAAGAATTGCAAAATATTGGATTCAATTTGATTATATCTCCTGTTGGTATAACGGCATAACAAATGCATTAGATTTGTTTTTATTGGTTGCACTGGTAATTAAATGAACAGAGTTGAATGATTTTATGATTCTGTTTTGATTTCGAATGCTCCAAACAAATAAATCGTTTTCAAACGGTTGTTAAATGATAATTGAATTAAATCTCATTCAAAGATTCGATTCGATTTCAATTCCGATTCTGTATATTATTTTAGACTAGCTATAGAATCAGATGATTCTGTAGCTAAGTCTGTAGAATTTAATTTTTATTATTTTGCTAATAAAATATCTCTCTAACTTGTTATTTTTGGTCCATTACAGGTCAATTCGAAATTGCATTGGATTTGATGAGCAGTTAGAAGATATTTGGATATTTTGATTTCATTTTAGTTTCTTAGTTTAGTTGATCTTGGGAATACCTTCCCAGATTTTGTAA
>ML780675.1:1713373-1728641 GCA_009831015.1 Picea engelmannii
ATGACTTCATGGAAAAGAAGGAAGCAATCCAGTATTTCTCTCAGCACAGTAAAAGCAGAGTACATTGTAGCATGTTCCACTAGTTGTGAATCCATATGGCTTCAGAAGTTGTTGACATGTCTATTTGATCTGGATATGGAAGCCACCGTGATTATATGTGATAACCAAAGTTATATAAAAATGATGGAGAACCAAGTGTTCCATGATAAGTCGAAACACATAGATATATGGTACCACTACATTCATGATATGGTGCAGAGGGGAGTTGTAAAGCTCCAATATGTTGGAACAAATGAGCCAGTTGTAGATGTGTTGACCAAGCCTCTGTCTCATGTGAAGTTTGAGTACTTCTGAGACAATCTTGGTATTGTTCGAAAGGAACTTCCTCGAAAGGGGGAGTGCTGCTAATGATATTATGGTATCTTGAACAACAATGAGTAGCTCCATTAGGATGTTATATCCTAGGGAATTGATCATCCTTGGGAATATCCCGAAGGTTCGGTAAGGACGGTCTATTAGAGTATATGTGCATGTATATGCCAGCTTTGGTCAGTAGTGGTAGCTCCATTAGGATTTTATATCCTAGAGAATATTATGATTCCTAGGAAGATCTCAAAGGTTTAGTAAGGACGGTCTGTCAGAGTACCACATGGTAGCTTGTTAGGATTTTATATCCTAGGGAATATTATGATTCCTGAGAAAATCCCAAAGGTTCGATAAGGACGGTCTATTAGAGTACCACAAATGTTGTTGTTGATGTACCTGTCTCATTTTTTTTCCACGTGTTGATTTTGTTCCAGCCTCATGTTGTTGATGATGTTGTTGTTTCAGCCTCATTTTGTTGATGATGTTGTTGTTCCAGATTCATGTTGATGGCAATGTTGTTCCAGCTTCCTGCTACTGATGTTGATGTTTTAGCTCGATGCTGTAAGCGATGATGATATTGATGATGAGAAAAAATTTCGATGATTTATAGATGTGCCGGTCAGTGTTCCATATTCTCATGATGATGTTGCCCTCTCCTTCTCTTGATGATTTTGTATTCGTTCATGTAAGTAGAATACCCTTTCCCCTAAGGGGGAGTGTTGAAATATTGTAAATTCGAATAATATTCTAATTAAATTTGAGTTATTATCTTATAGATCAAATCCCCTTTTGTGAATTGGTCAAACTATATTTGTATGGTGGTATTTGTAAAGACAACCCCTAGTATTTATAAAGTGGTGTTAACCACTTCCAGGAGAATTTGTCCCCACTAAGTGAGTGACATAACCCTAGCACCTCCTCAACTAGTATTTATATGTGAGGATGGTGTCTCACTTGTACACACTCACTCTAACTCATCTAGTGCACATATCTTGAAGGAAGTTGTAGTTGCAGGAGAAAGGAGAAGAGAGGCACATTCTCAGTCTTGGTTTATTCTTGGTGTTTTGGTCTTAGTCTTGGAATTGCATTGGCTATATATTATTGAGGAATTTTTGCTGGGTTTTCTCCCCCGTGAGGGTTTCCTAGATTAAAATGTTGCACACCTTGTGATTGTGTTTCTTTCAGTGATCCTCTTTATGTTGTTATTTTGGAAATGCATTGAATACTCATGTAAATTGAAAATAACCTAATAACAATAGTAAAATATTAATAGTTCATGGTACTTAAGAAAGAAGTCTCTTGGGACATGTGTCCTGACTTTCCCATCCTAAAAAAACTCACCATTAAAGACAAATTTCCCATTCATGTCATTGATGATCTCTTGGATTAATTAAGTGGTACCCAGTTCTTTACTAAATTTGATATTTGTTCTGGATACCACCAGATACGTATGAAAGAGGCCGAAATCCCTAAGACTACATTTTTCACTCATGAGGGCCAATATGAGTTCTTGGTCATTCCCTTTGGCTTGTACAATGCTCTCTCTACTTTCTAAAGCCTCATGAAGCATGTCTTCTTTCCTTTTCTCTGTAATTTTGTCTTAGTTTTCTTTGATGATATTCTCATCTATAGTAAAAACTGGACAACCCATCTTGCTCATGTGGATCGAGTTCTTGATCTACTCTCTCAACACCAAATTTTCCTCAAATAATCTAAATGTTCTTTTGGAGCCTAAAAAGTCAATTACTTGGGTCATATTGTTGGAAAGGTAGGTGTCAGAGTGGATCCTAAGAAGATTGAAACTATGCAGGATTGGCCTCACCCGAAGACTCTCAAAATCTTGTGTGGTTTTCTGGGATTTATAGGATATTATTGCGAGTTTGTTAAGAATTATGGAAAGGTTGCAGTGCCTCTCACTACTCTCCTTAAAAACAATTCTTTCACTAGGACTCCTGCAACTTATCAAGCCTTTCAATCCTTGAAATAATCTATGTGCACCACTAATGTTCTGGTCCTTCCTGACTTCACAAAGACCTTTGTCCTGGAAAGTGATGCTTCCAATAGAGGAATTGGAGTAGTCCTTATGCAAGATGGTTGGAATTTGGCCTTTACCAGCAAACAACTATTAGAGTGACATTTGGGCCAATCAATCTATGGAAAGGAAATTTTGTCTATTCTGCATGCAGTGGACCTTTGGTGCCCTTATCTATTAGGTAAATTCTTCCAAATTAAGACAGATAATCAAAGCCTAAAGTAATTTATGGAGCAACGTATTTCATCCTTAGAACAAAAAAAATGGGTGACTAAGCTATTTGGATATGATTATGAGATCATTTACAATAAAGGAAAAGACAATGTGGTTGCTTACACTCTTTCAAGAAAATATGAAGATGAAGGGTCCCTTTTTTCCCTCTCCTTCACTGTACCGGATTGGCTCCAATCTATTCACCAGGAGTGGCTACAAGATCCTAAAATTTCATGTATGATCCAACAATTTCAAGTCAATTTTCCAGTCTCCCTAGTGTACTCTTGGCACAATGATGAGTTTCGCTACAAAGTTCATTTGTATTTAAGTAAATAGTCACAAATTAAATCCACAGTGCTTTATGAGCTTCATGCTACACCCATAGTTGGGCACTCAGGGTTTACCAAAACCTATTACCGCATCAAACATTATTGTTTCTGGTATCGTATGAAACAATATATTCACACTTTTGTGGTAGAATGTGATGTTTTTCAACACAACAAGGGAGGAATATTCAAAGCACATGGCACACCACAACTGCTTCCAATTCCACCTACTATTTGAAGGTATATCTCTATGGATTTCATTGTTGGCTTACCTAAATCGGTCAATAAGTTAGTCATCATGGTGGTAGTTGATCGTGTTTCCAAGTATGCTCATTTATGTGCTCTTAAACACCCATTTACTTCCTCCATTGTGTCTCAAATGATCATGGATCATGTCTTCAAGATTCATGTCATGCCTCATTCTATTATTTTTGATCGATATCCCACTTTCAAGTTGTCAATAAGTTTTTGGAAACATATTTGAGGTGTTTTTCATTTGAAAGAAAAAATCAGTGGGACAATTGGTTACCACTACGTAAATGGTGGTACAACACTTCTTACCATACAACTAATCGCATGACTCATTTTGAAGCAATATATGGATAAAATCCGCCTTCATTTCTCTCATACATGCCCAGTGTCTTGAAGGTCCAGGTGGTTGAACAAACTCCTATAGTTCATGAGGATATTTTTCGTACCCTCAAATAAAATTTGGTCATGGATCAGAATCACATGAAGTAACAAGAAGATCAAGGTCGTTCCAAATGTCAATTTTCTAAAGAATGTCATATGTTTCTTCGACTGCAACCTTATAAGCAAATTTCACTCAAGGTCAAACATTATCAGAATCTCGCACCCAAATTTTATGGTCCTTATATAGTTCTAAAGCATGTGGGATAGGTGGCCTATTAGTTATCTTTTCCCATTCATTCTAAGATCCATCATGTTCTTCATGTCTCCTTCTTAAAGAAGGTGATTGGAACTAAGTTCCAAACTCAAACCAGCCTTCCCGAGTTGGATGAAGAAGGCTCCATCTAGTTCCATCCACATGTAGTCTTGGACCAGCATGAGAATCGTATATGTCAGTGCACCATCAAGGAAGTGTTAGTAAATTGGAAATATACAACTCCGACAGATGCCACCTGGGAGCCAACTACCATTCTGCAACAATTTCCTCATCTCAAGCCTTGAGGACAAGACTGTTTTTTAAGGGGGAGGGAATGTTAGTGACCTAACCTCCCTAACCCCTCAGATAGGAAGAATAATAAATTTTCCATGTAATAAAGGCCAATATTAATCAGGCCTAGTAATAAGGAAGAATAATTCAAAGGTAAGAAGACCTAGTAGAAGCTTCCACTTCTAGACGATCTTCCTCTAGATTGTCCTTTTGTTAGATAGATTTAGTACAAATAGGATTCAAGGGTATGATAAGTTTTGCATTGAGAATTATATTAATAGAGTGCTTCTATGTTGGATGTTACCCCTCGAAGAGGAAAGTGAACATTGTTTCCTATCAATAAAGGTATTATTTTGGTGTTGTGGTTTCATCTATTGTGTTGTTTTGTTGTTATTCTTTGCAACATTTTTGTTTTCAACTATTATAATATATTTGGTACTTTACATGGTCTGAGATACCACCTTTATGCACTACTTAACGAATATCAAAGAGACCTCAATGTTTGGGATTGCCTATGGTACCCTATAGAGTTTATCTCTTAGAGTAATAATGACACTACAGGGCCTAGATTCATAAACAACATGACGCTTCTACATATATGGTTGTCCTAGAAAAACATCACAAACTTCAAGGGGAGAAACATTATACAATACCTCATATTTGAAGGCTTTGATGTCATAGTGCAGGTGACATTTTTAGCTAATGCATATGTGTGTCATCCCCGACTGAGCCAATCAATGGTGTATGGATGAGGATGCAACATCATTGTCAGGTGCAACCTCTTGAAAACCTATACTGAGATAAATTTCTTCTGGCTACCACTATCAATAATGAAATGGAGTGGGGTTCCTTTCACCCACATCTGTGAGTGGAATAGGAACTCCACTTCTTTAGGATCCTTTAGATCCTCTGGTTGGAATTTTGTGGTAGAAATGGTGACACTAGGTTCTGCATCAATGATTTGCCTTCCCTTTTCTAGTTCTAAATCATAATTTGAGTCAACATATAACCATGGGGCTTTCGTCTCAGCCCAAAAAGTATGTTTGGAACAACATTCATCAATATTGTGCCAAGGATTTTTTGGATCTTGCACCATTTTCCAATGTCCTTCTTCGACTTCCCATTACCCTTCTTTGTTGGTGGCTTGAGATATTTATCCTAGGGTTTTCCATCCTTAATCTATCCTTTGGCCTGGGAGTTAAGGCCACCCTTACCATACTTTGGCTATTTCGGATTTGCAGACCCAAACTCCCACTTGTTATACTCGATTTTGACAACATATTGGTAAGCATCTCCCAATGACGAGATTTCTAGAAACTCCATTTTGGTTTGGATGTACCTATGTAAAGCCCCACAGTATTTTAGGACCATATGGCACTCGGAGCCTTTGATACCCATCTTGGTGCACAATGTATGGAAAGTATTTGTGAAATCTGACATTGTTTGGCCGCTTTCTTGGCGTAGTGTGGTCCATCTTGTGTATCGATCATCATAACTTCCAATGAGGTAATATTTCTCCTTGAGGGCATCAACAAAAGCCACCCAAGTGGGTCCTGGACTAAAAATTATAGACTTATCCTTGACATATTTATCACAATAAGTATCGCACCAATCTCTGACATGGGGAAGGGCCTTAAGGAGCGCGAAGGTGATATTTTCACTGTTGGAAAATGTTTTGAGAGAGAAACAACCCTCTAGCATATTTAACCATTTTTCCAAAGCCTCGACATCTATCTGACCTTCAAATAAAGGAATATCAAATTTAACTTGTACCTTTAATGGCATCACACCTCTAAAGTGACATTTGGTTGAAGGTATCTTTTTTGTTGTTGGTATCCATCAAAGGATCTAGGAGAAATTATCCATCATTACATTCCTTTGTCACGTGAGGGCTTCCTCGAGAAACATTTTGGAAGAATATCATGTCCCATCATCCTTAATTTATTCTTCCATGGAAGGTTTCTTAGGCACATGAGAGCGGTTTTCCTCAAGAGAAACAAGCTTGAGACCCAACTCTCTATACCCTAAGCTCGTCAGGGACATGCACTAAGAACGACAAAGAGTAGACCGCTTTGATACCACTGATTTGGATTATTTTGGGGAACGATATGAAGGTGGAAATATAAAAGAGATATAACAGGGAAATACACAGAGATATGGAAAGTAACACAGTAATATAGTAAATATAAAATTCTATTATTGACTGTTTGAAATACAAAATACTGTAAAATAAAAAAACACACAGGCTAGTTAGAATGGTGGTATATTATCTCTGAGAAGAGAAGTGTCAGCTATGCTCATTCACAAGAAGTTGATTACAATGAGGCTCCAAAGGCCTTTTTAACATAAAGCATAAATGAGAAAACCCAAAATATCCAAAAACCTAACCCTAGGAGATGAAGCACCAAAAGTCATGTGGGCCCTGATGAGGTAAGTTGATACATCAACTTCTCGGGGTCATAACTTTTGCATACGATATTATTTTTAGGTGCATGATACATCGTTCGAAAGAACTATCCGAGGAATACATATGTTATCATCACACTCTATCTAAAGCCTATGGTGTGATTGTTCTGCACCCAAAAAACATTTTTAGGGCCTCAAAATAGCCCTAGAAGTTTAGGACCCAAAAAATGTAGAAAAACCTCCAAAATGGAAATTGGTCTTTGAGACAGTGGAATAGGTGGGTGTCCACCGATATCCACCTAGATCGTCAAGCAGTCTCAGTGTGTTTTATAACCTTTCCATGTTATTTTGTGTAGTACCTCCCCTCTACGATGTTTGTTGACTCTGATTCGATGCACTACTTGTACTACTCTGGCTACTGCTACTCTATCTTCCCTTGAAACTATAAGTTCTTTTGACAAATTCAAAAATGTTACTTTCGATCTAGGTGACACACACAGGGTTGTGGAGTTGACATAGGATCCATTATGAATAGGACTTGTTGGTTCTTCTATTACAGGATTGCACTGAGAATTATCTTCCTCTCCTTCTACGTGTGGTATCTCAAATGATTTGGACTATTGTGTAGGGTTCTTTCCCCTCATGCTCACTGTGAAACTCTCCTTTCTCAACCCCAGTCTTTTGCCTCATGTACCTTGTTCCACTGGACAGTATTCCATACTTGCCTTCCTCTTCTGAGACACCTTCTTCGTTTCTCTGCATCGTCAATCCCTCCCTTCCTTCTTCATTTATTCCTTAATTATTTCCTATATTAATACTATCCTCTTGTCATTCCCCAGTTTCCTCATGTCATGAAACACTTGTCACACAACATCTTTATCCATATACCCAATAATTTCATAAACCTTCTGTGTGGAACTTTAAAGAAATCCCTCTCTACAACCCTATATGATTGGGTACAATCTACTACAAATTTCATAATATAACCTCCCAATATACTATTCAACCATAAAAAAACTACACGAAAAGTCTTTTTACTTATAGAGTTTAATTTTCTTACCAAATTAGGAATCTAGTTCCTTGACATTGCAGTTTGGTACCTTCCAGTATTCTCCACTAATATTTCTAACCACTCGGTTAAGATAATTAGAAATTCACCAAAGAAAATCTCAAGCATCTCTATGTACACATACCTTTACATCCATTTCCCGTCACTCATCTGAGATTTTCTATTCTCTTTCAGAGAAAATTCTTGTTCTTTCCTTTCTATCAATTTGGTGATCTCTTTCTTAGTCAGGCTCCAAAACATTCCCTAAATCACAGATTCTGGGTCTTGGGGTTCTGAAAATAGAACTATTTTTTGGCACACGGTTGTAATACCCTAGGTTTAGTTTACTCTACCAACAAACCCTATAGACACCAACCCTTTCGACATCACGTGGATACAGGTGAAGTCTTACCTGAGGCATCTATTGGGGCTGCAAGAACCATGCTTCTATAGGGATGAGCGGATGTGAGGCCATTGGTGGGTTCATTCCTACTTATCTAACTTGTGTGTTATATTCCTTGTTCCCTTTCTCATGATTAATTAGTAACCTTTAATTATGCAACATCATTGTTATACATATTGAAAATAAGCTATTCATTGTAACATTCATCTTTATTGTGCATCAATCATCTACTACACACATCTAGATCTAATTATTCATAAGTATAACATTAAAGAACAATCACATAAAAATACATTCAAACATAGAGTTTAACATGGTTCACCCAAACTTTGGGCTATGTCCACAATGATTGGCTTCTTTATTTTTCTTTCTGCAATTCATCACAGTCTTGTGCATTGCGCTGACAATAGATACATCATGATGTACTTCATCTTCCCTAGACACTCTACTGTGCAAGTCTCTCTCTGGAACCTCTCCCTAAACCTTCAAACATAGAATATCTCTCATTCTCAATCTATTTTCTCAGTATCAACAACCTAATCTATCACTTTTGGTGAACCCAGCCTTCAACAACCTATTCTACCCGACCCATTACATATTTATACATATAATTTAGGGCTCAAAACCCTATTCACTTATCGAAAAACACTATGACAACTCATTGTTCAGGTGTGATTTTCCTATATTTGCGCCTGCATGATACTTTTACACTCTCGACTGTTGTTCCTCCTTCTTTTGTGTGTCTACCTACTTTTGCATGTCTAGATGTTGTCCTTCCTCCTTTTGTGCGCACCCTCATTCTTATATTTTCAAACTACATGCCCAACAACATGTATATTTTTTGTATCAGTTTATAAAAGGTAATACAATAACTATCTTACAAAAAAAAACCTAATAAATTATTATATAAGAATGTAAATACCTATCTAATTATTCTATTGGGTTATTCCATTTTTAAAATAAAAGTTTCCATGTTATTTTTAAGTCTCTAGTAAATTATTACATAACAATGTAAAAACTCATCAAATTATCCAATTTTTACAATAGAAAATTCATATTATATTAAATTATTATAATAGAAGAAAATAAGTGATTTCTTTGAACTAAGGATTAATTTTTGAAAGCCTTTGCAACATTTATAAGACATAGGACATCTCCTTAGGGCTTGTGAGTGGACTCACCCAGGGTTTGATTCTTGATTTTTCTTTTGTCTTTTCTCTCCATAGAAGTTGCATTTCTTGACTCCATATACCCAAGGAACTAGATGGAACTAGTATATTCTCTTGCAAAGGGACCTTGAAACCCTAATTTAACTCTCTCCTTGACATCTCATGGTATATTTAGCTTCAATTGCATTGCATCTTTATTTTTTAGTCATTGATAACCTAATGTCTAGGGTTTTGTTGCATTTATTACTTAGAATTATCACAAATATCATTTATTGCATAGTGATTGTAGTTTTCAGCCATTAGGGCTTGACATCTTGCATGATTCAAAGTAGTTTCATGCCATTTCATTTTCAACAATCATTGGATGTTTAATGTGTTAGTTTAGGCTTGCATTTCTTCTCTATTTCATTGCATTCTTGTTAGTTTGGGACTATTTTATTTATGTTGTCATAAACTTGTTAAATTGTTGAAGTAATTATCTTTTATGCAAGTTTTGTTACATCCATTGCTTTCTCTTTGATAAGTATTTTTTTATGGAATTTAATTGATATCTTTTATTGTCTTAGAAACACCCCACACACACAAACCTTGAAATTTCCATGCTTAAAACACCTTGTCCTCACCTTGAACCTTGATCTAGGTGGTGGTATAATCATGTGACCAATATAGGATGATATAGACTTTATTTATTATTGTTATAGGATTCCTTGAAGTTTCTAGAAAAACCTCCCATTGTGTTTCATATTAATCCTTCACTAATACAAGGGGAGTGATTGTGTAGGTGACAATGGCAAGTACTTCCATATTTTACATTTGTCAAACATCTTGTGAAGGATTTGCACAAGTGCCATATTTTGCAATAACAATCATGTTGTGATAAGATTGTAATATTTAACTTTGAGCAATAAGAATACCGATACATTTCCCTGTGGATGTTTCCTTGTCATATTGTCAAGGTTTTACCACGTAAATCCATTTCTCATTGAATGCCATTTTTTTTTATCTTATTTTATTTTTCCATTATTTTATTAGCAACTAATTTTTGTTGCAATATGTATTCTTTGTGGGCTCACATTTACAAAATAAATATCATTAGAGAGACAGTACAATTCCCTTAGACAAACTATTTTTTATTTCACGTCAAAATTCACAACACCATATGAGTTTCACATATTCATATTCATGGGGTCACCCTAAAGAATCATAGTAAATTATGGAAAGGATCATTATTGTTTAAGTTGAAAATTTAAAAAAGATGAAAATCCATCCAAAGTTAAGTTATGGCTAATAAATAGTATTGGAATCTAATGAACAATTTTATGTATATCATGATGTGTAGAAGAGGTAATCGGACTTTTTTGGGGTTATGAACTTACTATTTTAATTCTAATCTAAGTTTTTTTTAACAAAAATGGGTTATTTGTATTATAAAAGGGGGTTGTAGCTAAGTTAAAACAACATGAAAGTATAGAATTTCATTTGTTTATGAACTTCCAGCAAAATCAAGGGAATACTCATCCTTAGTTGAAAAATATCTACTACAATTATTACAAAAATGATACCATCCTTCCATCTATGTATTCTGACATACGAATGCAACAAAAAAGAACATTGATATTGCATAAAACCTAGTTTAATTAAGTTTGAAATAAGTTTCAAAGAAATATCCACCACTTCCTAAGGATGTTCTTGTATGGTGTGTTCTGGACGTTGATGAAAAGGTTGGATTACTTTGTAGGAGGTGTGATATCCTTCAGAAGGGTTGTTTCATACTTCACATGACTTCCTGGATGACTTTGATGAATTTCCTTACCAAGAAAGTGGATATGTTCAGAGTGTCGACTGAATTTCCCGAGGACGATGGAAATATCCTTGTCTTTTTTGTCTTCTCTATCCTACAATTTTTGCTCCAACTAAATATGTGACTCCCACATACAAAATAGCTCTTGTTACTGAAGCTCCAATGTTCCCTTCATATCATTTATTTATCAATTGTTACATTGGCAGAGTGGTTGACTATTTCACCACATGAGGAGAGGTGAGTTGAATATGGTTGAGCTACGAGAATGAAACCATCTTGGTTGACATATTTTGTTGATCTTGTGCAGTCCTTTTATGACCAGTTCCGAGTCACCAATGTCAATAACACTTGAAGATTTATTTTCTCTTATCAATGTCATCCCCATATATACAACCAATACTTATGCTCGATTATTTTAGTTGTGCTCGATACTAATTTAGAATTTAATTTCCATTGAGGCCATATATGACCCCCTTCCACCACTAATTCTAATCTAATTATTAATCATTAAAAATTATCCAAAAAAATTATCAAAAAAATTTCAAAATATAGGTTTATATACATTGAAAATAAGTTTTAACTCATAAAATAACCAAATGTTAATAAGAGAGATCTTGTAAAAGTAAAGTAACTTATAAGGAATGATTGTTTTATTCAACTAGAGTAATAGTGGCATGGCCACTCAAGAAAGTTATGTAATAATATGGTAATTTATAAGGAATGATCATTTTATTTAACTAAAGTAGTAGTGGCATGGCAACTCAACAAAACTATATATACTATATATATTGTATAATCATAAGTAGCATGGAATTTGATGTGGATGATAAGATTATTAAAATATATAAAATTCATTTTTTTAAATATAATATTTATATTTATATTTTTTATACAAAATTTTAATATACAAAAATGCAATATTTCATTTTAAAATTAAACATATATTTTTTCATTGTCACGTTATTTAGAAAAAAATTCAAGTGCATCATTAGCTAGGTTATCTAGAGTCTGGTAGATGTGGTGAGATTTTAGATGTTTCAATTAAAAATAAAAATTGTAATTATAATTATAATTACAAAGTTTCCTTCATTAAAAATAATAAATTTTATTTAATTAAAAAAATAACAAGAAATAATTTAATAAAAAATTACATTTTAAGAAATTAGATCTCAATAATTATTTAATAAATCTGAATCTACACTAATAATTAAAAAAAAAAAATCTAAATATAGTCTATGCCAAATGGTAAAAATAATACTAATGTTAAAAACAATTTAACTCCCATATAAAAGGAAATATTTAAAAAAAAAATCATAGGAAGTGTTTAAAATAATGGAGAATTTCAACACAAGAATTTATTTGGCATATGAAAAGAATAAACGAGGCAAAACATTGACCTTGACCTTGGCCATCATAATAGATATCCCCAAGGGGGAGCAGACTACAAAATTAAAGCATCGCTTCATGTGATCATAAAAAAATTCACCGGTGGATATCCTGAACAAAATAAATGTCAAGGGTATCGGGTCACGAGGGCATTGTGAAAATTCATGCGGTTTACAAGGATTCACAAGATATACTTTTAGTTTTGGAGTTGTGCAGCGGAGGAGATATGTGGAAAATGGTTGTGCAAAGAGAAAGTTAGAAGGATGTTGAATTGGAAGCTGCGATGATCTTTAGGAGAGCATTTTGTGTTTCCATGCAAAAGGTGTAGTTCCTAGAGATGTCAAATTCAAGAAAATTTTCTTGGCAGGAATTTGCATGCATCCCGTCGTCAAACTCGGTGACTTTGGTCTCGCTACGCTCTTGGACAACGGTATTTAAATTATTTGGTTTTTAACTTGAAGGTTTTACTTAATCTATTTATTAAATCACTTCAATTTTAATTAATTGAAAAATTTTCCACCGGTTTTAATTCATTATCTTAAGTGATAAATTTGGTTTAAAAATATTGCAAAAAATGATGTTACAGGAGGGGTTTTTTTGTATAATCAAGCGGGAACCCCAGCTTACGTGGCTCTTCAAATCATGGATTGTCAAGGATATACAAAGAGCGTTGATATTTGGAGTGATCGTGTTTTGTTGTATTCCATTCCCGTTCCATGGTGATATCTTTTTCGAACTCAAGTCTAGGGTTTTGAATGAAGATGTTTATCTCAAAAGTGGCGTGTGGGAGAAAATTTTAGAGGTTTCCAAGGACCTCATCTCTCGAATGCTCATCAAATCTCACTAACACCCCCTCAATGCAACGCAAGTATTAAGTACATAATCATTTTGGCTTGGATGGATTAACCTCTATTTTTATATTAATGTATGGTGTTTTCTACAGGGCACCCTGGTTGAAGTTTGAGACATGTAAAAAAGGAACACCATTCACACCACTAATGTGAGTGCCAATCAAGCTTTAATGGTTCACAATGGTTGTACTATTGTACCCATAGTACAACTATGTGTAAAAAGGTTTGTGGACAAAAATGGTTTGAGGCATGAAGAGAAGATTGATAAGTTGTCATGTTGCCTAGGGAACTGTTGAAATTGTCCAGATTGTATTTCTAGGTTGTAGCATACATCTACAACAGTTTAGGCAAGAGTGTTATATTTATAGTAGTTGCCATATAAAAAGGGAAACATAGTTACAAATATGTTTGTGAGACTTTCCATATGAATATCATGTGAATGAAAACTCTCAACAAAGAGGAAAACTTGGTGTTGAGTAATTCCTATGAGACTTTTCATAAGAATAGTTGTAAATGGATGCTTGAGTGCATGAATGGAATGCATTATAAGGTTTCCTAGTATGAAGGAAGAAATTATAAGGTTTATGAGACTAGCCATGAGGATGGTTGTAAATTCTCATTAAAGAAGAGTGAAAATAAGACCCAATAAATGGGAATGAGCAAGGTAAAAAGGTGCAAGTGATGCACCTACATATATGTAAATGTACATATACATGATTAAAGGTATGATATGAATGTCTGAATAAGTGAAATATGTGTAGATTTTAACCTTGTATAGTTTGTTTTTTGTTTTCTAGTTTATCCGTGACTGGCGGGACTAGCCCGTGGCTGAGAAACCATGACTCAGGGGAATCTAAGATGTCAAAATCACCCAGGGATCGCACCCATCCTGAGCCACACCAACCCTTAACATGGATGGATTTTTTTTCCCCGCAGGTTTCGAACCGGTGATTTTAACATCACGGAGTGCCTTAACAACACACTCCGTCACCGACTACCCTACACCTAGGGGACTCAACCTTGTACAATTTTTATTGCAAACATATTTTCAATAAAAGAACATAAAAGATACAATGTCAAATACACACATTACACATAGACTTTTCCCTTGGAAACCTGTTGACGGGCGAAATAGTCCATCCGTCAACTAGGAGAGTGGAACCGGTCCGGGGTTGTCTAAATAACCCAAGCCGTTTGGAATGGACCACCCTGACGAGTTTAACGGCTCCGTTGGCCGCTCTAAGTTCTTCTAAGAAAACCAAAGAGAAAGAATGATCTGAGCTAAGTAATCTAACTAAACTAAATAAAACAAACTAACTATAACTAAATACAAGAAACTAACTAAAACAAAGGAAACTAGAAACTAATAAAACAAAGATAACGAACTAATATACTAAATACTAATTATACTAACAATACTATCTACAAACTACTAATAACTCAAATCAACTACCTAATTATCAATTTAATTACAGTTTATTCACAAATATACATTACATACAATCTACAGATTTGAATAAACCTGTGAAACTGATTTGCTTGCTGTCCCAAGACAGTGAAGATAACTCTTTTTTGATTTTATGATTTATGAATAAGAAAGTAAACTAACTGAAATTGAAACAAATCAAAATTATATCTATATCAAACTACTTAATAAAAGCAGTAAACTAGATACTAATTGACCTGGAAACGCTCCAGGTCTGTCCTGTGTATGATTGCTTCTAAGCTGTTTGGAGGAGGGAAACTCACACCAGTTGATCCGTGTGCTTCTCGTAAACGATCAGCTATGTTGCTTCTTGAAGTGTGTTACAGGACAAACAAGACATAAAAGAATATCATAACAATTTTCTGATTATAAATTCCTGCAAAAGGGGAAACCTATTATGCAACAAACTTACATATTACAATTCGATTTATGAAGAAGACAGAGCTATCATTCACTAAAAGGAATTGATAATTGTTATGTCTTTTATCGATTTGGAAGAAACAAGATATAGATAAAAATAATAAGATTATATCATTTGCATTTGATTTAGGTAGCTAAAGCAATACTAAACCATAAACAAGCTGATATACAAAACATGGAACAA
>ML780676.1:21204-33599 GCA_009831015.1 Picea engelmannii
AATAGTATACTCTCTGTGGGAGGAGGGCATTGAGGGTCCTTCTTATTTTGTGAACTTATTCTAATTGTAGTTTTAGGTTCAGTTTTCCTTTGGTTGTCTTTTTGGACATGTATCTTTGAGTTTACTCTCAATAGACTTTGGTCGTGGGTATGTTTTGATGTGTTTTTGGCATTGATATGTCGAGTTCTGAAGGTTATGAGTAGTTTTTTGATCAAGACTTTTTAGCGAAAAAGCTGGCTGTAAAGAAAAATATTATATTTTTATAAATATAAAGAGGAATTTTTTCTGTGGAAAAAAAAGGTTTATGACATCTCTTTATTTAATTTCTACTATGCATAAGTAAAACCATGTAAAGTGAATTTAAAGCCATTTGCTAAAAAAAAATCGGTCAATTTAGTTATTATTTTTAACTAAAATTTTTCAATACTATATGTACAAAGGCTATGTTTCCTTATTTTCTTTGCATCTCTTTATTTAATTTCTACTATGCATAAGTGCATAAGTGAAACCATGTAAAGTGAATTTAAAGCCATTTGCTAAAAAAAAATTGGTAAATTTGGTTATTATTTTTAACTAAAATTTTTAAATGTTTTATTTTACTATTATATTGTTCATATTTATATGGTATCTTTTAACATTTTTATACTATTTCAAAGTTTATTTTAGTATTATATTGTTTAGAATTATATATTTATATGATATCTTTTAACATTTTTACACTCTTTCAAATTTTACTTGATTAATAGAAAGCAAAGTGCATAAACATGTAGGTGAAAGAGTAAGTTTATAACATGGTTCTAAATAACAAATAAGAAAGATGCATTTAACATAGGAATTCTATGCTACATAAATAAAAAGATGTATCTAACATAGGAATTCTATGCAACATAATGATGTGTAAGAATTCTATGCAACATAATGATTTGTAATAGATGATATATATTGTATATATTTAAGGTATAAACATTTATGTATTATGTATTGTTTAATAATTAAAATTGTTGATATATAATACACAAAGGTATAAACATATATTAAAATGTGGCATATGATTATCATTTTAGAGTGGAGAGTGCAGATTATTGGATTTTTTTTTGTTGCGACAATGGAGTGTTGGTTGCATTTGATTAAACAAGTGCAAGTTTATGAGACATGGACATAAACCAAATTCGATGCCAACTTGAATATGTTGGTAGCATTCGAGGATTATTGAGTTGGACTATAGTTCCTTCAAATGTGTGATTTTCAAATGGAAATAACATAGCAATTTTGATAGGAGATATGTTTTTTTTTTTTTAAGTAAGAAGTATTATATATTAAAAGCCTTCCAGAACCAAAGTGGAGTTTCAAAATACAGACATAGCCATACTGTAATTACTAGATTGCCCCAACAGAGGGGAAACCAGTCCAGCCAGTAGAGGAGTCAAGCATAAGTAGTGTAATAAACTAAGAAGGATAGTCTTAGACAAACTGGACACCAATTAAAACTAAAAGAAGCTAACAAGAGCTCAAAAACCACTATAGGCTTAGACATCTGGCGAGTAACCTGGCCAGGTGGCGTGGAAGTCCTCGGTTCAGGGTTCCTCCTCGACATACGTCACTTGGTCCGCCCATTGCACTTCGACTTCCACATTGCTCGTGGTTCTATCAGCACCTGTCGTTGTTTTCTGCAGCGATCGCCTTGCCGAGTCCACCTCCACGGTCCCGGCCTGCTGTAGCCCATTCTCAGCTGAGTGTTGCACCTTGACGTCTCCCCCACTGGTAGCTGCGTAGGGTTCCTCCACTGAAGTCGCTCCTGTCGGGTCTGAGGGGAAAGCCTCATGAAGGGAGGAGAGAAGATGAAGAAGGACCGCTACCTTTCCGTCCGTAGCTTGCAGGCGAAATTGAAGGTCCTCCACCCCCTGGCGGAGTTCAAAGACCAAACCGTAAAGGATGGCTAGGCTTTCTCTGAGCTGCGTGCCGTAGAGGGAATCAGAGGGTTGGTTCTCAGAGTTCCAAGGCTTACGAGGAAGAGGAGGCTCGCCTCCTGTTTTCCTTGAAGAATCCAGTACTGGTATAGGGGCTGGCTCAACCAAAGGAGGGGCGAGAAGGGGACGCGAGGAGGAGCTCGGCATCTGGGGGATGATTGCAGGCGGAGCGGGAGGGGATGGAGGGGAGGGGAGGAGCATATGGAGGGTGAGTCGGGAGGTGAGACATAAGGCCGACGAGGTTTCCATCGAGAGCCCCTCCGCGACCTCCCCCTTGGGCGTGGCATAAGGTGCCGCTTGTAACTGTCCAAAGAAACTAGATGCACCAGGTAGAGGTTGAATGCCTGGAAGCGAGTAGGGGCAGCAGAGAGCATGAAAGTTCGAACAGGATCAGGCCATGGCAACAAAGGGAGGAGCCCTTCGGAACACGAACAAAGGCAAGGGACGCACATCAGTAACCAAGCCATGGGATGACGCGCATAAGGAGAAGGAAGTTGCATAAATGTGCTTTCACGTCGTAGTAAGATATTTAATGTAGGAGGAGGGTGGCAGGTGGTGGCACGAGCTTGTCACATGGCTCCATGCCCCGGTGGCCTGTGCCTACCTCCGCTGTACGCCAAGTGTGCCGCACTAACACCCCATCCGGGGGAATTTTGATAGGAGATATGTTACTCATGATCTCAATAGTAATTTATATGCTTTTGACACGTCAAATGATGAACAATATATATTTTTAAGTGTTGGTTGCATTTGATTAAACAAGTGCATGTTTAGGAGACATGGACATAAACCAAATTCGATGCCAACTTGAATATGTTGGTAGCATTCGAGGATTATTGAGTTGGACTATAGTTCCTTCAAATGTGTGATTTTCAAATGCAAATAACATAACAATTTTGATAGGAGATATGTTACTCATGATCTCAATAGTAATTTATATGCTTTTGACACGTCAAATGATGAACAATATATATTTTTATATGGTCTATAAATGGATTGCAAACCGGATCCATCATTAAGACAAGTAGTCGACATGAGAAGATAGCCATCTTGACAATACTGTTTTGTGACCACATCCACAAAAAATCCCCAAGTTGGCTCGACCCCATATATTCTAGATTCCTTAGTGGAACTTTGCTCCCAGTAAGTTTCTCGCCAATGTTTGACATGGGGGAGAGCCTTGAGGAGTGCAAAGGTGATCTTTTCCCTGTTGAAATTTTTTTGAACAAAGAAATAACTTTCTAATAGATTTAACCATTTTTATAAGGAATCCACATCTATTTGACCTTCAAATATGGGAATATCAAAATTAACTTGTACCTTGAAAGGAGAGGTTCCTCCAAAATGACATCTTGATGAAGATGCACATGTTGCTATCGGCAGGCATTGAAGGACGTGTGAAAATTTTTCCATCATTTTGTCCTTTTGTCGTGCGAGAGCTTGCTCACGCAACATGTTAATATAATATTTTGCTCTGTCGTTTTTTTTTTCTACCACCATCGAGGGTTTCTTGGGCGTGTGAGAGTGATTGTCCTCAAGAGAGACATGCTCAAGACCCAACTGGCTATACTTGAACCTCATTGGGGACATGTGTTGAAAAATGATCAAGAGCAGCCTGCTTTGATACCATTGATCCGGATTATTTTCGGAACGAAATGAAATACTCATGAAAATTTTCTGAAATAGAGAAATACAATAATGCATGATTTTTATTAATGAAAGAATTGTAAAGAGACAGTAAAAATACATAGTGCAAGACTCGTTAGAATGGTGGCAACCTTATATTTGAGAAGAGATGTGATGACTACGCTCATTCACAAGAAGATGATTACAATGAGGCTCTGAAGGCCTTTTTATGATAAACATGAATGCCAAAACCCTAGACATCCAAAAACCTAACCCTAGGAGATGAAACGCCAAAAGTCATGTGGGCCTCGTTGGGATAAGTTGGAACATTAACTTCTCAGGGTCGTAAATTTTGCATATGATCTCCGTTTGAGGCGCGTGATAGCTCGTTGGAAAGGCCTTTTCGAGAAGTACACATTATGTTGTCAAACTCAAACTCTGTCTACAATTTGAATATGGCAAGCCGATAAAACACTGTTTAGAGCCGCAAAACGACCTTGGAAGTATAGAAAGATGTACTAACATGAAAACTTCCAAAATGAGTTTTATGTTCCCATGGACAATGATGCATTTTTGATTTGTAATGATTAAAATAAAATAAAAATAAGAGTATAGAAAAGAAAACAAAGTAAACACAAGGACAACATAGAAAGACAAATAATTAAGAATAGTACTAATTGTAAGGTCTCCTATGACACCCACCGAACATGTGCACTCCTTGGGTAGATTCGACGACGGAACAACTAAAGAGCATAAGGAAAAAGTGACCGGTTGGGTGAACAAAGTCGTTTGGGTGTGAGAAAAAGCATCTTGGGCACATGATGGTGACGTGTAACATCAAGGGGGCACGCATCTTACTTTCCTTAGAATGATTGACAGAGACTTGGGATGCGTTTGGGCAAGGGCGAGGCAACTTAGGAGCATTCCCCAAGAGTGGACACGTCTACCCTCGTTAACATGGGTGCACCAGAGATCTTGGGTGACCCATCGTCACACGCACGAGGAGTCATGAAGATCAACATGAAGAACGCACAAGGTAAGAGGTGCACAACCAAGGATGGGGTGCATTGGTCTAATAAATCAACGATTGATGGGTGCCCAAACTTTGGATGGGCGCACTTGGTCCATAGAGGGGCGCAACGAGTTGGTTGAGTGTGGGTTTGTGAATGGGTGCGACACACACAAGAGATATGATGTTTCGCATAAGTGAGTCTTAGAGTGGATATTAAAGCAAGGGCGCATAACCAAGGGAAGCTTAGAGCATTTGTGGCAAGAGATTTGGAGAGCAGGTCTGCAATAACAAACTGAGGTAGAGTTGCCAAGGTGGAAGACAAGTAGCCAAGAGTTGGACATTTTGGAAGGTTTTGAGGAAGTCTGAAAACAATGACCTGTATAGGTGTTTGCCATATTTTATGTCCTTACCCATTTTCGATTGTTAGCATCACCTGTGCGTTAGCCGAATTCCGTTGTTGACATCACCTGTGTTCGTTTGACATAATAGATGAATTGAACATAACGTAAATCATCTGTTAAATATTGGTATGTGTTATTGTCGCTTCCGCAAGAATATGTGTATGTACAAAATGTTAATGTCTAGTTAAAATTGCATTAGAAATATAGACATATATATATGTGTGTGTGTGTGTGCTCGAGCATGTTAGTTTTCGAGGTGATGTCGCCTGGCCTATTGGTTTAAGGTTGTAAAGGTCACAAAAATAGTGTCAGAGAAGAAAGATGTTTCCACTGTGGCGTTGCTCGGCCCGTCGGGTGGATGGGGACGTTACAAATTGGTATCAAAGCATTACAAATTGGTATCAAAGCCAAGGTTTCAACAATGAACCTGGATGGGCCATGTTAGTGGTTAACAAAACAAAGATTTCAGAGTGAATTTTTGTCGAAAGGGACAAAATTCGAAGTTCAGAGCGTCCCTAGGTGCCAAGAGAATACCTTGGCTGTCTTATGAAGCTAAGGAGGTTTAACGGTTTATGGAATGGCAAGAGAGAAGGAAGTTGCAACAACCGTTGTGTTGGGCCACGAGGTTTGAAATTTTGGTCATAGGATCTGTTCGGGAGAAGGAAGACCCTTCAAAGTCGTCAGATATAGAGAAGGTGCAGGAAAGCAAAACCCCTAAGTCCTTCAGACTTCGCAACTTCGACAAAGCTTATGTGTTATAAGAAAAAGAGGTCGAAGCCTGAAGTTTTGAAGTTTGAAAGGGGATCTACACCGTAGATTTGGGGAAAAGTGTTTGACTGTTCGATTGGTCGAAGTCAGATCAGATTTGTATATCAAGCCAAGCGCAAGGGGTAAGGCGCAACGACAGATCAATGCATTCGGGAGCTCTACACTTCGGGAGAAATGAGGTGTGCTAAGGTGAATCCTTCTGAAGTCCCGAATCCCGAAATCTCGAAGTGACACAACATGATGATGTCACCCAGGGTGATGTGGACTTCCTTAGTCCTACCATGTGTCAGTCAGAATGAAACTTTGACGAACCTGGTAGACCAAAAACAATCCAAAACATGGGGTCATCTGCCACCACCTTAATTGTTGAAAATTGTACTGTGTGGATCCGGAAGGTAAAGTAAATCGGAAATTCAGAGTTCGGGAGATTTGAGGAATGCAAGTGTAAAATATTTAGAAGTCCCGAAGTGACGTGGCCTACTGACGTCACCAAGGATGACACAAACACATGGGATGTGTACCACATGTTAATGAGTTAAGAACCTGTAGAGGATAGCCACTTTTGGGAAAGTTGGGTTGTGTGGGTTGAGAACTCCCGAAGGTCGAAGCGTCAGATTCATCGTGAACATTGATAGTCGTGGACGTGTGTCAAGAGACCTGACACTCCAGAGAGTTTTCACTCCGGAGGTTTGTGGCATTGAAGGCTTTGGAAACACCTGAAGCTCGAAACTCCGAAGCACGGAGTAAGCGCCTGTTGGTTTAGCACTTGGTCCCAGCCGTGGTCATATGTGAGTTATGGAATGAAGAAAAGGGGCTAGCGCCAAATGGTGAATTGTTGTAGAACATAACAGGGCTGGCAGATAGAATCATGGGGATTCTTGATCAATGTAGACCCATCGAAAATGGAGTTTGATATTCTTTCTGTTGAATCGGATTGTTTAAGTTACTCTAGAAAATCATTAAATATTGAGACAGATCCGAATTGAGTTGTCGCATAGTACAGAGAAATGGAGGAGGCACAAGATGCTTACAATTCAGAGGATGAAGTTAGAGGAATGGATGTCCATTTGGGAATTGAATGAACAAACTCCAGTGGGCACGGAGAAGAAATAGACAAAGAAGTGAGCACGATGAAAATCATTAAGAATTTGCAAAAATATGTCCAAATGCACCAGGAAGATAACAAAAGGCTTATTAGAGCCAAGGAGAAACAGGGAGACTTCAATATGAAGCTGATACGAAGCCCGAAAAGAATTGAAAAGAAAATGGATAAGGAGAGTGGCTCCAGCAAATTAGAGAATCACGAGACCCTTGATGAGGAAAGAAGAGGAAGAAGTGGTAGAAGACATCACCAACACTCCCAAAGGCATTCCAAAAGGAGGCCACACAATAGTTCAAGTCCATCTCTTACCAGAAAGCTTAGGAGATCTGGAGTGGATGAACTGAAGGGTGAAATGAATAAAATCAAGCCTCCTACTTTTGATGGAGAGCACAAGAAAGATGAATATGCTAAGGCATGAGGAAATATTTCCAACTGCAAAACTATTCTTCTCATGCATCGGAAATAATTTCCATCTACCAACTTAAAGGAAAGGCATCCATATGGTGGGATCTACTTGTGCATGCACAACACGTTAGAGAGAAGAATATTACATGGAGGGAATTCAAGAGACATTTTGAAAAGAAGTACTTAACTAAGAGGATTATGAAAATAAAATGGAAGAGTTCTTTGAACTCAAGCTGTGATGTATGTCCATTGATGAGCATGAAAGAATATTCTTGGAGATGTTGAAGTATGCCCCTTAATCAAGGACGAGACAGTTAAGATTCAAAGGTATTTGAGTGGGCTACCATCTTTCATCAATGATAAAATCCAATATGATGTTCCTAAAACTATGGAGGAAACCATAAGGAGGGAAAAATGCTTATTTGATCAACAAAAAGGGAAACCTATTTTCTAGAAGTCTTGTGAATACAAGAATAAGTTGAAGAGGGAGAAGAGTCAGAAGGGAAACAAACCACCATTTTTCAGGAATAGTGCTCAAGGATAGCTAGTTTTGAGAGAGCCCAGGATGGCTCAAGTAGGTGGGTAAAGGCCAAGGTAGACATCTATGGAATGTTGGGGTTTTAAAGGAGATCATAGGTATAGAGATTGTCCTCACAGAAAGGACAAAGTGAGAGATGTTCACAATGTTCAACAAGAAGAAACGATAGAGGACATGGGAAGAAGAGGACCAATGATCTATGCAGCCCTAGACAAAAACTAAGCTGAGTTTCAATCACACATGATTGAAGTCGAAGGTATGATCGATAACCATGCCCTTACTATTTTAATTGATTCAGGGGCTAGTCATAGCTATGTAGATCTTAAGGTAGTAGAGAGATTTCAATTGCCAAGAAGAAAGCATGGGAAATCTTGGTTGGCAGCTGGCTATAGGCGTTAAGAGGAAAGTTGTTGAGTTGGTTAAATCATGTCGAGTGGGCATGAATGGACTGAGTACCAAGGCAGATTTGAACATCTTGCCTTTGGGATCATATGATTTCCTAATTTGTATGGATTGGTTGGACCAACATCATACCATATTAGACTGCCATAACAAGGCATTCACTTTCTTGGATGGGGAAGGAAATCGGAGAGCAGTCCATGAATTCCTAGGGCAGTTGTTGTCAGAGAAATCTCGGCAATGCAGTCGAAGAAGTGTTACAGGAAGGGCTGTCAAATATTTGCATCCCATATGGAGGAAGCATCTAAGGATAAGGTGCCAAATCTGGAGGATCATGCAGTCCTGGAAGATTTTGAAGATGCGTTCAAGGAGGTACCAAGACTACCTCCAAAGAGAGATATTGATTTCTCTATAAATTTAATGCCTAGAGCAGCTCCAGTATCAAAGACTCCTTACAGAATGAGTACACCGGAACTAAATGAACTGCAAATGTAGCTAGAAGAGCTTTTGAAGAAGGGGTATATAAGCCCAAGTGTGTCACCTTGGGGTGCCCCTGTCTTGTTCGTGAAGAAGAAAGATGGAACATTAAGATTGTGCGTTGATTTCAGACAGTTGAACAAAGTGACTATAAAGAACAAATATTCTCTACCAAGGATTGATGATCTCTTCGATCAGTTGAAGGATGCTAGAGTATTTTCAAAGATTGATCTCAGGTCAGGATATCATCAGGTAAGGATTAAAGAGGAAGACGTCAGCAACACTGCCTTCAGAACAAGGTATGGTCATTATGAGTTCATAATGGTGCCATTTGGGTTATCAAATGCCCCAGTTGTTTTCATGTGCTTAATGAATGGTGTTTTCCGAGAATATTTATATGAGTTTGTCATTGTCTTTCTAGATGACATCCTTGTATATTCCAAGTTGGAAGAAGAAAATGAAAATCATTTGAGGATCGTGTTGCAAGAGCTAAGAGAGCATCCACTATATGCCAAATTGAGCAAGTGCTGATTTTATCAAAACAAAATTCACTATTTGTGGAATATCATATCTGAAGAAGGGATAGTAGTGGACCCTGAAAAGATTGAGGCCATAAAAGGATGGAAAACACCTAAGAATGTGACAAAAGTCAGATCCTTCATGGGTCTAGCTGGCTACTACATAAGGTTCATTGCATGGTTTTCAGGAATAACTCACCCCATCACTTCCTTGCAAAGGAAGGGGAAAATTTTTCAATGGACAGGAGAATGTGAAATGAGCTTCCAACAATTGAAGCAGTTGTTAACCAGTGCTCCAATTCTGAAGATTGCAGATCTAGATGAAGATTTCATGGTTTTCACTGATGCGTGGAAATGACTAGGAGGAGTCATTAGTCAGAAAGGATTTGTGATATGTTTCGAGTGCAAAAAATTGAAAGAAAATGAAAGGCTCTACGCCACTCATGATTTGGAGTTGGAAGCCATTGTACACACTCTAAAGAAATGGAGACACTTCCTCATGGGAAAGAGGTTTGAGTTGAGGACAGACCATAACGGTTTGAAATATTTGTTTGATCGACCTACCTTGAATGTTAGGTAGAGTAGATGGTTGGAATTCCTCTGTGAATATGACTTTGATATCAAACACATCAAAAGAAATGAGACCAAAGTGGTTGATGCACTCAATAGGAGAGTGCATGAATTACATGCTACAACTATTAATAGGTATCAGACGAATCTTGAAGGCAAGATTTGTTAGGTTGCAAAAGTTGATTTGCAGTACATGGAATTGGTAACTAAATTGCAGCAAGGTAAAATGCAACGGAAAGTTGAAGATTATAAATTAGGAATTGATGGAATTCTCTTGTACATGAACAAAGTTTATGTATCCAATTCTCTTGAAGTGAGGAGTGTGATTTTGAAAGAGATGCATAATGTGCCTTATGCTGGACACCCAGGATATCATAAATCGCTTTCAACAGTCAAAATCCATTATTATTGGCCAAGTATGAAGAACGAAGTTGCAGACTACATTGCTAGATGTATGGAGTGTTAAAGGGTCTGTTGAATAATGTAACTACGAAGAACATTCTTATTATTATTGGATTAAATCCCCATTGCGGATTAATCATGTCATTATTATTATTATTGTTATTGGATTAATCCCCATTGAGGATTAATCATGTCGGTAATTGTATAAGGACCAAATCACCTTTTGCGGATTGGTCATCGGACAATTACAAAGGACAGAATAAGAAGTCGGCCCCAATAGCTATTATGGAAGACCTAGAATAATTAAAGGTGGGTTTACCCACCCAAAGTGAGAGGTCGGCCCTGCCAGTTGTGAACTTTCACATGTGCCAGTCTGGTATAAATAAGAGGCTAGTGCCTCACTTCAAACACACAACTCACTTGCTCATTTCTCTTATGAGGCAAGCTGCAATTACCAGTTGGAGAGAGGAGAAGAAGAGTGGTGCATCTCTTGGGGAGGACTTTCTGTATTGGTTTGAGTTATCTCTTGAACATTGTATAAGCTATTTATGATAAGGAAGTTTTTGCTGGGTTTTCTTCCCCTAGAGAGTTTCCCAGGATAAATGTTGTGTCTCTTGTGAATGTGTATTTCTCAGTGATCTTGTTCTTATTATGTTCTTATCTATTGAAATGCAAAGAACTGTAATAATGGCATAAACATTAACATGGTATCAGAGCCAACCTGAAGGAAGCATATTTTGCAAGAGGAAAAACGTCACTGTTACCACACCCAAAAATTAGGGTTTTGCAAAAGTGAATCTTTTCAGCTCCCTAACAACCTAGAAAGCTGCGCCCTCCCCCAAGGATCATTTTGGCACTTAGAGCACACCTTTTTAGTGGCTAGATCTCCCGGAAAGTGAAACCCTAGTTTCACAAAGTACAAGAAAACCAGAGTACCAGAAGTACTAGAAAACCAGAAGCACCAGACCAAAAATCCGTAGATCAATTTTGAGGGGGTAAAAGTTGGATTTTCAGAATTTCGATTGCACCAGCTAACTCACCTCAGCTCAACGCATCTATCCCTTAGATCAGAATTTCAAAATTCGAAGTTGCAGTTGCAGTTGCAGTCTTAGAACCAGTTGCAGTTGCAGTACTGGTTGCAGTTGCAGCCTTAGAACCAGTTGCAATCACTCTTGAAGTTTTTGGTAATGATTACCGCTGCTACTAGATGGAGCCACTACCTACAAATGCTATCCAAGGTATGTGCTCACATATGGTTAATGGTTAAACCCAAAAGAGTATTTGCAGGAGAAGGGATCTTTTGCCATAGATCCAGAAGGATCTCAAGATCCAAGACATTCAGAGGAATGATGCAACCCATGTGTGATTATTCTAATATGCATCTATTTGTTATGAAATTATCTTGATCAGTGTTGCATGTTGAAGCTATGATCAAAATATTAGAAGAATTAAAAGTTGATCATAGGGCTTATCCTCTAACCTAACCTTTTGTCTAGATAACATATTGTCTTAGTACAACATATAGGTTGAAGAAAGCACTCGTCACTTGAGTGAAGGAGACCTGGAAGAAAAGCAAGCACTCACGCTTTGGAACAAGGCTCCAGGTTTGATTAATCAAGATTCAAAGGTACACATGACAAGATAATGACTTTAGTTGAGATAACAATCGTCGTAAAATATTATACTTGATAGCATGTGAGAATACTTTGTCTGATATGACTAACACCTCCTCTAGGAGAAACCTCGTGTGTTAGTTTCAAGTTGCCATGGAAGAATGCTTGGTCACAACACTAAGAGAGTGTTGACCTCATTTCGTATTGTATTCCTTACCTTTAATCTTTGCTAAATTATAAGTAATAAGATCTAAAGGAGCTATTGTGATGATTGTTTGTGCTATTGCTTTATATTATCAAGAAGGATATTATTCTTGATTGTTGTGTTGTTGACCTTGCTCCAGGTCACATGAGGAACCTATAATGAAGGTTGCAGAAAGAAACGTGCTAAAGGAGAGATCATAAATGAAGCAATCATCAATGGAAAAGAAGACAGTGGGTCACTCAGAAGTTTCCATGACCCATGCTATAGAAGAATCCATGTGAACTCTAGAAGATTAGCTCACATCAACTACAAGGCGCTACCATACATATGCAAAGCTGTCACAGGTTTACCATAACTCAAAGGTGACCATGAAGGCGTATGCGATGGATGTG
>ML780676.1:43371-61005 GCA_009831015.1 Picea engelmannii
TTAGTCCAAGTCTTCTCACAAGAGGGAGAGTTATGTCCAAATAAGATCTTATGATCTCTTATTTATACAAAATGTCACCATGGTGACTTGTCCACATATTAAGGGGTAAACCACAAGATTAGGGGTCAACAACCCTAATCTTTGCCCCTTTAACTAAGTAATATTAAGCAATTCATTTAAAATTTCACTTTTGCACAAATAAAACCCTAATTTTACATGGATGTCACCCCTTTACGTGATGTTTTGCCACTTGGGACAAGTCGTTGGTGTTGGAAAAGCTATTGCCGGCCTCGAAAGGCCACATGTCAAGCATCTATGCAATCTCCTCATGGCCAAGGCCTCATCTTCCTTAAAACGTCCATGTGTCAATGAGTGGCAACACCACCACCAAATGCTAGCCCCCAAGTATGATGTCATTCTCAAAAGGAGGATGGTTTGCGCTTTCTTGGAAAATCGTTTGGCATGTGAGTGCTGGGCTAGGTCTTCCACATCATCTTCTAAGTCTTCAATTCTTCATCTTTGTGATCTGACATGTGTACCCTTGACATCCAACTTGTGGGCTTGCAACCACTTGGAAGCCCAAGCTAGGCTTGTTCTCCCAAACTGTCCACGAACTAGGTCCTATAAAGACAAATGAGAACATCCTCCAAGGATATCAAGTCATAACATCATGATAAGTGAATCTAATCAATAAATTGTCCACCTAAGCATGTGAATCAAAGATAACTATATCAAAAAATCAATTGCTCAAAGACACTATGCGACTTGTCAAGCTTGAATATGGGAGGGTTGACGAGGTGTCCTGTTGGGTAGATCTTTCCCTAGGTCAAGGAGAGTTTCCAAGAGATCCCTCTCTAATCCATGTAAAGTGGGTGAAGTGGTTGGGGTCAAGACTCAATGGGAATAGGGCTCATGACATACAAGAGATCGTAGTGTCTGATTCATGGGTGCCTTTGTAGAGGGTGTGTGGTACCTTCCTCCGAAATGCATTTTTTCAAGCCCATTAATTGCCATTCTTTTATTATTTCATAATTTTAAGGAGAGGTTGAAGGTCACTGTCGTGGCGTGGTGGCCAGATAATGGCAATGTCACGCACAAACACCTAGTGGAAATGAGAAGGCTGGATCGTGATGAAACCCCCTTTCTCTCATCCATGCAATTGAGGGCCATTACCCTGGTATGGTGACCAAATGAGGGCAATGTCATACCACTAGATATTCATGGACATGATAGGTCGGCTCGTGATGAGACCTCCTATCCTTGAACTAACCCCTTTAAGCATTCTTTATCACATTGTGGGTCCCCTTTACTAAAAGATAAATGTTTCACTACTTTCTTGAGTGATCCCTGGGCGAAGCATCTAGAAGGTTCATACAAGGCTTTTATCTTTTACCCAACGTCAATCCCTCTAGGCCTTTAGCCCCTTCTTCCCATAGAATGATGGGCAACCCCTTCTTGGATCAATACACCCTAAAATCCCAAGAGATAAGGAAATGGAGGGGAATCAATGATGGAAAGTGGTAAGTATGGTCGGGAACAGTACATTAGCTCTTTAATGGACTTCCTAGTAGCAAACCCATCCCCAAGGAAGACCACTTACTAGGACACAATGTGAACCACCAAGGTAAAGCACGGAAAAAGGCATAATTTTCAAGCATATATCATGAAATCTAGAGAAATCTAAAATACAACATCCTCAAATGGCTTAAATATTGAAATGATGCTCACCATAATATTAACTTATACCTCATGTAGCAAGGCCCACTTATTTTTTGCATCTCGAAAGCCAGCTGATGTGGTGGATGCCATCTAGAAATTTGTGGCCATCTGTGGTGGTGAGAGGGGTCTCCAACTGTGCAAAAGGGTATTGCTCATCATGTAGTCTCTTGACACTCCATATTTGCAACCTGAGGGCCTTGAGACATAATCTCCTTTAGTTATCAACACAATGGTGATAGCATCAGGCTCCTACGTGGGGACATGTGCTTGTCGTAGAGTGCATGATAACCACAACATCTCCTGATAGAACTGTGCCTCCCAAACATAGGAAAATGGATCAGAGCATCTAGGGTGGTGATATCACCCCTTATCCATAAAAATCCAAACTAAAAGCTAATCTATAATTTTGTTTTTGACATTTTTTCAAAAAATTCTAAGCTAAGCATGAAATTAATAGGCAAGTAGAGAAAAATGAAAATAAAAATGCATCTAAACTAATATGAGCAATCAAGATGAAAATGTAGGGAATCAGAATGACTTACCTACTTACTTAGGGCCTTGAAGATCATGTTTTGGATGATGTCAGGTGATGTCATACAACCAATGCAACCATTTGATCATCTCATCAAAGTATCTCCCCTTGTGATTAATCATATAATACAACAAAGATAAGTTAAGAACATAATAATCATGAGTATAAACACACATATAATCGATCATGAAATAAAACTCATGAAGATGGATGGGAGGGAGGAAATCTTGTCGGGAAGAGAAACCATCAACCTGATAATCCCTCCTAAAAGTGTAGCCACAAGATTGATCAATCTATCTTTGTAGGGGGATACTATATGTAGGCGAAGGCTCATCTTCATCCACGCATAAAGACTCACTTCTTGTTGAGGGCGGAGAGGAAATGAGAGATCGAAAGAACAATGCATGGTCTCTTGGAGAAGAGGGTAAGAGGTAAGGAACATTCACATGTGTAGAAAAACACCGCCTCTTCTCCTGTGAATCTCCATGGAAATCTTTAAGATGAAAATACTTCCGCTTTGAAGAATGAACCTTTGATTGCTCTAAGTTGGTCATGTCCTGGTATTCCTCAAAATCTGGGCACAACGGTTGGAAGTTCTCATAAAACAAATTTTCATCCTCAAGGGTATGTACCAAAGGATGACTGGTGATCACTCTGAGTATGCTGTGACAAGTCATCCTTGGAGGGGCAGAACAAATCTGTAACCATATCATCACTAGGCTTCCAAGCATCTGAATCATATATGTATGAGGACCACTCCTCTGATGATGAAAAATCAACACCCTTTGCTTGAGAGCCACCCTTAATGTCATAAATGGGATCTCTATCAATACTGAAAAAACTCATGTCCCATCTACGTCTTCCAACTTGTATGAAGTCATCAATGTGTAGATCGATCATATCGAAGAGGTCTTGCACAAGATCATCTGTATCATAGAGTCTAATTGTCTCTTCATCTTTATGTGCAAGAGGGATACGAGTTTGAACGACCTCATGCTCATCAAGTAGGAGCAAAGAAAATGATGCCTCATCATGTTGTGGTTCATCAAGATTCTTTTTTCTCTTCATGGGTATGCTCATCCATCGCCTCTTCATCACACGAGGCTTGATTCTTAATGGAGAGTGCTTCATGTGATATTTCTTAGAAAGAACTGTTGCATCTAAAGGTTCCTCTAACACCTCTTTACTTCCAAAGGCAAGGAATAAGGTGTCATCAAGATATTCAAAAGGATCATCTGTTATCATGTTCTCTTCTTAATGTGTGGGATGGACAAAGGCCTGGATGCCTTTATCAAATGGAAGCATAGATATGAACACTTCTTCTTCATCAAATGTCTCATCCAAATTTTCTTCATCATGATCTTCTTCAAGCTTGTTTTCATGAGTATGTTCTTCGAGCACTTCTTCATCTATTGTCTCATCATTGATAGAAAAACATTCTTTGCAAAGAGTGTGTTTAAGATCTTGAAGATCATCTTCCAAAATCTGAGTATTTGGTTGATAATGCTGGATAAATTCTTCAATGAGCTTTGTAGAAGAAGGGATACTCTTCGGATTACACGAGTGTGTAAGCCAATCCTTTTGACTTGATTCCAGTGAAGATACAAAAATTTTCATTAGCACATCCTCATGTAGCACATCTAGGCTTGAAACATACTTCATATAATTGACAAGATGGGTGACTGCTAGAGCTGGGTCACTGTCAAATTTGGGGAAATTTTCCCTCCATTCCATGGGACAATGGTTTGGATATCTCGTAATATCCTAAACATCAAAGGAGGGATAAACCTTGTGGAAAGCCCATGGTAAGTCCCATGAGGCCATGGTTCCATTACTTAAGGTAATAACTCAGTGGAGTCACCAGATGAGCTCAAGGCTCACCAAAGGATGGAAAAGGATAAGGGAAAAGTGGGTTCTGGGAAGGTGGAGTCACCAGATGAGCTTCAATATGAGCTCATCAAGGAAGGTGGAAAGGGAAAGTCCCTTGGGTGGAGTCGCCAGGCAAGCTAAGGTAAAGGCTTTGGGATAACTTTGCAAAGTGTCGTTAGGGTACCAAAGAGGATTCAAAATCCTCCTTGGCAGTGACACCAAAATGTTATAGCCCAAGTTGTAGGTTGGGAAAAGCCCGACCCAACCATAAAAACAAGTGCTACAACTTGGGAATCCTACACCCAATGACACCTCGATGTAGTTCCTGCACTTCAAGGGTGAGTAGGTCACTCTAGGGAGGCGATCTCGGTGACCCTAGGGGAAATGAGATGTAGATGAATGGATATGGAAGTGGAACCCCTAGAAGTCAAGTCTAAGTGGAATGGGATGTGGAAAGAGATGCCTTTTAAGTCAAGTGATTGTTTCCCCAACGATGTAGTACCTTTTCGGATGATTGTACCTTCCCGAGACACAAGAAAATCCAACTTGCAATTATATATGTTAGTGTGGATCAACAAGTTAAGCTTGCTGTCCCTAATTTGCAGCAGTAGATGATAGTTTATATCAGCAAGTAAGACATTCAAATCAACATGTAAAGCATAAGATCAATCAAAAATATTATTAATGAATATGACAATCAATTATGACTGAAAAAAGGCACTTGGAGGATGAATAAAGAAAGTTGTTGTAACATGTATTTTCTGCAGGAAATTGCAGCCTTATGGCTATAGCTTTCAGTAAATTATATCAGAAAATTACACAATCAAAAAATGCCAACAATTACCCCAAAAGATGTGCCCTATTTAGTAGAGTTAGTGTGCAAAATTTAGAAGCTAGTCTAGGGTTAGTTTAGGAGTTAAGAGAGAATTAATAACTAGGGTTTTGCAACCTTAATGGTTGTAGGTTAAAATTTATAACAATGATTAAAGTAGTGGGAGAGAGGGGACACCCTAGTAGGGGAAGAGTTCTCTCAATGTGGCAAACCAAGTCCAAGCAAGAGATCTTCCAAAAGAGAAAATTTCACGTTAAGGCATTGATATTATATCTCCAATGCAAAAAATAAATGACTAGTGCCTTAAAAAATTGTGTTAATGGAGTCAAGTAAATGAACTAGAGATGTTGTTTCCTTGGGGGTGTAAATCATCTTACTTCCCAAGGCAAGTATCTCTAGTTAGGGCTTGAGAATGAGGGGTGTAAATCCTCTTACTTCCTCAAACAAACCCTTGCAACATCAATGATCTTCTAGCAATAAATGATGAAGACTAGAGTGGGGCTATAAATGCTCTTACTTCCCACTTAGCTCCTAGCACAACAATCCTTGACTTGGAAAAATGATAGCATAAGAGTTAAAGACCATACCAAAATCAAGAAATATGCTAAGACAATCCACCAAAAAAGCTAGAAACCATTCATCCAAGGCTAGCGCCTCAGTCCTACATCAACCATTCATGAACATAACCATAAAAAAGTGCACAAGAGACAAAATAAGCCAAGTGTAGCGAAAATTTCAGTCAAAGTCTTCTCATAGGAGGGAGAGTTTTGTCCAAATGAGATCTTATGATCTGTTATTTATACAAAATGTCACCAAGGTGACTTGTCCACATATTAAGGGGTAAACCACAAGTATACAGGTCAAAAACCCTAATCTTCCCTCCTTTAACAAATTAATATTAAACAATTCATTTAAAATTTCACTTTTGCACAAATAAAACCCTAATTTTACATGGACATCACCCCTTTAGGGGACGTTTTGCCACTTGGGGCAAGTCATTGGTGTTGGAGAAGCTATGGTAGGCCTCCAAAATCCACATGTCAAGCACCAATCCAATCTCCTCATGGCCAAGGCCTCAATCTCCTTTAAATGTCCATGTGTCAATGAGTGGAAACACCACCACCAAATCTGATCCCCCAAGTATGACGTCAAGCTCAAAAGGAAGACATTTTTCCCTTCCCCGACAAATTGTTTGGCATGTGAGGGCTGGGCTAGGTCTTCCACATCATCTTCTAGGTCTTCAATTCTTCATCTCTGTGATCTAGCATGTGGACCCTTGGCATCCAACCTGTGGGATTGTAGCCCCATGGAAGTTGAAGCTAGGTTCGTTCTCCTTAAACTGTCCACCAACTAGGTCCTGCAAAGACAAATGAGCACGCCTTGCAAGGATCTCAAGTCATAACATCATGATAAGTGAATCCAATCAATAAATGAGACACCTAAGCATGTGCATCAAATATCACTATATCAAACAATCAATTTCTCAAAGACACTATGCGACTTGTCAAGCTTGAATATGGGAGGGTTGACGAGGTGTCCTATTGGGTAGATCTTGCCCTAGGTAAAGGAGAGTTTCCAACAGATCCCTCTCTGAGCCATGTAAAGTGGGTGAAGTGGTTGGGTTCAAGACTCAATGGGCATGGGGCTCATGACATACAAAGGTCGTAGTGTCTCATTCATGGGTTCCTTTGTAAAGGGTGTGTTGTACCTTTGTCCGCAATGTAATTTTTCCAAGCCATTAATTTCCATTCTTTTGTTCTTTCATAATTTTAAGGAGAGTTTGAAGGTCACTTCCTTGGCGTGGTGACCAAATAATGGCAATGTCACCCACAAACAACTAGTGGAAATGAGAAGGTTGGCTCGTGATGAGACCCCCTTTCTCTCAGCCATGCAAATCAGAGATATTACCCTGGTTTGGTGATCAGATGATGACAATGCCATACCACTAGATATTCATGGATGTGATAGGTCAACTCGTGATGATAGCCCCTATCCTTCAACTAATCCCTTTAAGAATTCTTTATCATATTATGGGTCCCCCTTTACTCAAAGATAAGAGTTTCACTGATTTTTTGGGTGATCCTTGGGTGAAGCATATGGAAGGTTGATACAAGGATTTTATATTTTACCTAACATCAATCCCTTTGGGCCTTCAACCCCTTCTTCCCATAGAATGAGGGACAACCCCTTCTTGGATCAATACACCCTAAAATATCAAGAGATAAGGGAATGGAGGGGAATCAATGATGGAAAGTGGTAAGTATGGTCGGGAACGATACAATGGCTCGTTAAGGGAGTTCCTAGTAGAAAACCCATCCCCAAGGAAGACCATTTACTGGGGCACAATGTCAACCACCAAGGTGAATCAAGGCAAAAGGCATAATGTCCAAGCATATATCATGAAATCTAGAGCAATCTAAAATAAAACATACTCAAATGGATTAAATATTGAAATGATGCTCACCATAATACTGACTTGAACCTCATGGAGTAAGGCCCACTGCCTTCCAGAAGCCAACTGATGTGGTGGATGCCATTTGGAAATCTGTGGCCATCTATGGTGGTGAGAGGGGTCTCCAACTGTGCAAAAGGATATTGTTGGTCATGTAGTCTCTCGACACTCCATATCTACAACCTGAGGGCCTTGAGACATAATCTCCTCAGGTATCCACAAAATGGGGATAACATACACAACTTTGTTTTCAAAACCATTGTTTGTTGAGCCTTTAACTGCAATTCAACCAACACTTACCCTTGAGGACGTTCGAGAAAGCAACAATAAGTTGAAAGGTTCCTCCAGTTTGTTGTTGGCGGTGAGAAAATATGTTGGAGATGGAATTCAAAAAATAATAGACCTAATCCATGAAATATGGTAGCTAACACAGAACCCAACCAAATTTTTAGCAAGGATCACATATTTTGGAGAGCATCTCCAAAATGATCTAGAGAAGGATGAAGGTTTTTATAAGGAGGCTTTGGGAAAATTTGTAGCAGAAGTTTCAAGTTTAAGTGACATCCACAAAAGAGAACAAAACCTCCCCTCTAGCATTCGAATGAAACAGATCAACACTTGTTGGTTGAAAATAATTAAAATTGTAAGAGAAATGTTATCTGAATTGGATGATGTGAAAATAAAAAGAGGTTATCTTTTTCTAAAACTCATCGACCTTACAAAAGATCTCGATGGCCCAAATTTATTAATGGATACCATACTTATGTCTAAAGAGAAACTATTTGAACAACTTGAAGTGTTAAAGTTGCATGGGCGAGTGAGTTTACCGACTCAATTGAATTCTTCGAAGATGAGGTTAAAAAGTGGTTGGTCCGATACATTAACACGAATGATAATATTGAGGACACGTTGCACCAACTAAGTATTGACTTAAGAGAAATGGAGGATGAACTGTTTGAGATAAAAAAAAACAAGCATGAAATAATGATTTCTATGATGAGGGAATACATAGAGGAATGCTTAAGTAAATCTTTGGTTAAGATCACCGAGACAGATCAACATGAAGCAATTATGATGGTTATGCCACCTTCAACACAACAACAACCATCTACACAAGACATATCAACGATCTAGTAAGAGGTTTGAATATTTCCATCATGGTAAGTCAAGTAGCAAGCCTATTCTTTCCCTTACCAATTTTCTTCTACAATCATTTTTCATTTTGCCTTTTCTATTCCCAGTAACTTGTGATGCCTAAGGATGACCCTTGATTGTTTCTATTTTGTCTTCCAGGTATCTCTTTCTTTTAATGGTCTGTGAGAGCCCCATCCCAGTCCTCTTTGAAGGACAATCACAATCTATTTTATTTGTAACCCAAGATAATACTCTTTATTTATTTAAAGACATCAATTATTTTTTGAGGTTCCCGAAGAACTAGTTTGGGACATAACATTATTGATTTCTCAGGACCTTGAATTTAAGCATGAGATTTCATATGTCTGTCTATCATAATCTTTATTAGGTTTAATGAAATGATCATTTAGAGTTCTCTTTTATATGCGGTCCATACTTTCCTTTCCCTTATGCTGAATATTTTGTTCTACTATGATGAATGTTGTGATGGAAATGTCGTCCTATTTTCCTACATACACTTTTGGTTTATAATCTTGTAACATATTGTAAATATTTTCTTTATACAAGATACCCGGTCCTTTCTTAGGTATTTTTTGCATGTAAATATTTATTTCAAGAATATGCTTGGTCCTTTCTCATGCATTTTTATGTTCTTGTATGTTATTTGAAATAGAGGAGTACCACATATTTAAAAATGTAGGGGGATTTATCCTCGTGAGTTTGACTTAAAGACCGTAAGACAATCTTTATGATCAAAATTTTTTGCGACCATACTAGGGAACAAATAAAAGGTTGGTTTGATAGCTTAGAAAATTGAATGACTCTAAATAAACCCAACCAACCCCGAATACAAATTGTATTAAGAGATGAAATAATATCTTTCACCAGTCGTATGACCTAACAAATTACGACAAGAAGGAGTCATGTTGAACTTGAAATAACTTGGGAAGTACTTGCCCAAAAAGAGTAAAGAGTAATATCCTTGAGACAAAGAGGATAGATGTGTATCTAAGAAAAGATAGAATCATACAAAGGTCCATTAACATGAAGTAAAATTAAGAAGCTTTCCACTCAAGAAGTTTCCCAAAGTTGAAGACCCAAAAAAGGTGAAATACTAATCATGGGGGATCGAGAAGAACAACAAAATTAAATCCTTAATGAAGAAAGAGAAAGAAATGATAGACAAAGGAATCCAAGAAATCCAAGGGCTTGGTCTAGCCCACTCAATTTACAAGGAGAACAACACGCATTTCCAACCTTGCGTCAAGGAGTTTTGCCTGTTTTTTCAGGTGATGGGATTATGGATCCAAACAGAAAAATGGATTAGTTTTTAAGTGTTTGTGGTATTCATTTGATTGGACATGATGATGTAGTGGTTAGATTTTTTCTACAAACTTTGATAGGTCCAACCTATGAATGGTATATTTCCCTCCTAGCTCAATCAATTGGTTCATTTGATGATTTAGAAAGTATGTTCATGACTATGTATGCACCACCTATTGCATATCATACTATTCTTACTCAGATTACCCAAATCCATCTTAAAAAGGGGGAAATAATTGAGGATTTTAATTTCCGATTCTTTAAGACATTGAATCAAATCCCAGAATCCCAACGACCAAATAATCTTGTCATATTCATATGTTATAAGATTGCCATGCCTTCAAATGTGTATTATGCAATTAGAGCCTCACAAATAAATGATTTGAATGAAACAATCCAGAAGGAAACAAAAATGGAAGAATACATGTTAGAGACCTATGTTGATCCCGAGATCATTCTTGGAAAAGTGCAAAGACAAATGACCAGTATGTCAATATCAACTCAAGGACCATCTACTTCCATAAATTCTGAGAACTGAGAAATTGGGGGAGGAACTCCAAGGTGTTACCCCTAATATGAGAAATGACCCTAGTGTTGATGCCCAAGAAAGAAGACAAAATATAGAGATGGATCAAATGAGTAGAACAATTAGACAAATATCAAAATGAGATTACTAGACTCAAAAGAGGTGAGAATCTCATTTCATCAAACCTGAACATGAGAGTTCCATTATATGATCAGAGAATGAGAAATGAAAGAATTGAAGAACATAGACCAAGAGCACCCAAAGTTCCAAATCCAATTGTTGTTGTGCTAGAAGAAATTGTAGAAGAGGACAAATTTGAAAATTTTGATAAAACATGCATTATCCAAGACTAAGTTTTGAAATTAGTACAAATAGATGAAGGCCCATCATCTTTTTATATTTTTGATGAACAAGAGGATCCTGAGTGTTCATAAGACAATGTTGTTTAAACTAGGACATAAGTAAATAAATTCAAGACAAGGGAACAACCTGAAAAAGAAAAAGAAAACTCTAATGCTTGAGAATTAACAAAACAACAACCATCTATTAATCAAACAAAGATTCCATTGCACATGGATTATAATATGGTTGATGGGTTAGTAAAGCTACAATTTTCTTTACTATTCATGGAGGTAGTCTAGATACCTCAACAAAGAGAAAATCTTTTGAATATACTGGATGATACAAATTCAAGAATATAGGAGAAAGTAACGAATAGAAAGAAATAACATAATATTTTGTCATTAAGGTTCAGGGGAAAAGTCCCACCATTTTACATATCCACAAAATCATGATTTCACATTACATAATTCTCTGGTGGATAGTGGAGCCACTAACAATATCATGCCACTATCATTGATGGAAGATCTTGGAATGGAATGTACGAAATATTATGAAACTGGTGAGCATATATTCCATAGATTCAAGAAAAGTCCCAGCTTGTGGTGAAATAAATTTTTTGTGTGCATGGATAAATGCAGTACCTCATATCACAATAGTCTTCACTATCATAGTTGTGGATTTTCCTTCAACATATGGTGTTGTCTTGGGAAGAGACTGATGCTCATTAATTGGAGGGTATATGATGACTGATAGAAGTTGCATGATGTTTCCAAATAAATATGGGACTATGATTAGAGTTCCTAGAGAGCATAGAAAGCCAACATCATTTGAGAAAAAAAATGAGGCAATGAAAAATTATGTCAATGAAAAATTAGAATTGGAAATTATGTTGTTTTTAGTACAAAACAAATAAGTTTATTTAAGCAAGATGGAGAAAGTTATTTCCAAGGTTTTTGGAAAATGTCATTTCATGGCGCTTGTTCTAAGTCTGGAAATGGAGTTGACATTATTTTTAAAACTCCTCAACCTTTTATCTATCCACATATTTAAAAATGTAGGGGGATTTATCCTCGTGAATTTGACTTAAAGACCGTAAGACAATCTTTATGATCAACATTTTTTGCGACCATACTAGGGAACAAATAAAAGGTTGGTTTGATAGCTTAGAAAATTGAATGACTCTAAATAAACCCAACCAACCCCAAATACAAATTGGATTAAGAGATGAAATAATATCTTTCACCAGTCGTATGACCTAACAATTACGACAAGGAGTCATGTTGAACTTGAAATAACTTGGGAAGTACTTCCACAAAAAGAGTAAAGAGTAATATCCTTGAGACAAAGAATATAGATGTGTATCTAAGAAAATCTAGAATCATATAAAGGTCCATTAACAAGAAGTAAAAGTAAGAATCTTTCCACTCAAGAAGTTTCCCAAAGTTGAAGATCCAAAAAAGGTGAAATACTAATCATGGGGGATCGAGAAGAGCAACGAAATTAAATCCTTAATGAAGAAAAAGAAAGAAATGACAGACAAAGGAATCCAAGAAATCCAAGGGCTTGGTCTAGCCCACTCAATTTATATGGAGAACAACATGCATTTCCAACCTTGCGTCAAGGAGTTTTGTCTGTTTTTTTGATGGGATTATGGATCCAAAAAGAAAAATGGATTAGTTTTTAAGTGTTTGTGGTATTCATTTGATTGAACATGATGATGTAGTGGTTAGATTTTTTCTACAAACTTTGATAGGTCCAACCTATGAATGATATATTTCCCTCCTAGCTCAATCAATTGGTTCAATCATGGGGGAAATAAGATAATGTTTGAATGCCATTTGGATTAAAGAATGCAGGTGAAACATTCCAAAGAGCAATGGACCATGCTTTCAAAGATCCAATTGAAAAATTTATTACAGATTACCAAGATGACTTGATGGTTCATTCAAAACTAAGAGAAAGACATCTCAAGCATCTCAGACAAGTCTTTGAAATATGTATAATGTTTGGAATATTTCTGAATCCCAAAAAATGTTTGTTTTCCATATCTAAAGGAAAGTTGTTGGGTCATATTGTAAGTAAAGAAGGAATATACATTTATCTAGAGAGAGTTAATGCAATAAATCACCTAAATCCACCTGTTAAAATTAACGTAGCTGCAAGAGCCATTGTTCGGAAGGATGGCAAAGACCCTAATTGTGATCCAGGGCCCCCAGTACACTCATGGGGTTATTGGTTTGGGACCAAGCAACTAGAGCCATGGAAAAGACCCTGGTCGGGCCCCTAGTGTATTTTTGGGGTTCTTGGTCACAGACCAAGCAATTTGATGATATAAGTCCCTTAGATGTGTTCTAGGGCCCCTGTATGTTTTCTATGGAATCCTTTCTTAGTGCTTGGATTGATCCTTGGTTGTGTACCTTGGTGGTTAAGCCCCTAGATATATTCTAGGGCCCCCAGATGGGTTTTGGGGTATCTTACTCTGGGACCATTAAGTTTCTTGGTTAAGTACCAAACCAAGATGATGTGTGACCTTATTCTCTCCCGAGATGGTCCATTTGACCTAGGAGCAATTAAAAAGAAGGGCATGATCACATCATTGACCCTCCTCGTATGCTGGGATGATAACATATTACAACTTATATCATGAGACTCATGTGGACAAATCTGGCATTAAAGAAGGACTTAACCTTTGATCTTGTCTTATTTTTTGTTAATCAAACCCCCTTGTTTGAGTTATGTCCCCCCTATTTGTTGATGATGTTTTGGTTCGATTCTTTACTTACTAAACAAAATCTGGCCACTTTTATCTTGAAACCCCTCTCATCGATTTGTCTTATTTCCTTGTTGACTTTTTGATTTTCCATTTAATATTTTAAATTGTAAAATATTATTTGTTTATTTGTTAGGAATTAAACCTAACCCTAAAGTTATGGAAAATATTCTAAACATGTTATCCATAACCTACCTACCTAAAACTATAAAAGAGCGACCTATCCATCACTTGTCACACTTACTCACTCTCTTAGCCGAGTTGAAGACTGAGGTTTTTGCTGCGACTCTTCTGGATAGGGTTTCTAGTTTGCTGCAACTCTTCTGGACATATTTATTTCGGGTCCTCTTATCTCTTATCTTGTTTGTGCTTGGTCTTCTCTAGATACTATGGGTTTATCCATATCAACAATGACTGTTTATCTTGTTGTTGACCTATAGGAGACTTTCCCATCCGGACATAAAGGTTTTCCTTGTTGTTGTTGCTATTCTAGTACCTTCTTATTGTGCCGCATTGATGCCTTAATGGTTTCGCCTTAACCATTTGCTGGTGTCGCTCTTGTGTGCTGCCTCACCTTGCCTGCTATCAACCCTAGTACCATTATTGTTGGGGTTGTTATGGAACTACTGGTATTTAAAGCGGATTTCTATGTGCTGAAAGTGTTAAGGTTGTTTGTGGTTTCTTTTCCAGCCCTAGGTTAGACAATGTTGTTTTTCTTTCAGCAGTATTTCTTGACAGTGGCATGATCTTTAGATTCTTAGCCAACTGAGTTATTTTTTGGTTTACTATACTAAAATTTCTTCTTAGCATTTGTCCCTATAATCATGATGAGATCTACCCTGAGGGTTTGATCCATGATCCATTAAGATTTTTCTGAGCATATATTAAGGAAGGTAACAACATCATATCAAGTATTTTGTTTCTTGTTTTAGATAAGGTAATACTCAGGATTATGTTATGGTACTTATTGATTTATGTTATTAGATTATGCATTAGAAAAATTTAATGTGTTGCTGATCCAGAATTACAGTAGCAAATGATTTGAAATTTATAAAATTAGTTCTGTTTCTAGCTAGTCTAATTTTTTCCCTTAAATTATAACATGGAATAACAACTTAGGGCATGAACGAAGCTCATTTGTGAATTTTTTTTGAGCTCCTCTATTAAGGGTGTGTTTTTTTCAGATCAACATAATATTTGTTTTGCGTCAGATCTCTCCTATAAACAATCTTCAATATGGCTTCTTCTTCAGTCAAAACAAAAGATAGACTTGAAGGGGCTCCAAAATTCAATGTCTAGAAGGCTTGGGTATTTAATATCCTGGAAGAAAATGACTTGGATGAGTTGGTTACCAGGGTGATGGAAGAACCTACTTCAAATGCAGGAAGAACAACCTATAAGAGGAGGTATTCCAAATACAAGAGGGTCATTTTTGACTCAGTTAAAGATAGTATGATGACTCCTATTGCTCACCTAAGGATAGAAAAGGAATATTTTGACTGCCTATCCAACTTGTATGAAAAAAAGGCCCCAACTCGGAAGAGGACCTTGAAGAAAAAACTACGTACATTAAATATGGGAAATGATGAAACCATCTCTGCCTTATTTTCCAAAATAGCCCAGACAAGAGATCATCTTGCAGCAATTGGAGTTGCAGTAGACGATGATGACCTTGTAGAAACAACAACAGATGGTATTCCAGAATCATGGGAGAAATTTCTCTCATTTGTAAATGGAAAAGAAGTTCAACCCAACTTTGAGAGATTATGGCATGATTACTTGGAATAAGAGGGAAGACTTAAAAGAAGAAATTAACCCTCCACTGTGAAATGCCATGCTCTTTTAGCCAAAGCCAAGAAATGGAAGAAGTTTCCTCAACACAAAGGCAAAGGTAAAAATCCTCAAGGTAAGCACACTCTTCCTCACTCTCATTTATCTAAAGTAAGATGCTTTAACTGTAACAAGCTAGGTCATTAGGCAAAATACTGCAGGAACCCTCCTTCACAGTAGAAACGAAAAGGCATGTTCCATGCTTAAGTTGCAACTGAGGAAGAAGAGCCTCAAATAAATAGAACCTGAGCTATTTCTAAAGAACAAGAAAAACAAAGAGAAAGTTAACTTGTTTCAGCTCTCTTCGGTGCTGTCACCAAATCAGAAGAAATTTAGTTAATGGACAAACAGGGCCTCCAAGCATATGACTGGTTTCAAACAGAACCTTGTGAACTAACGAGATAAGATGCTCAATGTGAAGGTAGAATTGGGTGATGATGGCACTTATGCCATCAAAGGACTTGGATCAACCTCTTTTCAGCTTCAGTCGGGTAATGTATTTCATGTTGAAGAAATCCTTTATGTTCCTAGCTTAAAGAAAAATCTTATTTTAGTTGCAGTTCTAGAAATTAAATGGTACACAATAGTCTTATCCAAAGGAAAGGCTCTTATGTGGCCTTCAAATAAAAGTATGAGCTCAACCATGATGATCATAGTCCAAGAAGGTGGACTTTACAAAATCTATGGTCAAGGTATTCAAGCATTATCTCATGAGATGATCAACCCCTGCAAACTATGGCACAAAAGGTTTGGACATCTCAACTATAATGCTCTCCTAGGTTTGCAAAAAATGGTAACAGGTATGCCAATTTTTTTATTTTGAACATGATAATATCTGTAGAGGCTGTGCTCTTGGTAAAACTACAAAGAAATATTACCCTCACAATAATAGAAAAACTAATGGTATCTTGGTTATGATTCATTCTGTTCTCTGTGGACCTGTTATCACCCCATAAATTATGGGAATCAACTTATGACTTGGATATTATGGATATTATCTGTATCTAGTGCTTTTATTGGCAATTGATTTTTCATTTTAGAAAAAGAAAAGAAAAGAAAAAGAAAAGAGGGCATAAAAGAATTAAAAGCCCCATGCAATAGTAGTAACTTGGTCATACCTTTCAAGCATGACCAAGTTCTTTTAAATTTTCAATGTTGATAGGTTAGTGAATAAATCTAACCAGACTGTCTAATCTTGGTCAGATAGCCCCTAGGTAGACTAATTTCTTAACCCAACAGTTTAATGTGGGTTAATTGTCCTAGGAAGATAGGATTAGCATGTAGGTTAGTTGTTTCATTTGCTTCAACCCCCATGAAAACATATTAATAAAGATGTTACACCATGTCCCAAATGCCTAAGAAAAGCTTGTTCGAAACCCCATGGTGGTATCTCTTTGAAATTTGAAGAAAAACCCATAGAATGCTTTATCCTAAGTTTTTCCCCAAGCTCATATTTCTCCGCTCATGATTTATGTTACATTCACTTTCTAATGGTCCAGATCACGATGCTTAGATCAACGGCTCACAGAGAATTCCGGACCCCCCTTAGCGTTCTGCCTTTAACGAAGGGGGGGGGGGGGGTCCGGAATCGGTGATAATATTTACGCAGATATGGACGGTCCAGAAAAGAGCGCGCGAATCCACGACCCACATTGGATTCCGGACCCCCCGGCCTGTTCTGCCTTTAACGGAGGGGGGGGGGGTCCGAAATTGGTAATAACTTGGGCGCACATCTAGACGACCTATAACAGAGCGCTTAAATATACGGTTCACATTGAATTCCGGACCCCCCCCCTCCATTCTGCCTTTAATGGAGGGGGGGGGGTCCGGAATTGGTATTAAGGAGCGCGCTAAGATTTGCAGCCAGAAAATAAGCACGCAAATCAATGGCTCATAATGGATTTCGGACCCCCCCAGGTGTTCTTCTTTTAACCAAAGGGGGGGGGTCCGGAATGAATTTTCCTTACGGTGGGCCCCTTGTTACATGTGGCATGGTCCTATTGGTCCAGAGGTCCCATCCCCCACATGCTGCCTGACATCCCGTCGTCCCTGGACGTCATCCTCCACTGAGTCCACTTGTTCCACTTGCACCTGGGGTCGTGTCACTTCCCATAACTTCTATCAGTCCCTGTTGTCAGTACCTAACCCCCTTCACTCATGAACAACCTCCTTTGGCGACTTTTACCCCAATCACCAACCTCCACGTCAGTCGTCCGTATACTTTGGCCACCATCACCTGCCATATCACCCCAAGCGACCCGTTGTCCATTCATAACTAGATAATATGCCCATTGTCATGCTAACC
>ML780676.1:75189-107920 GCA_009831015.1 Picea engelmannii
CTTCAGCTTGAGGAGAAGATTCAAGTCATGGATCAGGGAGTACAAAAGTTTTTCAATAAGATAGATGTCCTCCAAAAGAAGGGCCTACCTGGCCTGAAGGTCATTAATGACAAATTAATGACACTCCCTGATTACAAGAAAAGACTGACTGAAGTGTATAAGGATAGTTCCAAGTTTGTAGGGATACAGGGAAGCATCACAGGCAAAGAATTCATGGATGCCCTGCAGTTGGATATTAGTATCCAACATGAGATTAAACACATATTCATCATCAAGCCTACTTTTGCTAAATATACAGACATGGATGAAGTGTATCGGAGATTTATTAAAGTCACAGTGCCAGGTCATCTTAGATGGGAAGAACTGTGTGATCTACTAGATTAGTAGATGAGATGTCACAATCCAGTCACCTATCCAGTCAGAAGAGGTTGCGAAGGCACCTCGCCAACGGCCTACCCCAGAAGTTCCGCAAACAGTTGTATCGAGTCATCAAGCAGTTTTGATTAGTTAAGTTAGTTAGACTAAAAATAGAATGAGCACGTCCTGATCAATTACGACAATAACGTTTGTATTTTGCATTATAAATACTTCATCTTTCGAAGTATTGAGGGTTGTTGATTCACACACCCTATTGTTATCAAACTGTATTATTTTTGAGGAGATCCACCATTAATAAAGAAGAGACATTTTACAGGATTCTTGGGTATGTTCACTGGTGATGTTGATTTTCTAAGTTAAATGTTTTTCTTCCTCTGTAATCATTTTGTTTTCTGAAACTAATCTTTATGAATAGCGCAAATTTGCAGGATTTATCTTGGATACCCTGTTTCCGATTCTAAGGATTTAAATGTTTATCTTCTAATACCTTCAATTAAGAAATTCTTAACTGCTTGTTAGTTGAAGTTATTTTTCTTATCTTTTTTTCTGTCCATCATTTTAATTACTAAAAGATCCAGTGAATGTATTATCTCACCCTGTGAAGTTCTTTTTCAGCATTTCTGGTTGTATCTGTTATTTGATTAAACACAGACCCCATAGCCCAGCGGATGTGTAGACTGTCTCAACCAATTTATAAACCACTTTTACAACAAAACATACTTGTGCCTTTACCTAGCCTAATATCTAAATTTAAAACAAAGCTAAATCATATAGAGAGATCCCTATCTGAAGCTGGAAGGGCTAGATCCCTGCTTTAAAAGCGGTTGGATAAAGTTACCTTTGTGGATTCCTTCTTTGTCAACCTCCTGGAAATTTACAGAGTGCTAACAGGACCTATGAATGCTCTGTCCATGAATGGTTTCCTTTATTATATCATTTGTATTGATGATTGCTCTCGTAAAACTTGAATTTATTTTCTGAAAACTAAATATGAATCCTTCAGTAAATTTCAAGATTTTAAGAATCTTGTTGAGAATCAGACAGGTAGACATATCCGTGTTTTCAGAACAGACAATGGAAAGGAGTTTGACTCCCACAAGTATGATGATCTCTGGAGGGATTTTGGGATTAAGAGGGAGTTGAATGTGCCTTATAATCCCCAACATAATGGGGTTTCATAAAGGAAATAACAAGACAATTTGTGAGGCAACCAGGGCTACGATGTATGATCAAAATATTTCGTTATCTCTTTGGGTTGAAGCTGCAAGTACTGCAGACTATATTCAGAATAGGTGTCCTCACAAATCCTTGGAAGAGAAAACTCCAGAAGAAGTCTTCACGGGTAAGAAGCCTTCAGTTGATCATTTAATAATTTTTGGTAGTCCTGTCTACATTCATATACCAAAAGAAAAGAGGACTAAGTTAGAGTCCTATGGAAAGAAAGGCACTTTTGTGGGGTATAGTAAGACCTCAAAATCATATCGAATCTATGTGCCAGGGAAAAAGTATATAGAGGTCAATATAGATGTGAAATTTCATGAGGATGCTTCCTTTCATCGTTCCAGAGAGATTCCCTGTGATAAAGAGGAGCAGGAAGCTCCATCTCTAGAACCTTCAGATTCACAACTTTCAGATGAGCAGAGGGAGGAAGCCATAGAGCCTTCAATGGATCCCATAAGGGATGCTAATGAGTTTCCCCTAGAGAAACCTCTTTCCAAAAGGAAGCCAACATGGTGTCGCAAAATTTTAAAGGAAGCAGAAAAACATGCAGCACCTAAATGTACTTTCAGAGAAAGCAAGAAGCCAGATAAGTACTCAGGTTTGATAACTCAGTTGAATCTTTTGATTGACTCTGAACCTTCCACTTTTGATGAGGTTATCAAACATAAAGTGTGGAAGGATTCCATGATAGAAGAATACGAGTCAATATTGAAGAATGATGTATGGGAAGTGGTCCCAAGACCTCAAGGAAAATCAATGGTAACCTCTAAATGGATTTACAAAATAAAGCATGCAACGGATCGCAATGTTGAAAAATTCCAAGCTAGATTTGTGTCTCGTTGTTTCTCTCAGAAAGAGGGAATTGATTATGATGAGATCTTTTCTCCTATTGCCAGGTATACCTCTATCAAAGTCATCATTTCTCTTGCTTTAGTATTTAATTGGAAACTTCACCAAATGGATATTAAGACTGCCTTTCTTAATGGTGAAGTTGAGCAAGAAGTTTATATTGAGCAACTTGAGAGTTTTGTGATCATGGGGATGAATCTCATGTGTGCAAACTCAAGAAATCCTTGTATGGATTGAAACAGGCTCCGAGAACTTGGTATGTAAGAATTGAAAGTTTTCTTTAGAGTCTTGGGTTCTACAAGAGTATAACAGATCCTAATATTTATATAAATATTGTGAAAAAACATCTTGTTATCTTGGTTTTATATGTGAATTATTTGTTCCTCATTGGGGAGGAACATCTGATAGGTCAGACTAAGAGTGAGTTGTTAGTAGAGTTTGAAATGAAGGACTTGGGTCTTATGCATTACTTTCTATGTTTAGAGGTGTGGGAGAAACATGGTGAGATCTTTCTCTGACAAAGTAAGAATGCAGTTGATGTGCTTCACAAATTTGGGATGTTGGACTGTAAGTCCATGACCACACCTATGATTTCTAACCTGAAGAAGTTACATGATCAAACTACAGGTTCAGATCCAAAAGACCCTACAATATATCGTCGGATTATTGGGTCCTGGATGTATCTAGTACACACCAGACCGGACATTTGTCATGCAGTGAATTCCCTCAGTCAGTTTATGTGTAATCCAAAACACATTCATATGGTTGTTGCTAAACATATTCTCAGATATGTCTGGGGGACTATAGCTTATGGGATCATATACACTTCTAGTGGAGATGTAATGCTTCATGGTTATACAGATTCAGATTGGATGGGCAGTACAGAGGATTGGAAGAGCACTTCCAGATATTGTTTCAGTTTGGGTTCAACTATGATCTCCTGGTCCAACAAGAAGTAGGTCTCCATAGCCCAAATCACTGCAGAGGTAGAATACATTGCTGCAAGTTTTTTTAGTAGACAAGCAGTGTGGCTAAGAAAACTACTCTCAGATTTGTTCAGTGTTGAGTTGGAACCCACAATAATTCACTATGATAACCAGAGCTGTATAAATCTCTCTGAGAATCCCGTGTTTCATGACAAATGAAAACATATTGAGATGAGATATCACTATGTTTGGGACATGGTGCAGACGAACATTCTCAGTATTCAGTATGTTCTGATGGTGAAACAAATTGCAAATATTTTGACCAAGCCCCTATCGTTGACAAAGCTTGTATACTTTTGAGACAAGCTTCGTGTTGTTGAGAATGACTCTCTTACTGAGAGAGAGTGTTAAAATTAATGCATCTTCAAGATCCATTCTTCGGGAGGATGGAAAAGACCCTAATTGTGATCTAGGGCCCCCAGTACACTCTTGGGGTTCTTGTTTTGGGACCAAGAAGTTAGAGCCATGGAAAAAGACCCTAGTTGGCCCCCCAGTGTATTTATGGGTTTTTTGGTCAGGGACCAAGGATTTTGATGATATAAGTCCCTTAGATGTGTTCTAGGGCCCCTGGATGTGTTCCAGGGAATCCTTCCTTAGTGCTTGGATTGATCCTTGGTTGTGTACCTTGTTGGTTAATCCCCTATATATATTCTAGGGCACCTAAATGGGTTATGGGGTATCCTGGTTTGGGACCAGGGATTTTCTTGGTTAATTACCAAACCAAGATTATGTGTAACCTTCTTCTCTCACGGGACGGTCCATGTGACCTAGGAGCAATTAAGAAGAAGGGTGTGATCACATCATTGACCATCCTCGTATGTTGGGATGATAAAATCTTATAAGTTATATCATGAGACTCAAGTGGACAAATATTCCATTAAAGAAGGACTTAACCTTTGAATTTATCTTATTGTTTATTAATTAAACCCCCTTGCTTGAGTTATGTCCCCCCTATTTGTTGATGATGTGTTGGTTTGATTATTTACTTCTTCCTAAAGAAAATTTGGTCGCTTTTATCTTGAAACCCTTCTCATCGATTTGTCTTATTTCTTTGCTGACTTTTTGATTTTCCATTTAATATTTAAATTGTAAAATATTATTTGTTTATTTGTTAGGCATTAAACCTAACCCTAAAGTTATGGAAAATAATCTAAACTTGTTATCCCTAACCTACCTACCTAAAACTAAAAAAGAGTGACCTATCCCTCACTTGTCACACTCACTCTCTCTCTTAGTCGAGTTAAAGACTGAGGTTTTTGCTGTGGCACTTCTGGATAGGGTTTCTAGTTTGTTGCGGCTCTTTTGGACATATTTATTTTGGGTCCTTTCAGTTCCTATCTTGTTTGTGCTTGGTCTTCTCCAGCTACCGTGGGTTTATCCATACTAGAAATGACTGTTTATCTTGTCGTTGACTTGTAGGAGACTTTCACGACCAACTGTAAAGGTTTTCCTTGTTGTTGTTGATGTTCTGGTACCTTCTTATTGTGTCGCCTTGCTACCTTAATCGTGTCACCTTAACCATTTGTTGGTGTCACCCTTGTGTGTTTCCTCACCTTTTCTGCTAGCAACCCTAGTACTATTATTGTTGGGGCTGTTTTGGAACTACTGGTATTTGAAGCATATTTTTGTGGGCTGAAAGTGTTAAGGCAATTTGTGGTTTCCTTTCTAGCCCTAGTTTGGATAGTGTTGTTTTGTTTTGACCCTATTTCTTGGCAATGGCATGATCTTTAGATTCTCAAATAGCTGAGTTGTTTTCTGGTTTACTATCCTAAAAGTTCTTCTTGGCATTTGTTCCTATGATCATGATGAGATCTATCCTTAGGGTTTGATCCATGATCCATTAAGATTTTTCTGATCATACAGTGAAGAAGGTAACAACAACATATCATGTATTTTGTTCCTTGTTTTAGATAAGGTAATACTCAAGTCTATGTTATACTACTTATTGATTTATGTTATTAGATTATGCATAAGAAAAATTTAATGTGTTGCTGATCCAGAATTACAGTAGCAAATGATTGGAAATTTATAAAATTATTTATGTTTCTAGCTAGTCTAGTTTTCCCCCTTAAATTCTAACACCACCTACATCAAGAAAATGAGTACAATATTTCTTTGGAAAAATAATTTTTGTTCGAAGGTTTGTGCCAGGTTATGCTAGAATTGTCAAGCTAATAAATAAATTGTCGAAGAAGGATAAAAAAATTGTGTGGACATCATATATTCGAAAGGATCTCATAGAAATCAAACAAGCCATTATTATTACCCCTATTGTTGTCAACCTGACTTTGACAAATAATTTATATTGTACTCATTCGCTTTAGAAGAAACCATTGCCTCCATCCTTACGCATAAAAAATGAAAAAGCAAAAGACCTTCCAAATTATTTCATGAGTAAGACCTTGCAGGATTATGAACTAAATTACTCAATAATTGAAAAGAAAGCTCTTTCCCTAGTTAAATAAATAACTCATTTAAGGAACTATGTCTTATCATCTTACTTCATTGGTTTTGTTCTAGATTCACTAGTAAAGATGTGACTCAATCAACAACTCGTAGAGGGTAGATGGGAAAACTGGTTAGAAAAGCTTCAAGAATATGATATGGAGATTAAACTTTTGAAATTTGTCAATGGGTGGAGATGATGTAAATTCATGACTAGAATTGAAGTTGTGAACATCTCTCCCCCCAATACATTTGACGTTATAATACATGGAACAAGTTTAGTAACATCAAAAGGGTATAAGGATATAATTTCTATCTGAAATCTAGCTAAATTCCTCTTGAAATGTGTTCTAAATAAAGGAGAACTTTGAAAATGAAGACAAATCAATATGTACCGGTCTCGAGCGTTCTTTTCCGGAGAAATTTTGATGGAATTCTATTAATATGTTTAGATTTACCAAAATCCAAATAAATACTTCAAGAATTTCATAGTGGGGTTTGTGGTGGACAATTTTCATCAGTTGTTACAACTCACATAATCATTCGTTCTGGTTATTATTGGTCGACTATATTCAAAGACACTTTTGAAATGATTCAAAAGTGTATTCCATGCCAAACAATTTCCAGGAAGATTAAAGAGGGCTACAATTCCATTATAATGTATAAAAGTAGAGAAACCATTTACCCAATGGGGCCTGGATGTGATTGGTCCAATAAATCCAAAATTGAGTAAAGGAAATGCTTATATTATCACTGTATCTGACTATTTTATGAAGTGGAAAGACGTTGTTGCTTTAAGAAATGCAGACTCAGAGAAGTTGATCCATTTTCTAAAAGTAAATATCTTGTCTAGATTTGGCATACTAGAAAAGTTCATAGTTGATAAGGGCTCAATCTTCATTTCATCAAAATTTACAAAATTCTGTGGAGAATATACAAGCAGCATGGGAAAATCATCCATTTATTTCCAGCGAGGAAACAATTTGGCTGAGTCAACAAACAAAACACTAGTTCAAATTTGAGAAAAGACAATTGAAGCCAACCATAAAAATTGGCATAAGAAATTGATAGTTGCGCTATGGGAATGTCGTCTTACTCCAAAGGATAGTATCGAGAATTCCCCATATACCTTGGTGTATGGAAGAGAAGCAAGATTACCATTGCATTTGGAATTGAATGCCTTGGCTCTTACTGGAAGTGTTGAAGATGTAGAAGAACAATCACCATTGCAAAAAAGATATCACGAACTTCTGAAACTTGAAGAACAAAAAGAACACGCAATATGGAAATGGAAAAAATACAAAAAGTGATCAAAATATACTTTGACAAGAGGACTGTAACATTCCCTGACCCAATACCATGCTGGGGAATAACATATGCCACTACTTCAAAACCCAACCGGTCTGAAAGCAGTTTGTAAATAACAGCCTTAGAGGCATGCTAGATTATGCCTCAATTAAAATTTGTGGAAGACTAGAAATGGGTTTCTCACAACAACCTCTCTCACCTGGAGAGAGTTTCTCACGGGCTTGACAACCTGCTTCTTCCATCCACAGGCCTTACAACCCGCCTCTTCAATCCATCTCCTAAGGCAATCCAATAAGGTGTCAATAGCATTAACAACTTGATTATGGACACAAGAGAAGATAGTAGCCGAACTTGCGTAAGATAGGGTACATGCTTACCAAATTACAAAGGTTTTCCATGGCAGAGGGTTCAACAATGTTCGAAATGGCTCACTACGTGCGTGAATGAAAAAAAAATCGTGAGTGAACTGGTGAGGGGAAATGGCAAGAAAAAAGGTCAATACTCAGAATGCTCATAACCAACATGGTGAGAATGGTCATCCTCTCGAATCATGAGAGACAAAACGGTTTCCATCCCCCCCACAACAATGGAAACCCCTACATAAATTTGCATGTGTCCTGGGTGACACTTGGCTCTCCAGGAGCTCGTTCCTCTCCACTTGGAGTTATTCCTCCTCCCAAAGGAACTTAGGATAACTGGGTTTATTTCCTAACTTTATTGTTTTCAGGAAATACATTATAATATTCCCTTGGTTTAAGCCCTCAAGCTTAGCTCCTCTTTCCTAGCCTCTCAGCCCCATTCCTTTCCCTTCCCAGTGGAGATTAGTCCCCCATAAATCTTTCTTTGTGGTCAGTCTACACTCAACGATGTTTCATATTAATGATATGAGTATTTACATATACAAAAATAATAGGCTCATTGGCCTTTGCATATAGGCTCACTAGCCTAATCATCTCATAAGCCTTCTTGATTATAATAACTTGGCTCACCAGCCTATCAAGCATGTTACATTCACAATTACAATTCGGGCTTGATCTTGGGATATTACAATCCCCTCCCCTTATTTTTGCATTGTCCTCAGTGCAACTTGTTTATACATGTACAATTCAAATTCTTCAAAAAGCTCCAAGCTTTAGCTATTGGAAGTTGGTTGTCCATCTGGTGCTCTGCTTTCAAGCACCAATTCTAGTATTCATACTGCAGTTGGAAGTCATTTTCTCTATTCCATAGAGTTGTTCTAGTAAAATAATTCAGATCGTTATTCTTTATTACATACTTCAATTAAACCTCATTGAAAGCACTGACGGACTGTAGATCCCTGACATTCCACCCAGCTTTAGATCTCACCGTTGATAAATTCTCAGCAACGTATCATCCCTGAGCAGGGTTATGACTCCACCAGGGAAATGGCTCCACCAGGGAAATGGATTCCAAAGATAAACCACTGTCCATAATTAATACCAACATGGTGTAGGCCAAGGTACCAAACCACAACAACACTCCAACCAACAGTCTCTCATTCCCCACATTCTTGTTCCACCCTAGGAAGTATACACCTTCACTGTCCAATAGTCCATCAACTTCTCCACTTCCCTTCTAGGGCTTCAACAACAAACCAGATCGGGAATTCTCATAGCATTGTGGCTTCAGGAGTTCCAGCTGCCCTGAGAGGTCTCTAGGTACCCTCTAGGCCTCATACCGGGGAACCTATATAAGTTCGTTCTAGACTCGATATTCATTGTTAGCAGTGTGGTCCTCAGACAGATATTTCTAACGATGTATCATGTGCGTCAAACGAAGATAGTATGCCAAAGTTACGACCCTGGGAAATTGATGTACCAATTTACCCCAACGGGGCCCATATTCTGGCGTTTCATCTCCTAGGGTTAGGTTTTTGGATATTTAGGGTTTTCCATTGTTTCTCAATAATATATAGGCCTTCGAGCCTCATTGTGACATAGAGTTCAGAGGCCAATAGCCGTCACATCTCTTCTTAGAGATAAGCTACCAACGCTCGAGCTATTTTATTTCCATTTTGTCTGTAAGCATATTTCATTCATTTGTTGTTAATGAAATGAAATTTTACTTCCGCTGCATCTCTGTGTTTATGTGTATTTCTATAATTCATTGTGTTCCTGCATAAATCTAGATCATGTCTAGCCCACACAATGCAGTTGTCATTGGGGTTAGAGAAATCACTTTATACAGGTTGCAAGGAAATCATGTTCAAGCCTTGGTACCATATAATTATAGCCTATGTGAGTTGTGGCATAGGAGGTTGGGAGACCTACACTACAAGGCGTTGTCAATTCTGAGGGGAATTGTTACAGGTATTCTAGAGTTTAGGATTGAGCAGTAGGTGGTGTGCAAAGGGTGTGCACTTGGAAAATTTTCCAAGGATGTTTTTCCTAGCAGCGAGAGTAGGTCCAAAGGGATTTTGGATATTATTCATTCAAATTTGTGTGGGCCAATGTCAGTAGCGTCATTACACGGATTGTCATACTATGTGACATTTACTGATGATTTCTTCAAAAAAAACTAGATCTTCTTTATAAAGGCCAAGGATGAGGTCTTCAGTTGGTTCAGAGAATTTGGGGCTCAAGTAAAGAACCAGATAGGTAATAAGATCAAATTCTTGAGGTAGGATAATGGGGGAGAGTACAACTGCAATGAATTCAATGATTTTTTCAAGGAGGAACAGATTAAGAGAGAGCTAATAGTGTCATACAACCCACAACTAAATGGGGTTGCAAAGAGAAAGAATTGGTCCACCATTGGTTCTGCCAGCGCTATGATACATGACCAAGCATTACCTATTTTTTTATGGGTAGAGGCATGTAACACGAAAAGATATGTGCAAAATAGGAGCCCTCATAGGATATTGGGGGAAAAGACTCCAGAGGAAGCATTCTCAGGAGTGAATATAGAGATTGGTCAATTGAGGATCTTTGGTTGTTCAGTCTACATCCATGTGCCTTTGGAGAAGAGGATGAAGCTGAAGCCTTCAGGATCGAAGGGTATATTTGTGGGGTGTAGTGAGACCTAAAAGTTTTACATGATCTTCATTCCATCATAGAGGAAGGAAATTGTGAGTAGATATGTTAAGTTCGAGGAGAACTGGACATCTAGGAGTACTCAAAAGTCATCGATAGTGACATAGGACGAAGAGAAATAGGCTCTAAAGGATGAGAAATAATCGACAGTTCAGACTTCAGGTGGAGAGGAGGACCTGGCCCCTTCCAATCCTATCAGGAGACCTAAATGGATATTACAAACATTGAAGGATGTTGGCGAGGTTGCTAGGAGTGCGATCACAGAGCGCAGGCCTATGAATAAGTTTCTGAACTATATGGTGCTTATGAGTAGCATCATTGATGTTGAACCTTCCAGTTTTGAGGAAGCAACATATCAACAGGTATTGTGAGATTCCCTTGTAGAGGAGTACACCTCTATTATGAGGAATGATGTTTGAGACATAGTGTTGAGAGTGGAGGGGAAGTCAATTGTGAGTTTCATATGTCTCTACAAGATCAAGCATGTTGCAAATGATAGCATGGAGAAGTTCAAAGCGAGGTTTGTGGCAAGAGGGTTCTCCCAGAAAGAGGGAGTGGACTACGAGGATACATTTTCTCTAGTCGCCAGGTATGATTCTATTCGAGTTATTTCTATTGCTTCAATTACGAGGTTGAGGATACATCAAATGGATGTGAAAACAACATTTATCAATTAGATCATTGAGGAAGAAGTATGCATAGAGAAACATGAAGGATTTGAGGTACATGGAAGGGATTCTCATGTGTGTAGGCTTAAGAAATCCTTGTACTAACTCAAACATGTACCCATGACATGGTATTCATGGATTGATAGGTACTTGTAGAGTATGAGCTTTACCAAGAGTAAGGCGGATCCTAACTTTTATTTCATACCTGTTGGATAGGATCCTCTCATCTCAATTATTTAGGTAGATGGTTTTTTTATCATAAGTACAGAGGAGCTTATTTTAGGGTGCAAAGTAGATTTATCTAGTGAGTTTGAGATGAAGGACATTGGCTTGATGCATTATTTTTAGGGGTTATAGGTATGGAAGGTATTGGGAGTGATATTCCTTGCACAAGGGAAGTACGTAGTAAAGATTGTGAGGAAATTCAGAATGGAGCACTATAAACCGATGGCTACACCTATGGTTACCAATCTAAAGAAGATTGACACTTCAGATTCAAAGTTGGTAGATCCCAGGATATACACGTAGTTGATAGGGTCCTTGATGTTTTTGGTCAACATCGAGATAGATATGTTTTTTGTTTTGAACACCTTGAGTCAGTTCACGGTGGAGTTGAGGCAGGTGCATTAGATCGTAGTGAAACATATGCTTGGGTACTTGAGAGGTACAATGGATTATCAATTGAGATATATTGGAGGAGATGGAGTGGAGTTGCAAGGATATACAAACTCGAATTGGGTAGGCAATGTAGTAGACAAAAAGAGTACCTCGAGGTGCTTCTTCAGCTTGGTATCAACAATGATTACTTGATTCAACATGAAGCAGACTTCTATAACACTCAATTCAATAGAGGGAGAGAATATGACAACGAGTATGTCTATCTGTGAAGACATTTGGCTTTTCAAATTTCTTACAAGATTATTTGATCAAGAGTTGGAGCCTACGATGATATACTGCGATAATAAAAGTCGTATCAAATGTCAATGTTTCACAGAAACCTGCACATGAGACCTAGCTAAAGCAAGTACAAACAAATCTTATCATGAAAAGGACGAGAGATTCAATATGGAAGAATGAGAAAATATATTCACACTACTCCAATGAACTGATCAATGATCGAATACAATGAATGAATGAGTGATACAAACTCATATAGGGCAGGACATTTCATAAATAAGAAAAGCAAGCTAATAATGATCTTTTCCTTAAGAATGCATGTATGCATAATAGTGATGGTCAGAAAATAGAAAGTCTAAAAGAACTAGCTTTGGTTAACTACCACTGAATTAGTGAGTTGAAAATAGAAATAATTCCAACATCAAACCCTTTGAGAATCCAGTAGTCCATGACAGGTCCAAACATATTGAGATCAAATATCACTTCATTCGAGATAACATCCAGAAGGGAGAAGTGAAGCTTCATTATATTTCCACAAATGAGCAAGTTGTAGATATTTTGACCAAGCCCTTGGAGAAAGGGATGTTTGTGTTCTTCAGAGACAGACTTGGAGTGGTGCATAATACCTTCCTCACTAAGAGGGAGTGTTGATGTTAGTGGTAGAATCATACATGTATTTTCACACAGGTCTATGTGTCTAAGATGTGTGGAAATCGTCGAAAGCCTTATACTCTTGAATTTCTTTTAATTAAATGGATTATTAAAGTAAATTGATTTTATTAATTAAGTGTAATTATTTAATTGAGTTATATGAGGAACATAAAAGTACTTAGCATGCAATCTAAATCTCAAGTGAGATTAGAAATATATTGTAACTCACGATTATAAAAGCAAGGCTAGGGTGAAGGAACTTGACACTTGATACTTGAGATTCTTGAGAGTAGAGGATTCTCTTTAGTTGGATCACGAAGGACTATGATTCAAGATATTGGATAGGTGGAGAAATACTTTCATCTAGGGATCGTGTCAAGGAGAAGAGAGAACATAGGCACCGTAGGTGGATTTCAGTTAGAGGAAGCCACGGGGAAGTGTCGCGTCGTACAAAGTTTTTCGTACAGTTTTTTTTTTACATGTACACGGGTCTTAGTGGAGACACTCGCGTATATATGCAGGTTTGCTGAAGCAAAGTCACATACACCTCGAAAATAATGCACTTCTGGTTCGTACAATAGGTCATACTTTGCTAAGTTTTTCTACAGTTGTATTTCTCTCAGTGGGCCATTATCCCTATTATGGGAGCCCTGATTTTAGCATAATAAAATCATTCTCAGCACTGGTTTTCCCTCCGAGGTTTTTCCAAGGGTAGTTTACCTAAAAATATTGGTGTTCTTATGTGTTTGATTTGGTTTTCTTGTTTATTATTTTGTTATATGTTTAGTTGATTACTCAACTATGCTTTAATTCAATAAGTGATTTATTTGGAATTAACAGTTCGGTGTTGAGTAGGATAAATTTCAACATGGTATTTGTTATTGCACAGTTTGTACTTGGAAGGATAAAGGAAAGGTAAAGAAGACAAACTGACGCAACATGAGACTATCCTATCATTGTCACCTCAATAGGATAACTCTTTCTGTTTAGGGTGGTAGGCCTAGGGGAGACGTCCCCGATGACCTGGGGTTTTGAGAAGGCAAAGGATTATGGCTAAGTAAAAGTTTCCCCCTCACAAGTCACCACCGATCATAAAGTTCGGCTAAACATACAATAAAGATAATGGTAACCAGAAGTGTACCTACCCAGAACAAAGCAACAAGAAAACTATATATGTGCAAGATCACTTGTTGGTTAATACTTCATATAATCAAGGAATTTCTGATGTAAAGCAATTGACCGATAATACTGATGAAGAAAATCAATGATGTACAATAGCAATAATCACTTCACAATAAATGCTTAAGAAGAAGCTTCACAATGAGAAAGAACGATTTATCATCAAAGTCACAATATCATCATTCATTAGAAGCAAAGACTACTATGCTTTAGCCAATCTTTCAATTGCTTTAAAGATGCATAAAATGCTACAAAGTACAATCATAACTCAAAAGGATAATGACAACAATAAGGTTAGTAGGTTAGGGTTAGAAGGTGTTAGTAGTTGTTCAAAAGTATCAGAAGTTGTGATAAAAAACACCCAAGTAAAAGGTCTTAGAATGGTGCATTCATAGGGTAAGTGGAGTCAAAATAGTCGTAAAAGTTGAAGGAACTAAATGATAATGATAGGGATAAAAACAAGAGGTTTTGATGGTGAAGTGTTGTTGAGCCAACGCTTCAACCATCAAACCCTAGGGGAAAACGACTCACTAAGGTGTAGTAACCTTAGGCCTCAATGTGCCTTCCTCCTTTAGCTCAATGATAGGATAAAAATGGCTAGGATTGAAGAGAAAAGGTAGGGTGTTGCAATGGAAAGGCCCTAGAAATGTCTTTAATAGGTAAAGAAGTCCTTGGCACAATCTTAGCAGGGAATTAAAAAAAGGACACCAACATGTGCTTATTTCCTAGGGTTTATTCCAACAAATTTTATTAACAAAATGCAAGTAAAAATACCATAACCATTAAAGTAAGGGAAGGATTTCAGAATTTCACTTACATTCACCAAGTATCATCAATGCCAAACCCTAGTTGTAAAACTTCCACCAAGAAAATGCCAAAAATAGCCAAAACAAGCCTCCTTCAACAAATGCGCACTAGTAATTTCAGCCAAAACCCTAAAAGAGGGCGCAAATTTCATACCTCACACAAGTATGAGTGAAAGATGATGAATAAAAGAGAGTTTTATCTCTCTTACTTATACAATAGCAATGACCTTAATTAATTTTTAGGTCACAAAAGGTCGACATGGCCAAAAATATATAATAATATTGTTTTACATTAAATTTCATAATCAAACCCTAAATCAAGAAAAAATGAGGACATCATGCCCTTTTAGGGTGACGTCAGCCCTTTCTAGGGAAACGTTGGCTTCTTGGAGCAAAACGTTAGGCCTCCTTGAGCCTTTGGAACAAGCCACACGTGCCACAACTGCCTCCCAAAACCTCCACAAATGTTGGATGATGTCATGAATGTCCTGGGTGATGTCATGGCCTTCCAAGGCCTGGTGGAATGTCCTCCTCTTCCCCGGTGCAAATATTCTGACCTATCTCTGGCCCCTTTTAGGGTCTCAACATTCATCCAGTGGGCTCTCAGCCCCATGGAGGTTCGAACTAATCGTCTCCCCATGTGTACCTGTCCAATATGGTACCTGTCCGTTGGGTATGATCCTGCACATCAATAGATACGCCCTCCATGGGATCATAAGTCACATAGATCACAACAATGTCAATAACATCTAATCATCAATTTTATTAAACATGTGCATAAAACCCCTTTTACTCAGTCAAGTGCTCAAAGACATTATACAAATCTGCAAGCCAAGTTTGGAGGAAGTGACAGGGCATCCTATTGGGCTAGTTTTCACTCGATGTGGGATGTTTCTGGGAGAAATAAAATCGAAGTCATTTGAGTGGATGAGGTGGATAAGGGATGTCTAGAAAAGGGGTGCAGTGATAACAGGGAAATGCATGGCTTACATGTGGGTGCCTTTGTAGAGGGTGAGCTACACCTGTCACAGATGCAAATGTTTCCAATCCCATTCATTCCTTTTATCTTTATTCTTATTTCTTTTTGTTTCAAGAAGCTAATCAGGGGAAACTGGCCTAGCATGGTGACCAGTGGTGGCAATGTTACCCACAAGAATTTTCACTGAAGTGAGAAGGTGGGCTCGTGATGAGACCCCCTTTCTCTTGGATATGCCACCAAGAGACACTACCCTGGCATGGTAACCAACTGCTAGTAGTGTCATACCACTAGATGCCCATGGACCTACTAGGTTGGCTTGTGATGCAACCCCCTATCATCTGACTAGGTCTTGTTTTATTATTTTTTATGGGTCCCTCTGTTTCTTCCTAAGAATCCTTTTACTGCTTTCTCAGGGATCCCTGGGTGAAGCATCTCGAGGTTTCATATTTTTTAGGCTTTTATCTTTTTCCAACTTCTTTTACCCTCTAGGCCTTTAGCCCCTTCTTCCCATAAGGTAAGGTGCAAACCTTAAATAATTGGCCAACCCAATGCCCTGACCAGTGTAATGGGATGGATGAGCGGAAGAAAGATGGAAAGAGTTAAGTATGGTGGGAGCGAACGATGGATTTTCATGAATCCCCCCAGTGCCAACCCAAAAACTATGGGCACAATATTACTAGGGTATCTTGTCATTCCCCCCAGATATGGTCAAGTGGATAGGTATAAGATCCAAGCACCCGACGTTAGAAACAAAAAGAAATGAATGCACATATTCAAAGGTTTTGAGGATCATAGTGACACATACCATGATACCCGAACTCATTACCTCATGGAGCAAGATCCACTTCTGCTACAGGACCAGGTCGAGGTGATGGATGTTATTGCTGCTAACAAAGTGGAAGTGCTAAAAAAAGAAAAGATGGGCCCTCCAGGGCCATGCTCAAGTCAATCTGGCTCTTGATACTCCATGTATAGGACTTGTGGGCCTCGAGACATATTCTTCTTAGTTATCCTTGTTGTTCCAAAGTCTGTACTTAAGGCTATAAAGTACTGAGTCTAGGCATCCAAAAAGAGGGTGAAAGATGTAAAGGAAGAAAACAACTGGGAAAAGAAGCTAAGGATGATTTCTGAGTTGTCTAGGTCAGGCTTCCAATTGTTCTTGAATGTTTATGTCCCATTCAATGGCTTCCCATGAACGTTCGAGTTCGGCCCGGGAAGTAGCAGTTTTCAGAATGGTATCGAAAAGGTTTAAAGCGAGGCTGGTTTGATCTGAGAGACTAGGTTCTATGTTGGGTTGTCTTGCCACAGGTACAATCATAAAGGAACATAGTTTTTTTATAAAGTGTTGGTTGTTGTTTCACCTTTAGATTATACGAAAAAAAATCCCAAAATTAAATTAATAGTATAACGAAATCAAAGGTCGTTTTTTGTAATTGAGTTAAATTTTAAAACCATGCATGAAGCAAGAGAAAACATAGAGCTGTTGAACAATGTGAGGCATCAATCAAGGAAGAATCTCACCTTGTTACAGAAGAAGAAAATAAGCAAGAAAAACTTTAATGAAGCATATGATATAGAAATCTAAACAATTCACAGGTCTTGTACCTGCTGATAGCCGATACAGAGGAAAAGTTGTAAATGATTAGATGACTGAAATAAATGATCACCACAATAGAGGTTGTGCTAAATTGAAATTAAACATTCATTAAAGAAACATATGAGAAATGATGCGAAATGCGAAATAACAGAAGAAACACATAACCCAATCTTGATGGAAAAAAGAGTCTTCGATCTACCTTGTTTCTGGCGAAATAAATATTTTGTGGTACAATCGGCCAAAAGAAAAAAATCCCTTGTTCTATATTTCAAAATTATACTTATACAAGATTAAAACACTTTGAATTCTAATCGTTCTAAAAATTTTGGTTACAAATGGAAAATGAAGCGTTTTACTTCCTTGTCTCTTGTCTTCCTCCATGTGGACAGGACATTTTATTTTCTTGTTCTCTGGCTCCAAAAATAGGATAGAATAGGCATCTGTTACTACTTGCCTCTAGAAGTCTTCCCTTTCCCCTGTAATATCCCACCCTCGGGATTTTATAAGATGTTGCTCTCCATGCATGATGTCCTCCGCATACCCCCTCGTGAAATTCGTTTATGACTTTTTCGGTTTTTGACTCGACCAAACAAACTAGTAGAAAGCCTAGAGGGTATTTCCAATACAATTGGCTTTCAGATATACAATACTTTATCGCATGCAATTTTAGTGTCTTGGCTTTAGATGGAGATAGATCACTCGGGCAGTTCAGGGTCAAAAGGTACGATACTATGTCTTTATACCAACCTGATGAGGCGAATTTCTCTTCAATTCTGATTGCAACTATTTGGTCATCAATTTCATATATGTCCACACATCCTTCGTATCCTTGTAGGTTGTTTATTCCGAGTGCTCAGAAATTTGATTCATCTAAGAGCTTAGCCAAACCCTGTCCTTTTACGAGTTTCGTCATTTTGACCTCTAGATCAAATTATTGAATTTTAGCAAGCCACCGACCCCTCTTCCCGTCACTGTCGGGCTGCACCAATATATCTTTACAGAGCTGGTGGGCACATATGCAATTACCTTGGAGTGTAACACGTAGGTTCTGAAGGCCCTCAGTGCCTTTACCATAGCATATGCTTTCTTTTCCATTATGTCATATCTCAATTCAACATCTCTAAGGCTCTTACTAAAGAATTCTATTAGTTGCTCGAAACCCTCTTCATTCTTTTAGAGGAGTACTGCCGCAATTGTGTGTTTGGAGGCAAATCAGAAAATCATAAACTCTTTTAGGTAATCAGGGTTCACCAACACAGGTGCTTCACCTATAACTTTCTTGATACGTGCAAAAGACGCTTTGGATTATGCCATCCATTTGACTTCGTTGTTATTTTTCAGCATATTTGTGATCAATTTCACGATTTCAACAAATTTTGGGATAAATCTCAAAAAATTTATTTTTCCTAAAAATGATTGGATTTCCATTACATTTCTAGGAATATTTATGGTGTCTATAGCTTCGACCCTTTTAGGATCAATTTTAATTCCGTCTCGAGACACAATATGGCCCAGGAGTTTACCTTCTTGCATCGCAAAGTGAGATTTCTTGGTGTTTAAGGACAAACCAAATTTTTGGCATTTCTTGAATGTTTGCTTGAGATGTATCAGATGATCTTCATCAGATTTAGAAAAAACAGTCAGACCATCAAGGTAAATGATCGCGAATTTATCTCTCTCGCCGACGAAAGCGATATTCATAGCACGTTGGAAGGTAGCACCTGCATTCATTAAACCAAAAGGCATTTTGTCATACATAAATGTGCCCCAAGGGGTAGTGAAGGTTGTTTTCTCTTTAAAGTGCTTGCTGACAATGATCTGATTATAATCGGAAAACCCATCGATCATTGACATTCTATTTTCCCCAATCACCTTCTCCAAAACGTGATCCATTTTGGGAAGCATATAATTGTCTTTGAGGGAGGATTTATTTAGATTTCTAAAATCTACACACAATCTGATCTCTCCACTCTTCTTCCTAACTGGGACTAGGTTATTTACCCAGTCAGAGTATCTCAGTGGCACAATTATTTTTGCGTCCAAAAGATTTTTAACTTCCTTTTCGACCACATGCAATAAAATGGGATTGATTTGCCTGAGTTTCTGTCTAAAAGGTTTAACACCGGGCTTCAAAGGTATTTTGTGTTCGATCATAGTGGTGTCATAAGTTTTCAGCTCATCGTAAGACCAAGCGAACACGTCTTTATACTGCTGGAGTAAATTTTCATACTTACCTTTCATCTCAGGGGGAAGATAGTTTGATATCTTTACTGTTCTAGGCTCCTCTTTGGTCCCTATATCAAAATCTTCAACTTCTTCTGGTTGAGGTTGTAAAGTAGATTTTAGGGGCATGTCATTTTGGTAAAACAATCTTTCTAGAGGGATTAGTCCTTTCAGAATCTGATTTTTTTTTAAAACTAACATGTGATGATTCACGATCTTTTATTGGAACTCTTGAGGATCCTCCCCTTCTTGCATAATCCAAGTATGGTCGTTTTGGTTTTCTTGGTCAATGTGAGTTCCAGCAAAATCGTCCGCCATTTCAAGGAATTTTTTGATCTGTTCGTCATCTTCGAAGACCTGCCACTGTTGTATATTATTCGGTATGGAGGGTTTGTGCCTCACCTCTATATGATACTTTAGTTTGAAACCTGTAGGAGGTGCGAACGTTGAGGTTGCTTTGGCTAATGAATTGGCTTTTAGGTTTTCTGCACGTGGAATGTAATGAACATTTACCGATGAGAATTTTTTTTCCATTAGATCCCAGGCGCAATTTTTGTAAGATCTTAATCTAGGGTGTTTTTTCTGGTACTACTGATTTATCTGCTTCACAATCAACTCCGCATCTCCATAGAATTCCAAGTTCTTTATGTTCATCTTCCTGGCAGCTTCTAGTCCCAATACTAGGGCTTCATACTCACAAACATTATTTATGTAGTCTATGTCCCACTGTAGTCTGTAAGAAAAGGGGATAACAAATTCATTTTTAGGTTCTACAAAAAATTCTCGTACACTTTCTCCTTCACATGACGAAGCGCCATCTAAAAACATTTTCCAAATCCCAGTGTTATGTACATTTTCATCTATCTTTTTTGATTTATTTTCCTCTATAAAATTTTCTTATATACAATTATTTACACCATCATCAAAAGATAAAATACAATTTCCCAGGTTTTGATCGGCGACATAAACAGAATAATTATTAGGATTCTGTGGATCACTTACTGTATATGCTAACTGTTTCTCTCTATATAACTGAGTGAACTGTTCACCAAAAACAGGAATCGTGGCATAGGTCATGTCTAGTTGAAGTCCCCCAAGCTTGGCTCCCCAAGACCTAGATAAGAGAAAACCATACTTCGGAGGTATATCAATGATAACTACATCCATTAGAACGTTTCTTACTGGAACCTGTGCAAGAGTTACCACTAGATCTTTGATCATGCCCATACACTTAACTCTCCTTGAATCGAAAGAATACAGGTCTCCGTATGGCCTGGTGATTTCAAGGCCTAGTCTGTCCATAATAGACTTGGGCATCACATTGTTCAAGGCTCTGGAATCTAGCATGCAATTGTGCAGCAGACGATCTTGCATGTTTAGTGTAATGTAGAAAGGAGTGACGGTATCCCTGACACCTTCAAAATGTGGACCGAAATTTATATTAGGCTTTTCGTCTTCCAAATTTATCACATTAGACTAACTCTCTAAATCTGAAAAATTGATCATCTTCGTTATTTTCTTTCGGTATACAAGATTATTTTCCAATTTGACCAGGGGTATTGGTATCTTCATCTTATTTATCTCATTTTCTAGGCTGAAACCTCCCACAAGTTTATCTGTTTCTTTGGTTGAAGCTTCAATCTCCTTCCTTTCTAACTTATTTGTTTGCATTGCTTTATTTTCAGTTAGTTTTGTTTCCAAATTCTGTGTTCCGACTATCCTAGCTTTCCCAGCTTGAATCTCAGCCTCCTTTATTTTGGTATTCTGTGAGTCTACTCCCTTTATTTTGTCATTCTACGTCTTAGTGTCTTTTGGAGCGGGCTCATATGTTTTGCCTCTTGGCAAAACTTTCTTTGGTTGAGTAGTTGACACATATTTATTTTTAGGCCTCAGATTGTATTTGTGTTGGAGCTTGTCCATTATAGTATCAACCATCCCTTGATAGGTAGAATCATCTGCATTATTTATGTGGTTATCTTTATTTGACAGTTGTTCTGTGTTCAAATACCTCTCACAATCTTCCTTGGTTAGATGAGGTTGTACACAATCGTCACCCAAATTGTTAACGTCTTGTCCTAGATCCTCAAACTCTTGCAAGTCATTTCCTCCTATAAAATTTTCATTTTTTAAAGGAGTTTGAATTTTTTGGTCTTCATTTTTAATATGTCTTTGTTGAATTTGAGGATTGGGGTTTATTTTGAAATCTCTCTTAACAAATTGATCTGCTTTGGATTGATTTAGCTCCATCCTCGAAATTTTATTTGATAGCTCTTTTATTATCCTACCCATATCATCCATTTTATCATCTGAGGACCTCCTTGATCCTGAAGGTCCTGCTTGTTCTTTAAAACATTTGGTCTCTCTGTTTCCCATTTCTATTTTTGTTTTTAGTTTACTAGAAGCCATCATGTTTGACTCAATCTCCATGGCATCATATTGCATTCGGGTTAGGTCGTCCCCTCTCCTTTCTCTCATTAAAAGTGCAAAATCAGGTTCGAAGGCTCTCGCAAAGGTTACCTTGGCTACAGGTTGGGACGATTTAACTTCGACTGTGATCTTATTATATAATTTGTTAAATATTTGAATGAATTCCATAACGGTTTCTGAATTTTATTCTTCAAATATACAAACTCAGTCAAATAGTATAAATGGTCCTTCCTTTCGCCCCATTGTCTAAGAAAGGAATCTTCTAGAGCATGATAGGTAATATCGAACCTATGGGCAGACTTCAAAACCAGGTTCTCACCTGACCTTCAAAAGTTTGGACAAACAACTGTGAGTACACATCTTCATGTTCGAGACCTAGGATATCTACAAATTGATCAAATAATTTTATATGTTCGGCTGCGGTTAGGTCTCGTTCCTCTATAAACTTAGCTAGGTTTTTCATGTAGTTTTTCAGGCAGGTCATGAAGGGGTACTGGGAGGACCAGAGGAACGTATCTGGCAGCTACTTTAGCAAAAATATTGGGGGGTGGGGGTGGACCTTGGCCCTCCACTCCTCTTGTAGCATCCCCAACTCCTCTTCCTCCTCCTCCGACAACCCCTCCTCCTCCTCCTATGACAATCACCATAGATACGCTAGGAGAGGAAACCGATATGTTGTACAGAGGGTTTTGGAATATGTATAGTGAATCTTTAGCTTCTTCGGGAGACGAGAAAGATGAAAAAGGTGGAAACGGGATACAGGGGCTTGGTTCCTTTGATTTGCAAGATATATAAACGGGGGAACCTGTAGGTGTGGAATCTGAGTATATGGTATACTCTTCGAGACTTAGTGAGGTCAGGAAATCTAAATTAAGAGTTGGAGGGATATCAATCGACACAAGCTTTATCGAGGGATTTTCGCCTTCGTTTATGCAGGGGGTAGTCGTATGAGTTTCAGATTTAATTTCCAGGAAAGCTAAATTTGGGTTTAGGGTTTCGGCCTCGACTGTCTTCGTTTCTTCGGAAAGGGTTTTGATGAGAACTTCTTGCGAAGTCACTGCTTCGAGTGGAATATTGGCCTATTTTTTCGGGATCGGGAATAGGCGTGGTCTATTTACCATCTGGATTTTGTCTAGTGTTCCTTCGACCAGATGCCAACTTACTTAACGTGGAGTCGCCAAGTGAATAATAAAAACTTAGCTTTTAGAAGGTGTTCACTCTTTGTTCACTATCAAAGAGTAGAAACTTGAAAATGTCGTTCTCCCAGGGAAAATGATTTCATATCTCCATCCCCGACAATGACACCAAAAAGATGTTGTTCCAAAGTCTATACTTAAGGCTATAAAGTATTGAGTCTAGGCATCCAAAAAGAGGGTGAAAGATATAAAGGAAGAAAACAACTGGGAAAAAAATCTAAGGCTGATTTCTGAGTTGTCTAGGTCTAGCTTCCAATTGTTCCTAAATGTTTATGTCCCGTTCAGTGGCTGCCCATGAACGTTAAAGTTCGGTCCGGGTAGTAGCAATTTTCATAATGGTATCAAAAAGGTTTAAAGCGAGGCTAGTTTGATCTTAGAAACTAGGTTCTATGTTGGGTTTTCTTGCCATAGGTATAGTCATAAAGGAACAAAGTTTTTTATAAAGTGTTGGTTGTTGTTTCAACTTTAGATTATACGAGAAAGAATCCCAAAATCGAATTAATAGTATAACGGGGACGTTATGGGGGAGAGGGGGGAGGTGGAAAAAAGGAGGGACATTGTGGGGGAGAGGGGGGAGGTGGTGCATTAACAAGCGAATTGCCCATGAGATCAAACCACTCGAACTTATAGTCATAGGGGTTTGAGAGGGGGGAGAGGTCAGTGACTGGATCACAACGTAGTTTAGAAGGAGAGGGCATGACTAAATGGGCGAGAGGAGGGGGAAAACCTTCTTCAGACAGGTGAACGTCCATGTGGGCCAACAGAGGGGGAGGAGCCAAATCACAATGAGGAGAAACAACTCGAGGAGGGCTTGAGGCTTCACACGTCGGATTGGAGGGAGGTGATTTCCTTCCTCGAGCCTGGTACCAGGCTGCTCCATGCCTTGGTCTGCCCCTGGGTCATGGCATGAAGGAGGGAGGTGGTTTTGGAAAGGATAAGCTACCGAACGAAGGGTTTACACCAGAAAGCTCTAAAATGAGAGTAAAGGGATCGCACCAGAGTGGGAGAGCAGAGCAGAATCCAAAATGAGCCCAAGGGGAGTTGCCTTGAAAGAAATGAGCGAATAAATGAGACAAGGGGGTCGATAACACTGCTGGCTGGAGCTAAGGTGATCGAGAGGTCTCACTGCGCTGCGCCATGAAGACGCACAGGTCCTTGTTCATGTGAGCTGCATGGTGCGAGTGAGAGAGGAAAGGTGACGACGGGTCTGTTAAATGCATTGAAGGAGGACGTGATGCAAGATTGACACCTGATATCGTGTAGCCTGACCAGTGTTGAAATAATGTAACTGCGAAGAGCATTCTTATTATTATTGGATTAAATCCCCATTGTGGATTAATCATGTCATTATTATTATTATTGTTATTGGATTAATCCCCATTGTGGATTAATCATGTCGGTAATTGTATAAGGACCAAATCCCCTTTTGCGAATTGGTCATCGGACAATTATAAAGGGCAGAATAAGAAGTCAGCCCCAACAATTACTATGGAAGACCCAGAATTAATTAAAGGTGGGTTTACCCACCCAGAGTGAGAGGTCGGCCCTGCCAGTTGTGACCTTTCACACGTGCCGGTCTTGTATAAATAAGAGGATAACACCTCACTTCAACACACAACTCACTTGCTCATTTCTCTTATAAGGCAAGCTACAATTACCAGAGAGAGGAGAAGAAGAGTGGCACATCTCTTGGGGAGGACTTTTTTTATTGGTTTGATTTATCTCTTGAACATTGTATAAGCTATTTATGATAAGGAAGTTTTTGTTGGGTTTTCTTCCCTTAAAGGGTTTCCCAAGATAAATGTTGTGTCTCTTGTGAATGTGTATTTCTCAGTGATCTTGTTCTTATTATGCTCTTATCTATTGAAATGCAAAGAATATAATAATGACATAAACATTAACAGCCAGGAGGCCTTATACGGAGCTACATCTGTCATGTCAAGGTGGCACCCCATCCGAGGGTCGGTCTTTGGTGTGGGCTAGGTTTCTTCAGGCGATGACTGCAGGGTGCATCGGATTGGCGTTAGGGGATCAGGAGAAGACTCCTCCCTCCAACTCGACACCTAGATTGGCTAACCAGTCCACCATTTGATTGGTCGTTCTTCTAACATGTGACAAGAGGATTACTCGTCGATGCTGAAGAGTTGATTTTATTCTGCAAAGTTTGTTCATTAGTCTTAAGCTTGGGGAGATTTTCTCTGGGTCTACCCCATTGATCAAATGCGTAAGGAGATTTATCACAATTTGCGAGTCACCTTCTGCAATGAGAGGAAAAATTTCTTTCTCTGAAGCCACTTGTAGACCGCATAGGAGACTTCAAATTTCCGCAACATTGTTGGTATTGTGTCCCATATTACCTGCCAAGATATGGAGTATTTCTCCTTTGTCATTCTGGATAACCGCCCCATTGCCTGCTGGACCCGGGTTCCCTTTGGAGGCTCCATCAAAGTTGAGTTTAAATCAGTCTTTGGGCAGAGCTTCCCAATGGGTGTGGCTTGTATTTCGTCTTGCAGCTGCTATTGATCTTTCAGGGGTGGGAGTGAGAATGATTTTCCATGCCTTGAGAATGTGAAATTCATTAGGAGGGGGTGTGAGGTCCTGCTCTGTCCACAGTTGCAGCGAGATGGTTTCATTGATATTGGTTTGGATTGTGTTCCACACCTCCTGCCAGTTCCTGGTGATCAATTTGAATATTCTTCCATTCCTCTCTTTTCAAATGTTCCAGAGGATGAAACCTGGAAGCAATTGCCAAATTCTGTTGAGGATGGGTGACTGAAAGATCGAGCTTCTCCAACCCTCAATGGTTTCCTTTAAGCCTGTGCGGTTCTTATCCGACGTTCTCATGATATTGACGTTGTGATCCCAGATGCATGAACTATAAGGACAAAGATTTAGGATGTGATTTTGAGTTTCTTCCTCCTGGCCACATAGATGACACCAAGAAGGGCCAATGAAGCCTCTTCTCTGAATATTATCCCAGGTGAGGATGCTGTTGTGCGCCACTAACCAAATAAAGGTGATGATTTTCGGCCAAGTTTTCATATCCCAAATTTCCCCCCAAACTTCCTCTCGAGGTAAGGTTTTATGGCCCACTTTTATATAGTAAACTTCTGGAATGTTGAAGGCTCCTGTGGTGGAGTGGCCCCATCTGAGTATATCCTTGCCTTGTTGACTGGAAATTTTCCTTGCAGCTAGATGTTCCTACAGGGGATGTAGGTTGAGTTGTGGGGGAATGTGCAGGTTCTCATGAGAAGTTTTCTAGGTGAGCCAGGTTTCCCCTGGGTGAAAAGGCTTCCAGTAGTCTATCACTTTGTGAAGTCCAACAACTGTTGTAAAGGGGATGAGGTTCCTGAGAGTCGGATCTGTGTTCAGGGGTGGGAGTTGTTGCCATGAATCGCTCCAAAAGTAATTCGAGGAGCCACTTTGAAGTTCCTAGAATGAGTGGTTGGTGATGAGTCCGCAATTGTTCCTGGCTGTATTCCAGATCAGGGATCCCGGGCTTTGACCATTCCACCTAATGAGCTATGTTTCAGGGAAAGTGGGGGTATATTTCTTCCTCCAAAATTGTGCCCACATTGTGGTTGCTTTAACTATCTCCACCAGATTTTGGCACTCAGAACCTTGTTAAGAATAGTTGGGTCTTGGAGGCCGAGTCCTCCATCCTTTTTCAGAGTGCATACTTTTTTTCAGCTTACCAAGGACATTTTGCGCCCTTTCTTGTTACCTTGCTACATGAAGCTTCTTTGAAGCGTTCTCAAAGTGTTAAGAATGAAAGTTGGGGCTGCCAAGGCTGAGAAGATGTAGACTGAGAGAGCTTGCATGATAGATTCAAGTAGAATGAGGCGACTAGGAAAATTGAGGGAACGAAAGGTCCAGAGAGAGAGAGTCTCTTTTTGAAGATGGAAAGTAAGGAGTCCCAAGAAGAATTTTTGAGTGGGTTGTCGATGAGGGGGATTCCTAGGTCAACAGAGGGAAGGATGCTACAGGCAAATCCTAAGAGGTGCGTGAGGTGACATTGGATTTCCAAAGGAGTGTTAAAGAAGAAAACTTGGGATTTGCATAGATTCACCTCCATTTCCGAAGCCTCGCAGAAAAGGTCAATGATGGCTCTGAAGCGCAGGGCTTCTCTGGCTGTGGACAAACCCATAAGAAGTATGTCATCTACGAATCGACTGTGCTAGATGGGGGGAGAAATGCCATGGGTTGTGAGGCCAGAGAGAGAGAGTGGTCCCTGATGGTTGCTTTAAGGGTTCAGCTTAGTCCTTCTGCCAATATGATAAAAAGAAAATGTGAGAGAAGGTCTCCTTCTCTTATGCCTCGTGAAGGAGAGAAGGGTTTGGAGGGGAAGCCATTAATAATAATGGAGAACAATGCTGAGGAGGTGAGATTGACTATCCAAGAGACCAAAGCGGGGTCAAAGCCAAAGGATAGGAGGGAAGATCTTAAGTAGTTCCAACTCAATTTGTCAAAATATTTAGAGAGGTCTAGTTTTAGGAGCATACCTGGAGTTTTGGTAGAGTGAAGTGAATGGATAAATTCATGAGCCAGGATCACGTTGTCCATAATTTGTCTGCCCTCGACATAGCCTGATTGTTCTGGAGAGATCGGGAAAGGAAGAATGGGTTTGAGTCAGGTGTCAATAATCTTAGTGAGGAGTTTGTAAATGACATTCCAGAGGGATATAGGTCTGAATTGCGACAGGCACGTAGAGTTGTTTTCCTTAGGTATGAGGGTGAGTAAAGTTGCATTGAGGGCTTGGAGGACTTTTCTAGATTTTCTAGAGTCCTCAATGATTTCCCAAACGTCTTCACGGATGATGCTCCAACATTAATGAAAGAAGTCTGAGGTGAAGCCATCTGGTCCAAGAGCTTTGTCTAGCTGGGTAGCTTTGAGCGATTGATCAACCTCCTCCTTGGTTATTGGTCTCATGAGGGCCTCGTTTTTCTCTTTGGTGACCTTCTTGGGAATGTTCCTGAGGATGGAATCTATGGCATGCGAGTGATTTGTTGGGGGTTCCGTGAGAAGATTTTGATAGTAAGAAAGCAATTTATTTTCCATATCATGTTGTTGAATTTCTATATCTTGCGCCGAGACTAGGTGGGTGATGCGATTTGTTTGGCGTCACTGGATCATAGATCCGTGGAAGAATTTTGTATTTTCCCCCCTCTTTCAACCATTGGATGTGAGATTTTTCTCTCCAGAGTACTTCCTGCGCTCTTCTCTTTGCAATCTGGTTGTTTAACAATGTTTCTTGTGTTTTAAGGTTTTTTGTCAAACCCTGTGATTGGATCTGTTGTTAAAGTGTCTGCATTTGCTGTTTAAGATTTCCCTGTGCTTGGAAGATGTCGCCAAAGGTAGACTTATTCTAGGATTTTAGGTGTAGCTTGAGGTTTTTTAGCCTTTGTTGGAGCCGATACATTGGGGTCTCTGTTTGAATATTCGCCTCCTCCCACCATGTCTTTATGTTTGTTTGGAAATCCGGGTGTTTCAACCATAATTTTTCAAAGCGGAACGGTTTCTGGCCTAGGGTATCGGTGATGTCGAGAGTTAGTAAAATTGGCCAGTGGTCCGATCCCGGGGTGTCTATGACTATGACGTTCCAAGCTAAGCTGTCCATCATAGTAGCTTCGGAAATTAGGAAGCGATCAAGTTTGTTGGAGACGTGTTGTGCCCCCGAATGCCTATTGGACCAAGTGAACATCCCATTGTCTGTTCCAACATCAATGAGATTTAAGAGACCGATGGTGTTATTGAAACTTATGTTGTCGTTGCCTAGAGAACAATGGCCTCCCTTTTTCTCCTCTAGCCCTTTGATCATGTTGAAATCTCCCCCAAGGATCCAACGCTGGGGGCCTAAATGCTCTGCGATCCATTCTAAGTGTTGAAGAAAGGCTTCCTTGTCCCCTAGTTTGGCGGGGGGGGGGGCATAAAAATTTGTGATGTAGCCTTGTTTGTTCGAGCCAATGAGGTGAAAGGATGCAGTGATGGTCCATTTGGAGGTAAAAAAGTTGTCAAGTAGGATTGTGGTGGGGTTCTAGAGCATTGGAAAACCTCCAGTTGCCCCTCTGACATCCACTTCTACATACTGAGCTTGCTTCCAGCATCTTTGTAGAGTGATATTTGCCTCTACCCCTGCGCATTTTGTTTCATGTAGAAGTATGTCTGGCTGATCCTTCTTGATTTTGTCTTTGAGCAAAGCTTGTTTGCTCTTTGCGTTAAGTCCCCTGATGTTCCAAGATAGTATCTTCATGATGATGATGGGGGTTGGAGGGGAGAGAAGATTTTCGAGATAAAATGTATTTGACTTGAGTTGACCATAAAGTTGCCTACGTCTTGAATGAGCTGGTGTTTGGGTTTTCTGCCTCTTTTTCTCTTCTTTTGTAGGGTTGCGTTGTTCCTTTGAGGTTTCTTTTTGGATTCCCAGATTTGTGTTGGCTCTTGCTAAACCTTCGGCCAAAGAATTGAGAAAGACCTTCTGCACTTTGCGCAGCTAGTCTGGCGGAATGGTATATAGTTGTTTCTTGCGATATGCTTGCTCCAGATGGGCCATGTCTATGCCTGCCAATTCCTGATTCTCTAGGTCTGTATCTGGATCCCCTATTTCCAGGTCGAGAGTATTTGGGAGAATGGGTGTCGAGATTGGAGGTTGAGAGGAGGGAGGGGCTAGGGGATCGGGTAGAGCAGAGGTTTGACCGGTTGCAAGTGTTGCCAGAGGGTTGGTGGACGTGGAGGGGGTATTCGAGGGGGTTTGGAGAGCATCAAAGGAGTTCTTGGTGAGGGGTCCAGGGGGGACCTAGGGGGGGTGTCCTCTTGGATTAATTCTTTCTGCGACCCGTGACCTGGGTGAAGCCCTCCTTGGTCTTGTCAGAGTCTTCCTGAGCTGGCTTAGGTGGGTTATTTAAAGGGAATTCACAGAAAAGATGTCCATGCTCATGATATTTGCGACAACGAAAGGGGATGTGCTCGTAATCTAGGGTTTGGGACTACTCATCATCTTGATAATTTAGGATAATGGCTCCAGGAAGGGGTTTTGAGATGTTTAAATAGACACAAATGCGGGCATAAGCAGTGTACCTTCGTTGCTTGGTTGTCTCTAAGGCTTTGACGTAGCTTCCGATGGTGTTCCCAATTCCCGCGATAATCTCCTCTAACCAGAATTCCTGTGGGAGTGAGTACAGTTGTAGCCAGACTAGGGCATGGGTGAAGTCTTCCTTTTTCGAGTTGAATCTTTCCGTCCAAAATCTGAGGAAGAGGCCTGCTGAGTTGTAGAAGTACGACCCCCCCTCGAAGATTTGATTTCTGTCCTCCAGGTTATGCAGAATGATTGTGAAGAAGCCTTTTGATCCTAGTTGTAGATCGTAATGTCCCTTGGGTTTCCACCAATGTTGAATCCATTTGACCAAGTCTTTTTCAGAAGGCCATAGCCCCTTGAATTTTCCTATTAGGGCAAAATCTCTCATGTATTGTCTCTGATCTTCGATTCTTGGAGAGTTGATGGTGTATTTTGGAGCTGTCACAACTTGTGGGATGCATTTGTTGGGTTTCCAGGTGTGTTTAGTTTTTGGCTAACTGGTTTCATGATCGATGTCCATCGGTTTTTCCTTCAGTATTTTGTCCTCCCAGATTAGTTGTTGCATGCCCTCCAGGAGTTCAAAGGTTGGGCACTTGAAGTGAGAGGAACCATGCTCCTTTCCTGTGACAAATCTATAGGAGGGGACGTGGGGCGTCCCTCCCTCGACCTCCATGGCCGCGACACTGAATATAAGGCAATAGATTTAGGTTGCAGCAGAAAACCCTAGCGCGCACATCCCCATCGAATTGGTAAAATTTATCTTGGACCTATTTTATTTTATTTTATTCAACTTAATTTTCTTTAATTTTTTTATTTTACCAACAAAACATAATCACACTCTCTTATATATTTTAATTTTAATTTTATTGATTTTTTATTTTATTTTATTAATGTTTAAACATATTATGATTTTGATGATTATATATATATATATATATATATATAATTTTCATTTGTTTATTTTTAGAATGAAATTTCAATTTTAGTATTTAAAATACTAAAATATATTTTATTTTTTTAATATTTTTTAAACAATAAATAATATATTTAAATATACATATATATATTTTTAAATTTTTATTTGGAAAACTATCTTTCTCTTTGGAAAGGTATTTTTATTATAAATTTTTATATTTTTTTATAATATATTATATTACTTTTAATATTTTTAATATTGATCCTGGATGAGGTGATATTGGACACGACCAGGGGACACATGGCCACATTTCTTGCCATATTGAGCCAACTCAACTCACACTCACCTCTGCCATTAATCCATGCATTTAATTCCTCGTCCGACACACCTCTGCATTCAATTAAATTCAGATCAGTTTAAAGTTATGACGCTCTAGTTCGTGGGAGCAATAATGGCACTGGGCTGGACGCAGGCCCAGTCCCATCATCTTGCCCGGTTCAACGATTTTAGGACATAGTTTTCGAAATCCATGGCTCATTTGAGCTCTCGGCCTCCTGAGTCTTGGCCTCCTCCTGTAGATTGTCTAGTTTTTTACCTTTGGCTTGAGTTTCATTGGTGCTCTCGGGCCCTTGTGGCTAGCACTCACCCTCCGGTCCGCTATTGATTTTGGTTCTGGCTCGATTCTTGTCCTTCGAACAACAGTTATCTCGCGCTCCATCTCTAGTTTCTGGTGCTTTTCCTGATGCCTCAACTTCGAGGTAAATCAAAACGGGGGGCGGCTTGGTACACTGCAAGAGGAAGAGGTTTGAGAGGACGAGGTTCGAGAGGATGAGGCAAGCAGACTCTTCCAAGCGTGCCTCCACCCCAGAGCTTCCCCTTGCTTCATCTCATGCCATCTCCCCGAACCATCCTCTCGAGCGAGCCAATACTCCAGACTTGTCTCCATTTTCATCTCCTTACGCCTGTAGAGTTGAATGGTTCGACAACCATGGAAACTCCCTGGGCTTCGCCCCAAAGCTTAGCCCAGAGTTATCACCTCCCCGTTAGCCTCCACCTCCCCCTCCTCCACCGTTCGCTCCCCACGTTCCGTCAGTCCCTCTCTCTTCTTCGGCCTCCTCCCTCCCCTCTCTCGACTCCCCCACCTCATCCTCTAATTTACCTCCACCCCCTCCGCCCTCTCCTGTTTGCACCCACTACGCTGGGAATGAAGCTCTCAAGGAATTTTTGGATGCCATCAAGCGAGCAATTGAGATTGTCAATGGCGCCATCAAAGAGATGCAACACAGGGAAGAAGAATAGATTCATCGTGAGGAGTTCTTAATGTCTCTTCTACAGGATCCTAGGCAAGTTATTTGGACATCGCACAAGACCAAAGGAACGAGTAGAGGCTCGACCCCAGCTTTGGATAACTTCTTCTTGCTCTGGTTTCCCATGTTTTTATGCTTCCAGACAGTATAACTCACAAGTTCTTCGCCTTGTGCAACTTCTTAGATCTAGGAATTTCTAGTTTTAGCTCATTCCAGTTTTTTATTTTCGGTATGGATAGTCTAGCAGAATTTTTTTTGCCTTGCATGACATACTAGATCTAGTACTTTACAGTTTATGTTTCTTACAATTTTTCAAGTTTTGCATGGACACTGTGAACCTTAATGGCCATGTGACAACATTAGTTTCCCACTAGAGCAATGCTGCCACAGCCTCTTGGGATAGCATGACAACTGTAACTTCTATTGCTTAACAAGTTATAATATATCTTCTAACTTACATTTTTTTTTTAATATATATATATATATATATATATATATACAAATTAATTTAAATTTTATACATGTTAATAAATTTTATATATTTTCAATTATTTAATTTTTTTTGTTATATAA
>ML780676.1:141102-157828 GCA_009831015.1 Picea engelmannii
TTAGTGTAATTGCTTTTAATAAATATCGAGGGACTCAATTTAAGTGCATTTGATTGTTGTTTCCAGGGTATTGGGTTTTTGAAGTACCCCCACTGAAAGCTAAGTGTTGCTCCTTACATAGGGATAAGGAACAACATGTTTGAAATATGTCATTGGTTCACTATAAGTTATGGATAACTAAGCTGTATGCTTTTTCCGTGAACCCACTCTATGAATAACTAAGCTCTATGCTTATAAGTTACATGACACTTTGGCATAATAAGCACCTACTCCTCCTGTTTATAATTCGAACAAGTCTAGCGTGTGTACTAACTAGCCTATGTGAAATAGAGGAAACCCCTATACACACTTACACAAGTAAATTGCCAAAGGCCTATATGTTGAGAGTGATTCTCTCAACAATGATTGAGCATACCCTTAGAAAGACTATAATACTTTTTGCATGTCCTAAACACTCCGTGTCTAGGAAAGAGGCAAAATTCCCCTCGGTTAGTGCATATGGTGGTTAGCCTGATCAGTTGGATGCCAAAATGGGCCCCTCCCTTTAGTGTCCATTATCAAACCATGCATATATTAATTTGTATACGTTGCTATGTTTAATGGTATTTAGAAAAGTTAAATATAAAATTAAAAACTTCAAGATTACTTCCATATTGACATGTCTAGAGGAAAACACTTCTATAATAGAAAGTACCAAAGATGAAGTTACAAAGAGGAAATTGGGAAAACAAACATTATTTGTTAAACATCGACGAGTCTCCTTAAATGAGAAAACATTGTTTTGTTAAACATCAATGAGTATCCTTGAACTTGTTAATAGAGTTTGATTTTAAAAAGTCAGGTTGAAAAACATTGATACTAACATAATCACTATTGGCACCATCATAGTTGAACATAATCATTATTGACACCATCATAGCTAAACAGGTAGAAAAAAATCATCCATATCTGTAATATCCGATTATTTTGCTAGAAGTGCCAACAAGAGAAATGACACAAATACAACAAGAGAAATGATACAAATACAACAACGGTAAATGTGAAATATATCCTTCCATTCACTCTTTGCACTCTTTTACACAAGTCAATTAACTTCCTAGAAGCAATATCTTGAAAAAATCTCTCTATGTAATTTTTGGGAGACCACTTTGCGTGAAGCTTGTTTATTGTTTGATTAGTTTTATTTCTTACCATACATGGGCCAACCCTTATAGAAGGTAGAGGGTCAGTTTTTGATTCATGAGATGAAAATTTTATTTTATTCAAGGAATGCAAATGTGAACTAATCTTCTCTTGTTGTTAGCCCCTCAAGGGGTGTGTTTTCAACTGTGATGGTGGTGATTTGTTGGGTCTCAAAATTAGTGTGGACCATCAAGTAATGATTTTGTCCATGTTGAGTGGTTGTATCTCTCTTCCACTACTACATTAATCAATCTTAAGTCTTACACAAAGGGCCACTTTCAAAAATCCACAAACCCACAATGTAGATTTTGGAAACTACGTAAAGAAGAAGGTGATCCAATAAGCACATGATTATGTTTGAACGCTTTATCTTGCCAGCTTAAGATCAAATATCTTGTTCAATGTTTCTTCAACCTTTGTTATTAAAGTGGTTAATTTTCATCTCCAATTATCCAATCCTAACATTCCCTTTAGGATGATATACCTCATAAATCTTAAGGTATTTTACTAAAGTTGGTTTTAATGATCGCACGAATATGGTAAATCATCACATTTCCACTTTGGGATAGGTGGACCAATCAATTGGAGGTGTGAAAAATTCATTTCATGTTATAATGAATTTTGTATTTGCATTTGCATTTTGTGTTATATTGTTAGCAAGTGGTGTGTAATGTCCTCGACCATCAACCCACTTACCGGGCAACGCTACTACACAGAACATTCTCATACTTATATATATAACATCCATATTCAATCTAATTAACATATTTAACTAAACAATACAGACTAATCACAAGACTACCTCTACATACAAAAGTAATCGAATTAACAGTAATTCATAACTGTAACAGAATACATGATAATATTGCTAGCATCACAAACATGCATTTTAATTGAAATTAAGATACATGCATAAACTTATCTTTGAAACTGTAGTAACTCCACAAACCACGTGCATACCTTCCATGAACCTCCCAACCTTAGACCCCACTACTCATCAAGCTCAAGAGTGGGTCACCCCCGAGATGGGACTAAGCTCCACCCCCGAGTAGGGAATCCTAGACTAGGTTGGGGTTACAGGAAAACTACACAAAGAAACTAGAAGGATTCTCTCTAGGAGCCTTCTTATGCCCACTAATCACAGACTCTCATTCCCCACATGCCTGTTCCACCCGAGAGTATACAACTTCACAAGCATAGTCCATCGGTGCTTCAACTCCCCTCTAGGCCTCAGCAACAGGCCGGATCAGGAATTCTCAGAGCTCCGTATCTGGTGCTGGAATCTCTTTGGAAGAAAACCACTCCCAGAAGACTCTCTCTCCTGGAGAGAGCTGCTCATAGGCCTGAAGACCTTCCTCTTCTACCATGGGCCTGACAACCTGCTTCTTTAGCACACTCTTCGACTCAATTCCAACCGGGTGAGGGTAACCGCAACAACATAAACACTCATTTGACATAAGGATGATGACCACAACATAAAATGGGCATAGTCCCATAAATGGAAATGACCAGATGCTAAAACAAAACATGCTCAAGCGAATATCCAGATGTCGGGTTCCATAGAAGACGCATATCGGCCCACAGATTACTAGTTTCAGGATGCGTGACAAGGAAATTATGAAGAGGTTGAGGATGGAGGCCAAACATAGAGACCATATGGAATTCACAGGAATACATTGGTCAATCACAGAGGTCTCACGATTTCGGTTTTTAGAGCTGTGTGCGATATGCAGAGCTCAGACACAGAGGTGACACAGTTCAGACAACGAATGCTAGAATGGAGGACGAACCCCCAACTCAGCTGATGCTTCAAATTTTAACTGCATGCGCCCAGGTCAACACTTGTCTTCCTGGAGATGCATGTGTTCCCCTTTGCACACTTGGAGCTGCATGTGTTGCCTCTCCTAGGACTTAGGATAAAATCATATTTTGTCACACAACTTTAGAATAATAATAAAATATTATTCTCAAGGAATTAATCCCCTAATATTGTCCCCTCTTTCCAACCTTTCAGGCCCCTTTCCCTTACCCACTATGTGGAAGCTTAGTCCCCCATCACTCTTTCTTCATGGTTGGTATACACACAATGATGTTTAATCTTTATTAATGTTTTTCATATTACATATACAAAAACAAGATGTTGGCCTTAACACTTAGTCTCCTGTCCAAATAAAAGCATAAGCTTACCAACTTATCAATACTCGACTCACCAGCCTACATTACATGCTTTACAATTCATAAACATGATTACAACATGGCTTGTCCTTGGGGATATTACAATCCCCTCCCCTTATTTTTGCATTGTCCTTAGTGCAACTTTACACAGTATCAACAAGATTTCCAAAATATTCAAAAAGATGTGGGTATTCTGCTTGCATAGCATCTTCATGCTCCCATGTCACGTCTTGAGGACCGTACCAGGTCCATTAGACCTTTACAAGCCCTATGGATTGATTTCAGAGTTGTTTACTTTTCCGGTCCAATATGTGCACATGATGCACTTGCATGACACTTTATTGTTCCACCTGAATCACATTCTAATCAATTACATGATTAGCATCATGTATATATTTCTTAAGCAATGAAACATGAAACACATTATGTACAGTCATGGATGTAGGTAATGCAAGCATATATGCAACTGGCCCAATCCTTTCTATGATTTCAAATGGCCCACAAAATCTGGTTGCCAACTTGGCGCAGTTTCCCAACTTCAGGGAACTTCTATTGGATTTTACTTTCAGGAAAACATGGTCACCCACTTTAAACTCTTTGTGGGTTCTGTTCTTCTCAGCATAACTTTTCTACCTATCTTGGGCAGCTTTCAAAGTCTTCTTAATTCTTAGCATTTGTTCTTCCATTTCTTTGAGCAATTCTGGCCCAACTACTGTCTTGTCAGCTGGATTATCCCAGCTTACTGGAGTATTGCACTTTCTTCCATAAAGTGATTCAAATGGGATCATCTTAAATGATGCTTGATACCCATTGTTGCAGGCGAATTCTACCAAATGCAGGTAGTCTTCCCATTTCAATGGTTTGTCCATCACATACATCCTTAGCATGTCTTATATTACTCCATTCACCCTCTTTGTCTGTCCATCAGACTTAGGATGATAAGCTGTACTAAAGTTCATATTCATTCCAAATCCTTTGAACAACCCCTTCCAGAATTTTGAGGTAAATTTTGGGTCTCTATCAGACACAATTGTCTTGGGAATTCCGTGCAATCGTGCCACTTCCTTCATAAAAATATTAGCAACATCCATTTCCTTGTGAGTAGTCTTTAATGGAAAAAAATGGATAGCTTTTGTAAGCTTTTCCACCACCACCATAATTGAATCATGTTGCTTGCCTATTCTGGGCAATCCTGTGATGAAGTCCATTTTCACTACTTCCCACTTCCACTCAGGAATGGGTAAAGGTTGCAGCAACCCTGCTGGGTGCCTATGCTCAACTTTAACCCTCTGGAACTCCATACATCTGGTGATGTATTCAACATTATATTTCTTCATACCTGGCCAAAAATAATGTCTCTTGAATGTTGCCACAATTTTCTGATATCCAGGGTGCCCTGCATAAGGCACATTATGCATTTCATGCAGAATCATACATTTCAAGTCCTGGAAATTAGGTATATAAATTATGTTCTTGTACAAAAGTGTTCCATCGATTTCCAATTTATAATTTTCCACTTTCTGTGGCATCTCACCTTGCTATAGCTTTGCTACCAACTCCATGTACTGCAAATTGTCATTTACAACTTCCAAAATTCTATTTTTAATATCGGTTCGATATATGCTAATGGTTGTAGCTTGTAATTTGTGTAGTCTCCTGCTGAGTGCATCAACCACTTTATTTTCCTTCCCTTTGATATGATTGATATCAAAATCGTACTCACAGAGAAAATCCAACCACCTACTCTGTCTAGCGTTCAAGGTTGGTTGATCAAACAAATACTTCAGACTGTTATGGTATGTTCTGAGTTCGAACCTCCTTCCCATGAGGTAATGCCTCCAGTTCTTTAGAGCATGTACTATGGCTGCCAATTCCAGATCATGAGTGTCATAGTTCCTTTCACATTCTTTCAAATTTCTGGATTCATAACAAATTATGAATCCATTCCAACTAAGGAATCCTTCTAGTCCTTCTTTTCATGCATTAGTGCACACCACATAATCTTCATTTGGATTTGAAATCCTCAAGATTGGAACACTGGTTAACAATTGCTTCAATTGCTAAAATCTTTTCTCACAATCATTTGTCCACTGAAACGTTTTCTCCTTCCTTTGAAAAGAAGTGATAGGGTGAGCTATCCTCGAGAACCCTGCGATAAACCTTCTGTAATAACTAGCTAGACCCATAAAGGATCTGACTTCAATCACATTATTTGGTGTTGACAATTCTCTAATGGCCTCAATATTCTTAGGATCTACAACTATCCCATCCTTCGAAATAATATGCCCCAAGTAATGGATCCACTCCTGATAAAACGTGCACTTGCTCAACTTGGAATATAGTTGGTGCTCTCATAGCACCTATAACACCATCCTAAGATGTTGTTCATGCTCTTCCTATGACTTGGAATACACCATAATTTCATCCATGAAGACTATGGCAAACTTGTCTAGATAGGCCCTGAATACACCATTCATTAAGCACATAAAAAAAACGGGTGCGTTAGACAGTCCAAACGACAACACTGTGAACTCATAATGTCCATACCTTGTTCTAAATGCGGTCTTACTGATGTCTTCATCCTTTATCCTTACCTGGTGATATCCCGACCTAAGGTCTATCTTCGAAAATATCTTCGCATCCTTGAACTAATTGAAGAGGTCATCAATCCTTGACAGATGATATTTTTTCTTTACAGTCACTTTGTTCAATTGTCTGAAATCGATACACAATCTCAACATTCCATCCTTCTTCTTCAGGAACATGACTGGGGCTCCCCAATGTGACACACTTGGGTGTATGTACCCCTTCTTTAGAAGCTCTTCAAGCTGTAATTGCTACTCTTTCAGCTCTGGCGTACTCATTATGTAAGGATCTTTTGACACTGGAGCTGCTCCAGGCATCAAGTTTACAGAAAAAACAATATGTCTCTTCGGGGGTAGTCCTGGTACCTTCTGGAATAAATCCTCAAATTCCTTTAATACCACATGATATCCAAAATTGACACCTTATCCTTAGGTGTTTCCTCCACATGGGCTGCAAATAATTGACAACCTTTTCTGTAACACTTCTTCAGCTGCATTGTTGAGATTTCTCTGATAGCAACAACTCTGGGAATTCCTTGGATTGTTTTCTGATTTCCTTCCTCATCTAGGAAAGTGAATGTCTTGTTACGTCAGTCCAATATGGCATGGTGTTGGTACAACTAGTCCATCCCAATTAGACATTCATAAGAACCTAAAGGAAAAACATTCAATTCAGCCTTTGTGCTCAGTCCATTCATGTTCATAGGACAAGACTTAACCAACTCAATGAATTTCCTCTTGGTTCCTGTAGCCAACTGCACTAACCAAGACTTTTCATGTTTACTTCTTGACAAATGAAAACTTTCCAACACTCTAGGATCTATATAACTATGGATAACCCCTGAATCAATTAAAATAGTAAATGGTTGGTTGTTAATCATACCTTCCACTTCAATCATGTGCGATTGATATTCAACTTGATTATTGTCCAGGGATGCGTAGATCCTTGACATTATACTGCCCATGTACTCCACTGTTTCAACTTGCTGAACATTATGGACAACTCTCACTTTGCCATTTTTATGGGGACAATATCTGTACTTGTGGTTCTCTTTACTGCCCCAACAGTGAATGGGCATATGTCTTGGCCTTTGTTCCCCTACATCAGCCATTCTCATCTCTCTAAATGATGGTTATCCTTGAGGACTATTTCTAAAAAATAGAGGTTTAGTTCCCTTCTTCCTCTGATCCATATGGAATTTCTTCTTGTCTTCCCAAGCCTTCTGGAAAGTAGGCTTCTCTCTTTGCTGCTCATATAAGCATTTCTCTCTTCTTATCATTTCTTCCATAGTTTTTGGGTCATCATAATGGATCTTGTCCCCAATGGAAGGTGGCAGTCCACTTAGGTACCTTTGAATCTTGACAGTTTCATCCTTGATGAACAAAACATACTTCAATAATTCCAAAAATCTTTGCTCGTATTCATCAATGGTCATGCTGCCTAGCTTGAGTTCAAAGAACTCTTTCATCTTTCTATCATAGTATCTTTTAGTCAAGTATTTATTCTCGAAATACCTCTTAAATTCCTTCCAAGTGATATCTTTCTCTCTAATGTGTTGCACCTGCACAAGTTGATCCCACCACATGGATGCCTTTCCCTTCAGTTGATACATTGCAATTCTTCCTTTTGCATGAGAGGAATAATTCTACAGTTGGAAATATTTCCTCATGCCAAGAAACCATGCTTCGACATCTTCCTCCTTCTTACGTTCTCCATCAAATGTAGGAGGCTTAATATTATTCATCTTTCCCTTTAGTTCATCCACTCCATATCTCTTGTGCTTTCTAGTAGGAGATGGGCTTGAAATACTGCGTTCCCTCCTCTTGGAGCGACCTTGGGAGTGATGATGGTGTCTACCCGCACTCCTTGACCTTTTTCCCTCAGAATTCTGGTGACTCCCTATTATGCTTGAGTTGCTCTCCTTCTCCAACTTCTTCTCTATTCTCTCCAAACTCTTTAACATCTTTATGTTAAATTCACCTTGTTTTTCCTGAGCTTTTCTGATATTTTTTCTATCTGCTCGGTGAGTTTGGGCATCTTTCTGCAATTTTTCAATGATCTTCCTGATGTTCCCTTCCTTGTCTATCTCCTCTCCATGGACATTGGAGTTCGATCCTTCAACTCCCAAGTGAACATCCATTCCTTTTGCTTTTCCCTTAGAACTAGAAGCAGTATGTTCCCTTTCCATTTCTTTGGCACTTGGTGGCAATTCTACTTAGTTCTCGCACTCACTAATCTTTTGAAAACATAATGTACAGACAACCAGAATTTGTCAAGTAATTATTCCTTAACAAATCCCACAACATTCATAAACAACTTGATTCAAGAAAACGTTCAGTTTCCATGAATTTTTTGAGCTCTACTCGACTCTGTAGTGAACTCAGGCATTATCCCTTTCTCTCAGTTCCCCAACCCACACGACCATGGGTTGTTATGAAGTACTATATCTCAAGGTTCTCTAATCGAGACTTCAAAATTTTGGGTTTCAGGATTTCGGTCCTGGAGGCTTCCACACTCTCTTCCCTCTCCAACTCTCGACTTCCAAATTTCTGACCTTTCTAGCCTCTGAGGCCATAGTTCAACTGTCGCCAACCATGATGGTGACACGTGGTGTTTTTAAGAAGGTCCGCATTACCTCAGGTGACGTCGTTCGACCCTACTGTGTCTGCTTTTCCTTTGGGGCCCATTGGTACAGAGTACACATACCATGTGTCCACACCATCCAAGTGACGTCAACCCACCTCACTACTTCGACTCTTTAGGATTTCACGATTTTGGGCTTCGGGAGTTTGTGTGTTAGCACATCCCATTTCTCCCGATAGACGAACTCCTGAAATTATAATATTCTCTTCTACTTGATCAAACGGTCCTGATTTCCCCATGATCTGATGACTCAGATCTCATCGGGATTTCATGTGTCTTGATCCTTGAAATGCCAAAATTCTTCTTGGACAATTAACGGTCTAGATCTCTCCTGGATCAATGGTTGTGATCCAATCATGAATTTGTGTTTTGCGAATTCTCACGAACTTGCCCTTTGACCTTTTCAAGTCACGAGTCAGTGAAAGGTTGATCACTCTCCACGTGTCCCTCCCGATGGATAGTTAGGATTGCTGCGACTTTTCCACTTGCAAATCTTCGATATATGTGGATCTCTGCTACATGTCCTTTTCAATGGATAGTCCTGATGATGTCAGGGATTTGCCTATCATGATTTCCACACTCCTGTGCAACTCCAAAGGGTTTTAAAACTTGTGCACGTTCCCTGGATCCAATGTTTGTTGGTCCTTCATGCTCAGATCTAATGTCCCAGATCTGATCTCTTCTGCACGCTCTCCTAAGTGTCTTGACATGGATTTGACAGTCCATATATTCTCCTTTAAAAATGATCTATAGTTGCGGTTTTATTCTACTGCTACTCCTCCTCAGCTTCGTAACATGACCAATGTAACCCCTTGGCACTCAGAAACAATCTAAGGTTCAAAATCGATTCCTTCGAACACCATTTCCACTTGAAACCTTGGGTCTAAAGATCACTTATCTGACCCATCCAGGCTCAGTTTTGAAAACATGGCTCTGATACCATATTGTAACGTACTTTAAAATCAACCCACTTGTTGGGAAACACTACTATGCAGAACATTCTCATACTTATATATATAACACACATATTAAATCTAATTAACAAATTTAACTAAACAATATAGAGTAATCACAAGACTACTGCTACCTATAAAAGTAATGGAATTAACAGTAATTCATAACTGCAACGAAATACATGATAATATTGCTAGCATCACAAACATGCATTTTAATTGAAATTAAGACACATGGATATACTTATCTTTGAAACTGTAGTAACTCCACCAACCACGTGCAGACCTTCCATGAACTTCCCAACCTTAGATCTCACTGTTCATCAATCTCAACAGTGGGTCACCCCCGAGCTGGGACTAAGCTCCACCCTGGGTAAGGAATCCTAGACTACGTCGGGTTTACAGGAAAAATGCACAGAGAAACCGAAAGGATTCTCTCCAGGAGCCTTCTAATTCCCACTACTCACAGACTCTCATTCCCCAAATGCTTATTCCACCCGGGAGTATACACCTTCACAAGCACAGTACATCGGTGCTTCACCTCCCCTCTGGGCCTCGACAACATGCTGGATCATGAATTCTTAGAGCTTCGTAGCTGGTGTTGGACTCTCTCTGGAAGAAAACCACTCCCAAAAGACTCTCTCTGTTGGAGAGAGCTGCTCACAGGCCTGACAACCTGCCTCTTCTAGCATGGGCTTGATAACCCGCTTCTTCAGCACACTCTTTGACTCAATTCCAACCGGGTGAGGGTAACTGCAACAACATCAACACTCAGTTGACACAAGGATGATGACCACAATAGAAAATGGGCATAGTCCCATAAATGGCAATGACTAGACGCTAAAACACAACACGCTCAAGAGATTAAAAAGGTGTCGGGTTCCACAGAAGACACAAATCGACCCACGAATTATCGATTTCAGGATGCGTGACAAGGGAATTATGTAGAGGTCAAGGATGGAGGCCAAATGAAGAGACCAGACATAATTCATGGGAATACATCGGTCAATCACAGAGGTCTCACAATTTCATTTTTTAGAGTTGTGTGTGATATGCAGAGCTCAGAGGCAAAGGTGACACAGTTCAAACAATGGATGCTAGAATAGAGGACAAACCCCCAACTCAGCTAGTGCTTCATATTTTAACTGCATGCACCCAATTCTACACTTGTCTTCCTGGAGCTGCATGCATTCCCTTTTGCACACTTGGAGCTGCGTGCGTTGCCTTTCCCAAGACTTAGGATAAAAACATGTTTTGTCACACAGCTTTAGAATAATAATAAAATATTATTCTCAAGGACTTAAGCCCCTAAGATTATCCCCTCTTTCCAACCTTTCATCCCCCTTTCCCTTACCCACTATGTGGAATCTTAGTCCCCCATCACTCTTTCTTCATGGTCGGTCTGCACACAACGATGTTTAATCTTTATTAATGGTCTGCATATTACATATACAAAAAAAGGTTCCTGGCCTTAACACTTAGGCTCCCGACCTAATAAACACATAAGCCTACCAACTTATCAATACTCGGCTCATCAGCCTACATTACATTCTCTACAATTCATAAACATGATTACAACAGGGCTCGTCCTTGGGGATATTACATGGTGAAAATGGCAAATTTAGTACTATGTTTTGAATATCCTTGCATATTTTTGTAGGGATTGTTGAACACACTCTTCATATTGTTTCATCCAATACATGCACATGTTGAATTAGTAGGTACAAGATTTAACAAAAAAAAAAAATTTGAATCAATGGGTGAATTAGTGGGTACAACGACAACAACAAAAGTAACGACATGGTGTTGCTTTATTTTGAGTATCTTTGACTGTTGAACCCACTAGTCATAGCCTTTTACCCAATACATACATGATACATGCACATACACACACATTGAATTAGTGGGTCCAACGAAAACAACATAAGTAAAAACATGGTCTTTAAACAATAGACCACATTATAATCATATAAAACTTTAGGTGTTATATATTTCCCATGGGCTATTTTTCCATGCTTTTTCCCAAAAAAGAGATTTGCCAATTTCCATTTTTTCTAAAAATTATTCGCCCAAATTTCAATACATGCACATGCACACACATTGAATTAGTGGGTCCAATGACAACAACATAAGTAAAAACATGGTCTTTAAACAATAGACCGCATTATAATCATATAAAACTTTAGGTGTTATATATTGCCCATGGGCTATTTTTCCATGCTTTTTCCCAAAAAAGAGATTTGCCAATTTCCATTTTTTCTAAAAATTATTCACCCAAATTTCATTATATATATATATATATATATATATATATATATATATTATAGTTTAGTTTATATATATATTTTATAGTTTGCACATTAAGGACTAGTAAGATTCGCCAAAGTTTCTACAATTTGAGATAAATTTCCATCCTCAAAATCATCTATCATTGTAATTTTTGTCAAACCTTAGACCAATTCCCACATTGAAATATCAAAGACAACAAAAAATGTGATGACATGGTCCTTACAACCAAAGACCATGTTATGATGGTTGTTAAGAATTCCTTACAACTAAAGACCACGTTATGATGGTGTTGGACAGATACATTTTTGAATATAAAAAACTAAGTATAAAGAAAAATAACAGAAGGAAGGAATCGTGCTGAAGGAAGGAGTCACGCAAAAGGAAGGATTCACGCAAAAGATAGAAATGGCACAGAAGGATGCAAAGGATGAAGCAAGTGAGTTAGAAAAATAGGTGCAAACGACGATAGTGCGATTTTCCAGAAATATAAGGACAACATAAAAGTTGTATAAAGAACAAGAAGTAGAAGAAGGAAAATATCCAGTTAACTGAAGATGGCTATGCCATGCATTGTAATGGGTTATTTTGGTATAGATAAGAATAGAACTTGAAACCCTAGATTTTAGGGTATAAATATGTAACGAGATTGAGAGATAGATATATAGGCATATGTGAGTGTGAGAGTTTGCGCATGAAAGAGAATTGAGGTTATGGAAAGATCATGAATGTAATAATCAGTTAGTAAGAAAGAATATGAATAAAGAAGGAGTTTAGAGAGGATATCACGTCTTGTATTCTTTCTTGTCTTTATGCATTCATGAATGATGATATACTTCGCATAATAGATTTAGTCTATGGATTGGTTATACTGTAATGTTCATGCATGGCTGTGATAGTTTAGGTAATAATTAGGAACATACATAAGCTAAGATCAGGAAGAATGATTCCCACATTAGCCTCCCTTTCCCCTACTGCTACAGAAACCTAGTTCTTGCAACCCCAATAGATACCTCAGGTGAGACTTCATCTACGCAAGTAGGTGATGCTGAAAGGGCCGGTGTCTTGAGGGTTTTTTTGGTGAGGATCAAATTGAACCTTGGGTCTCATAACCCCTACGCAGACAAGAAACAACCAACAAATGGTTTCGTTGCCAGGACCAAGAATTTAGGACTAAGGAATGTTTTTGAGGCCGACTAAGAAAGAAATCACAGACTGGTTGGAATGAAAAGAAAAAGACTTTGCATGACAAGAGAACATGAACCCTCATATGAGTGATGATCAATGGATGCAAAAGTATTTGTTCACAGATCAACAGGAAATTTTCTTTGATGAATTCCCAAAAATTATGACCGAGTGGCTAGAAAGGTTAGTAGAGAAGATAAGAAGGTTGAGTGCTGCAACATTGAAGAATTGGACTCCATAATTGGTAAGGAAACTAAATTTGGTAAGGTACCCAACTACTCGAGTAATTTATTTTTGGTTGGATAGTATACTAGGGGGATATGTTACATAATTCACCATAGATTGCATTTAGTCATACATTGTTGCTAAAATAAATTTTTTCAAAGGCCCACATGGGAGGTTCTTGAAATCATTGAATACGTGGATAAATATGCTATTATGTGAAAAGCATGTGATGATAATGAAGTAAGACAAATAAACAATATTTAAACACATAGGGGAGTTGAAGGCTAATAGAAGGATCATATGAGAAAAGGGATGAGCAATGAAAGAGGAAGGAAGGGACTATTGATGTAAGAAGGTAGTACACTAGAGGTAGACTACGAATTTGGGGAGTTGCGTCGAGGACAGAGGTATAAAAGGAAAAACGTTGGGGCTGGGAGAGAAGAGACACATAGTGAGACAAAAGTAAGAGAGCCTTGCGCACAAGTCCAAATTGTAGAGATACGATATATAGGAGGCAAAGAAGAGGGGTGTTAGTCCAGTCCAGTAATAGAAGAGCTGAAAATTCCTACTCAGACAGTATCATGTGTTGAATCCATGACCCCATGTGCGTCACCGCAATAAAAAATAACATTTGAAGATGTGTTGAAAGCCATCATAGTGAGCCAAGGAGGACATAATATTACCGATCGAAATAGTGGGATTAGTGTGGAAAGTCAAAGTCAGAGTGTACCAACATCACCAAGAGGAAGGAATACACAAACCAACATGGCATGGATAGATAATACTCTTAGACTTCCTTAATTCAAGGGAGTAGGCTCAGAGGACCCAAAACAACACTTGTTTATCTGCGAGACAGTTTGGGTTGCTAAAAACATATAGGACGAAGCAATGAAGAATGTGGAGTTAGAGACAATGTTTAGGGGCCACAAGATAGTATTGTCTATGAAGTTACAAGGTATTACACCTACCATATAGGCTAGGACTTTGGTGGAAATAAAGAAAGAGATATTAAAGGAGTTCAGACAGTCGAAGTCAGAATCATAGTATATTACTGAACTAAAGGAAGTCAAATAATTGAAAATAGAGTTAGAATGGGATTACGATCAATGATTTAAGGATGTCATGGGAAGACTGCATTTCTAGATTCCATATCAGCAACACCAAGAGTGGTTCATTTTAGGATTTCTACCCCACATTTGTAGACCACTAATTCAATAGAAATTTGTGTCGCAACCCAAGGGAATGAAAATCACGATGGAATTAGAATCTTTGGATACACTGGGGGAATGGCGCAAGTTCAAGCGTAGTTATCCTCACTAACAATTCAATTGGCTAAGCTTTGAAAGGGAAGGAAAAAATGAGAACAAATTTTATGTACCAAGTGCAGGACGGAAGGCCACCACAAGGATGAATGCCCAGAATTCGTGCAATATTTGGTAGTAAGAGAACCAAATACACTACGTAGAGGAGGATACTACGACATCTGTAAGAAATGAGGACATCAATCCACTGAGTGTCCATTACTACAAAAATATGAGAGTAATCCAAAGAACTTGTTTTGAAATTTTTGCAAATCAGTAGAACATGAAGAAAAGGACTGTCGTGCATTTGACCTACTAAGGGAGTGCACATCGCATATGTATAGGATCCAGGAAGAGAATACTAGAGTGGATGGGAGTGGTGTGTAGTATAACACTTAGAAAGGTTTCAATTAGGAGAACAAAGAGAATTTTGGTAGAGGCCAAGGTAGAGGGAATTTTGGTTGAGGAGGACGAGGACTAATTATCTGTTATAACTGTAATCAACCAGGACACTTGGATTGAGATTGGAAGGACCTGTGTACCACGTTCACATATTGCATATCACTTGATCACACAATAGAGGACTTTCCCCAAATACTTGCAAAATGGTAGGCTAGAGGCAACCCAAATCAAAATACGCATCAATATCAGAATGTGCAAATGATATCAGTTGAAAAACATAGTGAAGGACCAAAAATGCCAGATACCAGATATATAAAATATGTAGAACATAAATAAAATGCTAGAAATGACAGAATAGCAGTAAAATATCCAGCATAATCTTCACAATACACAGAAATGATATATGAGATAGCAATAGAAAAAACACTTTGATTCAGAAAGAAATGTTCACAGGCCTCTTCGAGGGGGAAACCTCCAGTCGAGCAATGCTCTATTACAATAATCTCCAAGCTAGGGTTCTCATACCCTCGCCTCTTATTTGTACTAAATATGTCTATTAAGAGAAGCATCTAGAGGAAGATCCTTCTAGAAGTGGAAGCTTCTATTAGGTCTTCTTACATCTGCCTTATTCTATTTTATTGAAAGGCCTTATTAATATTGACCTTTATTGCATCCGAATACATTGATCTACCTATGTGCAGGTTAGGACCTTAACATGTCCGCCCCCTTAAAAATAGCCTTGTCCTCAAGGCTTGAGATGTGGAAACTGTAGCAGAATGGTAGCTGGTTCCTAAGTGGCATCTACTGGAGTCATGTCTTTCCAATGTACTAGCACTTCCTTGATGGTTCTCTGACGCAGGTGATGCTCACGCTGGTCCAAAACTGCTTCTGGCTGTAGCCAAATGGAACCTTCTTCAAATAACTTTGGAAGGTTGGTTTGAATTTGGCACCTGGTTCCAATCACCTTCTTCAAGCATGAAACATGAAAAACAGGATGTAGCTTCGACTGACTGGGCAGAGCTAACTGATATGCGACTTGTCTCACATGCTTGAGAACTGTGTAAGGGCTATAGAATTTGGGTGCTAGCTTCTGACAATGATTGGCCTTGAGGGAAGTTTTCTTATATGGTTGCAGTCTCAGAAACACCTGATCCCCTTCTGTAAATTGATGTTCAGAGCGACCTTGATCTGCTTGCTGCTTCATTCTATTCTGTGCCATGACCAAGTTCTCTTTAAGGGTATGAAGGATGTCCTCTCGAATGGTAAGTGTTTGGTCAACTGCCTGGACCTTCGAGGTACCCGGTAAGTATGAGAGAAATGAAGGTGGCTTCTGTCCATATACTGCTTCAAAGGGAGTCATGTGAGTGGTTGTATGGTATGTAGTGTTGTACCACCATTCGGCAAGGGGTAACCATTGAACCCACTGGTGTTTTTTTTCAGAGGAAAAGCACCTCAGATATGTTTCCAAACACTTTTTGACAACTTTCGTTTGACCATCCGTTTGGGGATATAAGATGAGATGAGATGCAATTGTGTGCCTTGTAGCTTAAACAATTCTTGCCAAAAATTGCTTGTGAAAGTGTGCAACATGCCATGTAGCTTGAATACTTGGTCCATGAAAATTTGAGCCACTGTGGATGCAGTAAAGGGGTGGGAAAGAGCGCAGAAATGAGCATACTTGGAGAGGCGATACACCACCACCATTATGACTGATTTATTCCCCGATTTGGGTAGGCATGTAATAAAGTCCATAGAGATATCCTTCCAAATAGCAGGGGGAATTGGAAG
>ML780676.1:195867-211703 GCA_009831015.1 Picea engelmannii
GACACATTTAGAGGCAAACACATTCTATATGTAAAACACATCAGTGACCAAGAAGTCAGGTTCACTGTTGGTGTATAAATATGTTCAATATATTACACTCATTTATATGTCAATCCAGGATTCGTAATCGAAAGAGTTGCTACACTATATGTTTCGAGAATAGGTAACCTATCTATGCATTTAGTATATAGCTTAAGCATGAAATAATTAATAACATAACTTCAAACTTAGAAGAGAAAACTGATAATAAAACTTCTCAAGCAAAACAATGAATCAAAGGATTCTTTCTTAGGTGACAAGTCTGTTCATTCCAGGGTTATGAATTAGAGAGATGAACTTAAGATCTTGTTTCTTGTAGCAATCAAAACAATAATGATCAATCAACTTCAGTCACTCTTGAAACATAAATCATTTCTCACCATGTTCTAGTCAAGCAAACCTTGTTTAGTACAAAGAACAATTCAACATGTCTGAGAGACTTTATTATGGAACATGAAGATGAGATATAAAGTCCTCTGGTTCCTGTACACACTGAAAACACTACAATCATAAACTCAAAATATCATTTTCTTAAAAATCCCACACTTTAAACAATTAAATGGCGATTTGCAATATTTGAAAATCAAAATATCTATTCGATCTAGCATCTGATTACTCACACCAATTTAGAAACAAATGATTTAATGTTGAACTCTTGAAATGGATTTAAAATCATTGACAACACACTACTATGAACTATTCATACAATCACACAAAGCATATACATGGATGTTTACCTTGGTTGGGGCGGTGGGCCTTTTCTAAACCAACAAGGAACCTCTAAAAAGATAACATACTAAAACGTTCGAATCATACTCGGGAATTTGCACAACAGATCATTTGTATTACTTCAACTGGTAAATTGAATCAACAATTCATCATGTCATACATAGAAACAATATTTATCATCTAGTTATGACAAATTGCTTCATTACATTCCTTATTATCCACTATCCTATTGCTTATACAACATCCCTTATAAATATGGTGAGCCGATACTATCAATATCTATGGATAAGCATCAAACAATTTCAAAAAATATTACAATTGGAATTTACATTGAATCTCTAGGGATGGACTCCATCCTCATGAAATGAAGTGCATGAGTGATGGAGCTATCATGATCTTGAAAACTGATTTGGAAGCTTTGGTCCAACTGCCTTCTCGAAATCTCCATCGACATACTTGTTCAATAGGTGAATTTTGGAAACAGGGGTTTGGTACCAAAATACACACAGTCGCGAATATGAGTACCATATTGGACTTGGTACCATATTACACTGTGGCTGGTAGTACTAGAACATTGAGGTACCAGAATAGAATGTAGCTTGTATTATCATAATAGACTGCTTAGGAGTCAAATGATTAGGATTATACCAAATCAACATTTTAATCGAATAACTCAAGAAAATTAAACAAAACAAGTTTTAATCATAAGTTACCTCTTGTGTATATGAACAAGGTCATTAGGTATGTTTATGGAGGAAACAATCAAGTATAGGTTTATAACATAGGAAAAATAGGCTCAGATGCAAGGTAATATAGGGTATTATAAGTGTCAAAATGGAGATTCAACATTTCCCCCATGCTGAAGGTATTGCATGTCCTCATGTCATAAAAAGCTGATACTAAAAAAATTTCTGCAAAATTGAATCATTTTATCATTTCTCTAGTTGTAGGATGTTAAAACTAGAAGCTTCACTCCTCAATTCCTTCTGAATTACTCTAGTGTATTGGATCAATTGTAAGACTTTGTTGAGTTTAGCAGAGACCTCTCCATGTTGTTATTTTAATTTTGCATTCTTTGCCTTGATGTGCCTATCCAATACCTGGTACTCTTCAATTTCTTGCTTCAACTTCCCAATCTTCACTATCAATTGTTGTTTTTTCAGGGACTTGTTCAGACTAGATGTGATTTCTTTCTTAGTCACCTCCTCTCGAGCTTATTTTTTCTTTCTCAGACCCCTCAAATTTTTTGTCACCAACCCTTCTGTTTCACTTACTGTAGCTCCATAGCCACTTCCTTATTTCGGAGAACTCATAATATCCATGGGTTTTCTTAGAGGAGAAGGTATATATGGAACTGTTATTTGCTTGGCCATGCTTATGGTGGTCCTTCGTATGGGAAGCAAGACTTCCTTAGGTTTGATAATATGGGTGGAAGTTTCCTCAAACAACTTCCTCTTCTTCATATTAATAACAATTGTAGGCCTAGACACTTGTTTCTCCTATGTCAGTTTGATTTTTATCTGGAAGGCCCAAGGTGTGGGTTTTGGAGTCTGCCTCTGCTGACCAATCCTTATTTATATCCTGGAAGATTGAGGTGTGGGTTCTGGAGTCTGCCTTTGCTGACCAATCCTTATTTATATCCTAGAAGATTGAGATGCAGGTTCTTAAATTTGTTTCTTTCATTCCTTCCTCCTTTCGAGTTTTCCTTTGTTTCCACTTGTCATCTTAGCAGTTTCTTTTAATTCACTAACCAGCTTTTGGTAAGAAAGAGTAACTACCTCAGGGATCTTTTCTAATTCCTTAACTAATTCTGGAGGGGGTTCAACAATTTCCTCAGAGATAACATGTGAAATATCCTATTGATCTGTCTCCTTCTTTCATTTCTTACTCTATGACAATTGATCTTTAGGACTTAGGACCGAGCTAGATACTTTAGACTGGGCAAGATTTTTCTTTCTCTGTATGTTGAGGTCATGGGTCTTCTCTACTTGGCTGGTTGGTTCTGGTGATAACTTGATGATTTCTTCAAGAGAACTGTCAGATTATCCTTATAGCTCATAATATTTCTTTTGCCTTTTATCTTTTTGAATCGAGATAGGACTTATTTTCTGAGATTGGGTGGCTTTCTTCTTTCTAGATGTAGCAGGTTCCCCTACAACATAATTTTCCATCTCTGATCTCTTAATAGGTTGGGATGAGATGGGTGTAGCTGTGTTTTCTTTACTCTCTGATGTCTTCCTTATATCTTTCTTTTCCTTTTTTCTTGACCCCTCACTGTGTATTCCTTCTTCCTGTGCCTCTACAGATTTGAACATTCCTTCCTGATCAAAATTATGTTGGATTAGTTGCTTCCAACTACCACCTTGTGTCCGCAAAGCATGGAAAACCAAATTTTTTATTAATCCATGGTGATGAAGGCTAGTTTCAAGTTTCTTGGAAAATGATTTTAATCCTCTCACCATCTTCTTTAAACACATCCATAAGAAGTGAAGAAAATCAATTTGTAGTCCTCCCTCGAAATGTGATAAAAGTTTCAAATGATAAATGAAGGTTATTGCATACCTCCCTTTGCAGGTGAGAAATTCCTAAAAAATTATGAGCATCATCTAGTATTCCTATTTGATGTAGCTTCGAGGGATTCCCTTAGTCCAATCGGGGTCTTGATGTTCTAGTTTGAGTAATTTCTGACAAATCTTCCTATCGACGATCACCCTCTTGAAGTATTTTCCTCCAGCCATAGGGAGGCCTGTAGCTTCTGCTATAGTGACCTCTGTAATTTTCAAATTCATGTCTCCAAAATACACACTTTATCCATCATATGTTTGTGCAAAAGCAAGAGAGACTCCTTCATGATGGCCTTTAAACTTTTTCAAAAATGGCACCCGACCGACCTGTTCATATTTCTCCTTGCAAGCTTGATATTCTGTTGTTTCCATGTATAATTGAAATATGGGTTCATTCCTGTCGACCCCCATGCTAGATTAAAATGATTCTTTATGGTGTATGATGCATGGACGGAGGATTGAGGGTTGAGTACTGGATAGACGCAGACCGTGACAGAGTATTGGATGGGTAAAATATGCAAAGATACGAAGGCACATGATAACAATGTGGTTGTAGGTGGTGTGACAATAAAATGGTAAATAACGCTCATCTAGATGGCAGAGCCATCCAGAGGAGAGTTTATAAATGGAAATTTGGTTTACAATGGTCATGTCGGCAGTAATGATGACATGGTAAGGAAGGTCGAATCCACTAACGACTTACAGACTTGTTATCAGACTACATTCACAAGAGTATTTAGATAATGATGACAAGGGATGTGGGCATTATGATCGGGACTCATGAGTGTGAAATTGGCTGATATCATTGGGATCATTGTTTGATATGCCTAGATATGTGGCTCGTGTCATTCATATGGCACATTAGTGAATCATTGGATTATGAGGTTTATTTACCAGATAAACAAAAATGCATGAATTTGGTCCTATGAGAGACACAATGACCTCATACTCTTGACATTTTGGGAAATAGGGATGTTTTCTTCATACAAGAATGTAGATGAGGATTTTACCGAAGTTCATGGGAGGTAGTGTGTCATGATTCGAGAGTAACCATATGCTTAATGCATATTTAGTTTAATTTATTTAATAAAATGAAAAAATGTTGAATTCGTATGTCCTAGTACTAAAATCGAGCAACAACTTGGAAACATTATTAGAGCTACTAGTCACCTTATTACCAGTACCAGATCACCTGAGTGCAGAGTTATGGTCAGCACTAGAATAGCGCAAGGTCCATTCTTTAGTACCGAATGAGTGCAAGAATGACCATGGGTACCGGATGGGCGCAACAAGTTGGTTCAGTACCAGAATAATCCAACAATGACCATTGGTACCAGATTAAACACATAGGCGATCATTGTATTTTGGTGCTTGAAGAGGTTTTGACACAGTACCTGGTGGCAGTGCCTTGTATAAGTAGCTTGTGTTTTGTGATCTGATTCCACTAAAAAAAACCATGTAGATGGAACAAATACCAACACTTAGGAATTTTGAGTTTGCATTGGAATAAGGCAGAAGTAATTCGGTGGCTGGACTCCAAGTTATGTAACAAGAGGGTATTATGGAATTGGATGACCAGTTGCTGAGATTTTTAGAACTAGGTTGATCACTGCTCCTACTAGAACTTGCTTTTTATTATAAAAATAATAATAATAATCCTAACTACTGCTTTTTGTGGATTTTTATCGAGCCCATATTAGTTAATGCTCGTCGATATTTTCAATTTTAAAGAGTCTGAAAAACTTATAGAAAAATATTTATATTGTCCCGTGTATTTTTCTCGAGCCCGAGCCAGTTCTTGCTTGTCGATGTTTTCATTTTTAAAGAGTCTAAAAAACTTAAAGAAGACTCCATATGGTCAATGTCCTCCTTATTCATTTGTCTACATGGGAACACAACCAACTTTTTTTTTTTTAGTTACATCAGAACAATAAAATAAAATAAAAAGTTCTATCTAATGACATACTTATGTACATTACTAAATTATTTCATGCAATTGAACTTACTGTGGTAGGTCAACAAGAGGAGACACCCTCTTGCTTACCAATTGCATTTCAGAACTTTGAAGAATGTTTTTGACAAAATCCTCTTTTGATAGAGGCTTATGATAAACCTTCAGTCGATGCCCATTTACGACAAAGGGAGTCTGATTCTCATCAATGGTATTTATCCTTACTGAACCATTGTCATAAAATGTATCAACCACATAAAGCCCCAACCATCTAGTAGACAATTTACCTTTAACATTTTTGAATCTACTATCATATAGGAGGGCCCAATCACCTGACTGGAAGGACTTATTTTTTATGTACTTGTCATGCCATTTAGTCCTTTTCTCTTGTATAAGGGTGGTTCTTTGTAGAGCATCCTTTCTTATCTCATCAACCTCATTTAATTGTAATAGCCTCTGTTTTTGAGCTTCATTCAGATCCATCCCTAATTGTATGGCAGTTCTGAAGGTTTTTACATGAAACTCTATGGGAATTGGTACCTGCTTCCCATACACCAAATCATAAGGTGTATGTCCTGTTATATTTATCCAAGCTGTCCTATAGGCCCATAAGGCCTCAGGAAACCTATCATCCGATTCTTTGTGATGCAGCTAAACAATCTTAGTGAGGATAGCCTCTATCAACTTGTTGGTTGATTCTACTTGGCCATTTTCTTGGGGGTGATAGGCAGAATATTTTTTGTGTTTGATCCCGTACTGTTCAGTAAGAGCCCTGACCAAATTTGAGGTGAATTGTGTTTCTTGGTCAGTGACTATTTCCTGAGGTACACCAAAACGAGTGAAAATTTCTTCAAAGAGAAAGTCTACAACATATTGTTCATTAGATGAATACAAAGCCTTGGCTTCTACCCAATTCATTACATAATCCATGCAGACTAAGATGTACTTTTTCCTTCGAGACATGGGGTTGATAGGTCCTAAAAAATCTAAATCCCATTTTTCAAAGGGTTCGATCACTACTTGGGATTGGAAAAGAATTTCATCGACTGCAATAGGCTTTCCCATTCTTTGGCAATCATCACAGCTAGCCACATATTTCTTTGCATCTTTAAAAATGGTTGGCCAATAATAGCCAGACTATAGAACCTTGTATGTTGTCCTTTTGTTAGCAAAATGGCCTCCACATGGGCCATCATGATGTTGAAATGATGTAACTGCAAAGAGTATTCTATTTATTATTGATGTATTGCTCATTAGATCAATCCCCTTTTGTGGATTGATCATGTAGGGTATTGTAAATAACCAAATCCCCTTTTTTGGATTGGTAAAACCCTAATTGTAATAGCCAGATTGAGAAGTCGGACATGCCAGTGAAAAGTCACCTCCCAGATTGTATAAATAAAGAGGCTAGCGCCTCTGTTGGACACACACTCACTTGTTCATCAGAGCACAAGTTCAGAGCTGCAGTTGGAGAAGAAAGAAGAGAGAGAGAGACACATTCTTGGAGATGACTTTCTGTATTTGTTTGATTTATCTCTTGGCATTGTATTGGCTATCTATATTAAGGAATTTTTTGCTGGGTTTTCTCCCCCATGAGGGTTTCCCAGAATAAATAATGTGACTCTTGTGATTGTGTATTTCTCAGTGATCCTATATATGCTATTGTTATCTAATGAAATGAAATGAAACTCAATAATAAATTAAACCTTAACATGGTATCACTGCTAAGATGAAGAGAGCATCTTTCACAAGAGAAAGTGAAAAACGTCACTGTTTCCGTACATGCAAATTAGGGATTTTTGTTGGAGAAGTATTTCAGCTCCAAAACCATCTATAAAAGTGTGCCCTTCCTCAAGGATCACTTTGGTATCCTCAGCCCAAATTTTAAGTGGATAGATATCCCAGAAAGTGAAACCCTATTTTTCACAAAGTACCAGAAGTACCAAAGTACCAGAAGCACCAGAAAACCAGAAACACCAGTCTAGAAATTCGATGATCAAGCTTGAAGGGGTAAAAGTTATATTTTCGGAAATCTAACCACACTAGGCTACTCGCCTCAACCAAGAGCATCTCCTGGTAAGTTCATAATTTAATTTTGAGCATTTTTATTTTTGGTCATTTTCCTAGCCCTAGGTAAAAGATGTCTGCAAGCACTAAGCTTGCTGACAAGATGGAAGGTGTGGAAAAATTCTGTGCCTGGAAGTATAGGATTGGTCTCATTCTTGAAGAGAATGAACTAGCAATATTCATCAAAGAAGAAGTACTAGAACCCGTCAATGTTGCAGATAAAGCAAAACACCTCAAGGACATAATTAGGGCCAAAAGAATCATTGCAGATTAGATCAAAGATCACTTGATTCTTCATGTGTCATCAAAGAAGACTCCGAAATGAATGTTTGATGCCCTAACCAGACTATATGAAGGAAAGAACATAAACCGGAAGATGAATCTAAGAACTCAACTCAAGAATACAAGGATGCAGAGAGGAGAATCAATCCAAGAATATTTCTCCAGAATATCTCAATTCAAAGAAGAACTAGAAGCGATCGGAGATTCTATAGACAAATACAAACTCATAATGACAACTCTTAATGGTCTCTCAAGACCTTGGGATGCATTCATCCAAACCATTTGTCCAATGAAGGAGAAAATACTATTTGAAAGTTTGTGGGAAGAATGTATTCAAGAAGAATCAAGAGTAGCCAACCAAGAAGATTTACTTTCAAGAGATGAATATCAAGCCCTAACTACTTACACTAAAGGAGGAAGAAAGAAGTCTTACTTCCAGAAAGAAACTCATAAATAATCTCACACCTAAAAAAAATTCAGTAATAAATAATCTCAACCAAAGAGATTCCAAAAGAAATGACAAAGAAAGGAAAGAGATTACTCATATGTCCAATGCTACCATTGTGTCAGTATGAGACATATTGCGAGACATTGTCTATCTAAACGAGAAGAATACAGGAGGAAAAATAAGAGACATCATGCTCATGGAGTTGAAGATGAAGAGCCACCCACAAATATGTTAAGAGAACAAATTAAAGACTATGTCTTAATCTCGGCCCTCTCAGGATTGGTAACACCTGGAGAGGACACTTGGTTCATTGGTAGTGGTGCTTCCAAGCACATGACAGGTCAAAGAGATTTTCTTTCTTACCTTTCAGAAAATAAGTTTTCTCAGAAAGTTACACTTGGAGATGATTATCAATACCCTATCAATGGAGTGGGAGAATCAAACTACAAGCTTAATTGAGGGACTCCAATGAAGATGAAGGACATACTATATGTACCAAGTTTGACAAAGAACCTACTCTCCATATCAGCTTTAGAAAAGAAAGGCTTCAAAATTTCCTTTATAGATGGAGAAGTTCTTATGTGGGCTAAAGGAGAAACCATGAAAGAAGCAATCTCCATTGGAAAAGAAGAAGGTGGCTTATATAAACCAAAGGGTTACTCAGAATCAACTATGACCCATGCCATTGAGAATCCATGTGAACTTTGGCATAGAAGATTAACACACATCAACTACAAGGCACTACCGTATATATGCAAGGAAGTCACAAGTCTACCAGAACTCAAGGTTGATCATGAAGGTGTATGCGATGGATGTGCACAAGGGAAGAACATCAAGAAGAATTTTCCAAAGAGAGACAACAAAGAATAAGGAGTACTATAACTCATTCACTCTGATGTGTGTGGGCCAATTCCATCATCCTTTAATAGTGGGTATGTATACTATGTATCTTTTATTGATGATTATTCTCATAAAACCTGGTTTTACTTGTTGAAATCAAAAGATGAAGTGTTCAGTAAATTCAAGGAATTCAAATCCTTGATAGAGAATATTTCTGAAAGAAATATCAAAATACTCAGGTCAGATAATAGAGGAGAATACATCTCAAAAGAGTTTGTAAACTATTTCAAAGATATCGGGATTAAGAGGGAGCTCACCACTCCTTACAATCCTCAACAAAACAGTGCGGTGGAAAGAAAGAATAGAACGATAATGGAAGCAATGAAGACCATGATCCATGATCAATATATTCTAATGTGCTTATGGGAATAAGCAACAAAAAACATCAGCATATGTTCAAAACCGATTGTCCCATAGTTCACTTGGGTTCAAGACCCCTAAAGAGATGTTCTCTAGAAAGAATCCAAAATCAAGCCATCTCAAAATATTTGGCTGCCCAATATTTGTGCATATTCAGAAAGAGAAGAGAAACAAGTTGGACCCTTCAAGAAAGAAAGGAATATTTGTTGGATACTGTGAGGTCTCGAAGGCCTTCAGGGTTTATATACCAGGTCACCATCATATTGATATCAACAGGGATGTGACCTTTGATGAAGATGAAACACTTAAGAAATCAAGAAGATTCCAGCTTGAAGAAGTATATGAAGAGGAACTTGTAGCTCCCAGAGTTGCAGAATCAGTGAGGAAGGTTCCTAGAGTTGTAGAACCAGTGAGGGAAGTCATAGATTCCCCTGATGAGGAAATTATAGAATATGATGACATAGTATAATTTCAAGAACCTCCTTAGATGATGATATCCCATAAGAGAAAGCTTGCTTGGGCTAGAGATCTTATTCAATATGGAGAGAAGTATGGTGTTCCCGAAGGAACCACGAGACAAGTAAAGAGACCTAAGACATTCTCTAGTTATATGGCTTTGATGTGTGATCTCTTACAGAAGGAGCCTACCTTCTTTGAAGAAGCCATTCAGAAGAAAGAATGGGCATATGGCATGACAGAAGAATACCAATCCATAATTAAGAATGATGTATGGGAAATAGTTCCCAGACTGAAGAGAAAGGACACAATATCTTCCAAATGGATTTTCAAAATAAAACATGCTTCTTATGGAAGTATTGAGAAGTATAAAACAAGGTTTGTCGCTCATGGATTTTCTCAAAAGGAAGGCATTGACTATGAAGAGACATTCACTCCTGTAGCCAGATACACTTCTATCAGAACCATCATAGTCCTTGCAACTAAGATGAAGTGGAAGTTACACCAGATGGACGTAAAGACAACCTTAATAAATGGTGTTATTGAAGAAGAATTGTATATAGAACAACCTCAAGGATTTAAAGTTGAAGACATGAAGAATCATGTCTGGAAGTTGAAAAAGGCTATGTATGGGTTGAAGAAAGCCCTTAGAGTTTGGTATGGAAGAATAGATAGTTTTCTGACGAGATTGGGATTTACCAAGAGTAAAGCTAATTCTAACCTCTACTTCAAAGTTATGAATGACGAGCCGATGATATTGCTACTATATGTGGATGACTTATTCTTAATTGGAGAAGAAAATCTCATCACAGAATGTAAGAAGAAGCTCGCTTCATAATTTGAGATGAAAGACCTTGGCCTAATGCATTATTTCTTAGGTCTTGAGGTATGGCAGAGCTCAGAGAGAATCTTCCTTAACCAAGGGAAGTATGCAGTTGAAATCCTGAAGAGATGTGATATGTTGGAGTGCAAGTCCATGAATACACCCATGGAAATGAAGATGAAGCTTCTGGTCAACACTTCATCAGAATTGATTGATGCCACGTTGTATAGACAGATCATTGGATCGCTGATGTATCTAACGAACACTAGACCAAGTATCTATTTTTCTGTGAACCCATTGAGTCATTTTCTGGTAGAAGCCATACATGTTCACCTAGTTGCTGCAAAACATGTGATGAGGTACCTTAAGGGTACATTAGATTGTTGTCTCAGCTATGATGGAGATCATGATTTCATACTGAGTGGGTACACTGATTCAGATTGGGCTAGAAGTATCTCTGATGGGAAGAGAACTTCAGGATGCTGTTTTAGTTTGGGATCAACCATGATCTCATGGAAGAGTAGGAAGCAATCAAGTATTTCTCTCAGTACAATGGAAGCATAATACATTGCTGCGTGTTCTGCCAGTTGTGAAGCCATATGGCTTCGTAATTTATTGACTGGTCTATTTGACCTAGAGATGGAAGCAACCACGATCCTATGTGATAACCGGAGCTGTATAAAGATGAAAAACAATCTTATATTTCATGAGAAGTCAAAGAACATAGAGATCTGATACCATTACATCCGTGACATGGTGCAGAGAGGAGCCATAAATCTCCAATATGTTAGCATGGATGAACATGTTGCCGATGTGTTGACCAAGCCTCTATCTCATGTAAAGTTTGAGCACTTTCAAGATAAATTTGGTATAGTCCAAAAGGACCTCCCTCGATAGGGGGAGTAGTGTTGTGTTGATATGACATCCTAGTGCTGTGCTTCCATCTTAATTGTTGTGTGGTGATGCCAGCCTAGCACTGTGCTTCCAGCTTAATTGTTGTGTTGTGATTCCAGCTTAATTGCTGTGTTGTGATTCCAACTTAATTGTTGTTTTGTGATTCCAGCTTAATTGCTGTGTTGTGATTCTATATTAATTTATGTGTTGTGATTCCAGCTTAATTGTTGTGTTGTGATTCCAACTTAACTTCTGTGTTGTGATTCTAGCTTAATTGCTGTGTTGTGATTCCAACTTAACTTCTGTGTTGTGATTCTAGCTTAATTGTTGTGTAGTGTGCCAACCTCATGCTATGATGATGTGCCAGACTAGTGCTATGATGATGTGGCCAACCTCATGCTGTGATGATGATGTATTAGTTTTATACTAATCCATATTGATGCAAATGATGATTTCATTCCATTGTGAATGGCGATGTTGTTGATGAGAAAAATTTCTGATGATTTATAGATACGCCAGTCAGTGTTCCAAGATGTTGTTGATGATGTTGTCCTCTCACTCACTTGATGTTGTTGATGATGCTGTCCTCTCTCTCACCCGATGTTGTTGTATAATACCCTTCTTGTTAAGGGGGAGTGTTGAAATAATGTAACTGCAAAGAGTACTCTATTCATTATTGATGTATTACTCATTAGATCAATCCCCTTTTGCGTATTGACCATGTCAGATATTGTAAATAACCAAATCCCCTTTTGTGGATTGGTAAAACCCTAATTGTAATAGCCAGATTGAGAAGTCGGCCCTGCCAGTGAAAAGTTACCTACCGGATTGTATAAATAAAGAGGCTAGCGCCTCATTTGGACATAGACTCACTTGTTCATCAGAGCACATGTTCAGAGCTGTAGTTGGAGAATAAAGAAGAGAGAGAGAGGCACATTCTTGGAGAGGAATTTCGATATTTGTTTGAGTTATCTCTTGGCATTGTATTGGCTATCTATATCAAGGAAGTTTTTGCTGGGTTTTCTCCCCCATGAGGGTTTTCCAGAATAAATAATGTGTCTCTTGCGATTTTGTATTTCTTAGTGATCTTATATATTCTATGGTTATCTGATGAAATGAAATGAAACTCAATAATAGATTAAACCTTAACACATGACATGCTATGAAAATATCCTGCATCTCTTCCTCTTGAACACATCTTCTGAATACCAAATCAGGTCCAGTTCAGTATAAGCAATCATCATGCCACATATAATTGGTACTTAGCTGGATAATTCTTTGTTTCTCTTGGGAGGACATACTTTGAGGTAGCTTTCCTGTTACAATATAGTTGGCTACATTTGCATACCAAGGGGTGTAAGTAGAAATGGAAAATAAATCCTCATCCAAGAAATACTCATCTACTAGAGTATTGTCACCTGTATGAATAAGCCTAGATAAGAAATCAACAACTAAGTTGTCTCTTCGAGGTCTATCAATAATGGTAATATTGAATTCTTGTAGTAATAATAGCCATCTAGTCACTCTAGAATTTGTAATAGGCTTGTTCATTAAAAATCTGATGGTTGAATGGTCAGTATGCACAAAGACTTCATATCTTGTTATATAGTGTCTAAACTTGTTGATGGCATGTACTACTGAAAAAAAATCTTTTTCCATGACAGTGTAATTTACTTCAGCAGGTGAGAGATTCTTGCTGACAAAGTATATATCATAAGGAATCTATCCTTCCCTTTCTCCTAAGACAATCCCCAAAGAGGTATCTAAGGCATCTGTGCAAATATGGAAAGGAAGAGACCAACTTGGTCCTCTCAAAACAGGGGCACTTGACAACTTTGTTTTCAAGATTTCAAAGGAGATTTGGCATTGTTCATTCCATCAAAATTCAACATCTTTTGTCAACAGTTTGAATAGGGGGGAAGATAGGTTTGTAAATCTTTGAATGAACCTCCTATAGTAGCCAACATGCCCTAAGAAAATTCTGACTTCCTTCTATGAGGTAGGGATCTTGATTTGGGAAATAATGCCAATCTTGGCAGGGTCTACTCTTTTTTTGTACCAGAGATGTGGTGACCTAGAACAATTCCCCCAGTGAGAAACATTCTAGACTTTTCATTACTGAGTGAAAGGTTGGTCTCTTTACACCTAACCATTACTTTCTCCAAATTGTCCAATGCCTGTTGGAAATCATCCACGTACATTGTGAAGTCATCGATGTAGAATTCCACACAGTCATGGGTCAAATCAAAGAAAATAGCCAAGAAAACCCTTTGAAAGGTAGAAGGGGCATTACATAAACCAAAAGGAAGAACCCTATAAGCATAGGTACCCCAAGAGCAGGTAAATGTGGTCTTATCTTGGTCTTCTGGTGAAATTTGGATTTGGTTGTAACCACTAAACCCATCCACGAAAGAAAATTACTTCTTCCTAGAAAAAGTGTTTAAGAACTGATCTATGAAAGGCAAGGAAAAGTAATCTCTATAGGTGGCCTTGTTTAACTCTCGAAAGTCCACACAAATCCTCCATTTCCTGTTTTTATTAGGTACAATAACTAATGGGATGACCCACTTGTTATTTGATATAGGGTAAATGAAATTGGCTTGTAAGAGTTTCTGGAGTCCTTCTTTCACTATGTCCTTCAAGGCTGGATTCATTCTTCTTTCGGGCTGCCTTACAGGTATGATTTGATCGTTAGTGTAAATATGATGCATACAAGTGTTTGGGTGGATCCCTTTTATGTCAGAGTAATCCCATGCAAAAGCACCACATTGCCCTTGAATCATCTGTATCAACTTTTGTTGTTGATCTATTTCTAAACTAGCATTGATATACAAAGATTTCCCAGGATTGATTTCAACAGGCTGAACAAATGATTCTTTCCCTTCATCTATTTGTGAAATAGTGTCTACTATAGAAGTGGAAGGGTGCCAAATTTCTTGAAATTCGGAGCTAAAGATATGTGTATAGTTAGGGAAAGATTGAGGATATTCAATGTATGTTGAATCAACCAAGAATAGACTTAAAATTTGTTCTTCAGTTTGATATTGCACTCCTTTTACTTGTTCAAGTGTCAAGAAGGGTTGAGTACAATCCTCCTCCCCATAGGGATTCTCCAACCAGAGAGGAACTTCAGTGGCCGGTTGGGCGGGGGGAAAAAGGATAAGTTTTTGACTTTGAGTGCCATTGGAAATTGTCATCTCTCCAGATTGACAACTAATAAATACATCAACAATGGCCAAACAGGGTTGACTGAGTACTACTGGGTGTGTTGTTTTTGAGGATTTGGGATGAATTACTAAGAAATCAACGGGGTATTCCCAAGAAGCCAAGGTAACTACTATATTGTCTAAACTTCCTACTGGGGTGATGACTGATTTGTCTGCAAGCTCCATCAAAGTTTTTGTTGGTATTAGATGATCTAGTTATAGTGTGTTCATAGTGTTTACTGAAAGAACATTTACTATTGCCCCTAGATCAATCCGTGTGTTTGGAAAATCAACACCATTAATTTCTATGGTTACCACTGGGTTCCCTGGATCACTATACTTAGATGGCATTTCTGTTATAAACTCTGACAATTGTCCAATCACCTGTATGATAGAAGGCTCCTTCCTCTTCCTCCCTGGCTTCTTAATGCAAAGGTGCCTTACAATTTTAGCATAAATAGGTATATATTTGATGGCCTGTAGTAGGGGGATTCACACATATATTTCTAAGTTCATCCTCTATATTGTGTCCTAGATGTTCCTCATCTTTCTTTACAAGTAGCCTTTCTATATAAGGAGGAGTGTTTGTTTTCTGAGGTGTTTCTGTTGCATGAGAATTGGGAGGAGGAGCTTATTGTTGTACAAGGGTGTTTCTTTCTTCATTTAATGGATTAGACATTTGTTCTTCTCTTTGTACTATTTAAATATCTATTTGTTCTTCTTTTTGTTCTGTGTGATTATCTACATGTTCTTCTTCTTGAATAACCATAGTAGGATTTTTTTTATTAACAACCCTCCTTGATCTTAATTCAATTTGACTAAATGGAGCTGAAGTTATTACATAAGTGGGGAAGGTTTGTACTTCAAGATTTTGTACATGTTGTGTAGGCCTGCTATTTGGGTTAGGGATAGGTTGTGCAGGAATAGGGGTAAGCCGAGGAGGATTTTTAATGGGTGAAACTTGCATTTGTTGTTGCATATTTGGATTCATAGGTAGTGCAAGTTGTTGTTGCAGCTGTGGAGGTGGAAGAAGTGCATGAGGATTAAATCCCGGGAGAAACTGAGAAATATTTGAAGGGTATTGTGGGTAGGTGGGAAAATTTGTTGGCTAAAAGGG
>ML780676.1:232766-266001 GCA_009831015.1 Picea engelmannii
ATAAAGAACATAACAGTTGTTGATTCATTTTATGAATGATAGCTTTGTCTTCTTCGTAGGCTGAATTGTTACATAAGTTTTCTGCATAATAGGTTTCCCTTACTGCAAAGATTTATCATCAGAAAACTGTTATGATTTCTTTTGTGTCTTGTTTGTCCTGTAACATACTTCAAGAAGCAGCATAGATGATCGTTTTTGAGAGGATTAAGGACTAAATGGTGTGAATTTCTTCCTCCAACCAGCTTAAAAAGTCATCTTACACAGGGCAGACTTGGAGCGTTTCCAGGTCAATTAGTTAGATGTTTACTGTTTATGTTAAGTAGTTCAATATAAATGATAGTTTAGTTAGATTTATATTACATTGTTTTATTTCAGTAATATATATTAGATTGTTTAATTTCAGTTAGCTTTACTTTCTTATTCATAGATAATAAAATAAAAAAAGAGTTATCTTCGCTGTCTTGGGACAACAAGCAATTAGTTTCACAGGTTTTATTCAAATCTGTAGATTGTATGCAATGTATATTTGTGAATAAACTGTAATTGACTGATAATTAAGTAGTTGATTTGAGTTATTATAATCATAATTAGTATCTTGTATATATAACAATTAGTAGTTTACAGTTAGAATAATGTAGTTAGTTTAATTTGTTTTATTAGTTTCTAGTTTTCTTTATTAGTTTAGTTCTTTTTCTTTGTTTTATTAGTTTCTAGTTTCCCTTTATATTTCTTATCTCAGATCATTTCTCTTCGGTTTTCATAGGAGACCTTAGAGCGGCCAAAAGAGTCATTAAACTCGTTAGGGTGGTTCATTCCAAATGGCTTGGGTTATTTAGACAACCCCGGACCGGTTCCACTCTCCCAGTTGACGGACGATCAATTTCGCCCGTCAACACTCTCTCTAGTCAGTAGTGGTTTAAGAAATCAAATATTGATGAAGTTCCCTGGAGTCTTTTCATGACCTCTAGAAAGATTAATTGTTGTGAGAAAGGTATTCCTGTTTCCTTTCTTAAGGTTAGGTGGCATGGTCTGTTATCAGTTCTTAAAAAATTTATTAACTGTGAGGGCCGTTATGTCCTAGTTTTTCTTTACCATGTGTGATTGCTTATGAACTTTATAGGCTTCCATTTTAATGTGTCATTTTATTTCACCATGGTTTAATTAAAATATTTTTGGTTCATCGTTTGAAAACCCTAGGTGATGATTGGGATGGGTTCTTAGCTCGAAACAGTTTTGTTATAGACTCTCCTATAGAAACCCCTATGTTGAATAAGCCTCTGTTGGAGAAACATTTTGATTTCTCAAGTGACAAGCCAGATCCTTTGAAGAAAAACCCTCGTCATGAGGCATTACCTGATCAATTTTTACGTGGGCAACAAAATGTTGGATCCGAGTCAAATGAAACCACTGAGCATGAATTAATTGTCGTCCTTAAATCCACTATAAAATCCAACAGTAAAGATCCTTGCAAACAATCAAAATAGAAGCAAGCAATGTTAGGGTTCTGAAATAAAAGGGTTGGTCGACTCATTTCGAGAAGTCTGCGTAATCGATTTAAGCCTCATTTGAGCTCGATCAATATGATTAATATCAATGAGGATTCAAATCTAGAAATTGAGGATTTTCTCGTAGAAGAAGATCTAGATTGTCATAAGTTGGACCCTAATCAGCCATACGACTATTTTAACAATATCCCACTGTGTCTCGAGGATAGAAAGGGTTTTACTGGTATTAAGCTCAGTCAAGGGCCGGCAAAAGGTAGTGTTGATGTTCTTGCACCCAATTATACGCTCCCTCGATAGATCGACTCTATTGTTCATTAATGGAAGGTTTGCTTGCATTGGATTGGGCAGTACTATACTGATATCCCCATTCTCCAAGCAAGAATCAAAGCACTCACAACTCACAATGAATCGTTGACAATAGAAAACCATGACCTCAAGGAAAATGAACAGAGACAAGACAAGCATCTTAAGAAGACATGAAACAATGTGATAAAGAATGTAGACATTGTGAAGGGCATAATAAATTCTGAGATATCTTGATCCATGTTTAGTTATTAGTTGAATGGTAAGAAATTTTTTATTACATTCATGTTATTTTTTAAATCAAATCGGTTAAACTTGGATTTATTTTACCAATATAAGACTGACTATAGAATCGTGAGATTCTGTAGCCAAGTTATTTTCATATAAAATTTAGTAATTATTTGTTAATAAAATATCTAACTTGTTTCCATTTCATTTTTCAGGACATGGTATATCTGATGCTGATCTTATGGGATGGAACATGTTTGATTTAGTTGATTAGTTTCTCCTTTGGTTTATTTTGTAAATAGTAAAAAAAACTTTCATAAATTTTGAAGATATAGTTTAATCATGAGTGGCTCTGGGCCCTCTATATTTGTAATGTTTTGATCTTTTGGTATCTGATCCTATATTAGAATATAAGGAGTTTAGATTTCAAAAAACTCTTTAAATACTCTCTATTTTGTAAATGAAAGGCATCTTGGCCTGGAACCAATTATGAATGAATTATTTTCAAGACTTATGGAACAACGTACAACTTTCAGCTTTAGTCCACTGGAGATTTTGTTTCATTAATGTTTTGTTTTATTTAATCTTTGATGTATTAATATGTCATGTAGCTTTAGACTCTTGATATGTTATGTTTCAGGATATTCATGTTATAAAAAATGATTCATAATTTGTTGTTCCAGATATTCACACTGTGATCATCTTCGTTAATTTGAATATCAGGATTTCTATTTGATGTTTAAGTTCGATAATGAAGTGAATGTATTGCACATAGATTTCTCTGAATGTAATTGTTGGCAATCAAAATATCACATAATTAATATGTGTTCCCTTTTCATTTTCTAATCCTGGCTGCCAATACATCTTCTGAATTTATTCAGAAAGGTTTTAGTATAAAGTCTATTGCAGATTTATCTCATAGGCATTGCAGTTGGATGTCCTTCATTCATATAGAGGCTTGGACACATCTTAGGAATTGACATCAGGTTAGCTTCTTTGTATTTCTGATTTCTATCAATTATATATTAGTGAAACTAGAAAGTTTAAGATTAGCTTTTGACTATCTGTACAATTGCGTTTCATGGTTTATTTAATTCAAGATTTGTTAGATTTATAAAAAGAAAAACTAATATTTAAATGTGCTTTCTTTATCTGCTTCTCAAAAGCAATTATTATTACATTGATTTTGCAAGTTTCGAGTAAATATTGCAACCTGTAAATGTTGTTCATAAGTAAGATTCTTATGTTTTCTTTCTCTGCTCAAATACATTTACAATAGTTATATTAGAGTATATATATATATATATATATATATATATATCATAGTTTTTGTAGTATTAGTTAGTTATCCCTTTCTCTCTATTTTAGGACTTTATTTTGGCTAACGGATCCATTAAACCCATCAGAACGAGTCACATCAAATGACTTGGGTTACTTAGACAACCCCAGACTGGACTTGTTCTTCCAGTTGATGGACAATCAATTTTTCCCGTCAAAAAATGGCGCTAGAAGGAGGGCCTAATTGCAATTGATGGCACGTGGAAGTCGTAAGACTCCTCCCCCATATACTCTCTCCTTTGTAGTAACACATAGTCTCTCATAAAACAACATTACTTATGAAACAACAACTACCTCAAACGATAATCTTGAGTTTCCTGTTGAACCAGTAACACCAGCTACTCAAGGGGCCGACGTACAAGAAATTGTTCGTCAATCACTTATAAGGACACATAGTGCTTTGGTCCATATCAGGCAACCTGGTAGGCCTCTCAATCAACTTTTAAATTTTTCGGACATCCAAGAACAACTTGAAGGCACTGGTCTACTTTTAAATCCTTTAGGAGATAATACTACAGATCCTGCCCAAACCCCTACTCTTGGAGTTGGAGGATCCGATATTCCACCTTCCCCACCTCATTCATCTCCATCCTCTTTGGGAGGAGAGTCATATGATGAAGGAAGTTCCTCATCTAAACCATCTCAGGCTTCGACACCACCTACAACCATGGAAAACCAAAATAATCCCGCCAGACCCTGGCTCGATAAAGATGTCATGGTTGTACCTAGACCTCAACACCCATTGCCCAAACCTCTGGAAAAATGGTTACCCAAATTTGATCCGGATTCTAAGCAATCTATTAAAGATCACATAAAGAAGTTTATGTTGGCCATAAGACTCTAAAGTGTAGAGCATGAAGACGTAGTATGCAGTCTCTTTCCTTATACTTTTGAGGGCAATGCCTCCACATGGTATTTCGCCCAATAGTTCTAGACCATTGTCTCTTGGGACAAATTCGAAACCTGTTTCTTAGAGAAATTTGGAGATGATAAGTCCCCTGAGGTCTTGGTTATTGAACTTTCTAGCCTAAAAATGAACCCTAGAGAGAAAGTAAAAGATTTTAACCAAAGATTCATTACGTTAAAGAATCGAATTCCTGTAGATTCAATTCCTGCTGAGAGTCTGATTGTTTCATATTACACCAAATCTCTACATAATAATATAACAATTTGGGTTAAAAGGTCTAAAAAATCTACATTGTTGGAAGCCTTCGAGGAAGCCAGGCAAATTGAAAAGGATATATTAAGCTTGAAAGACAATCTAAATAGTGAAACTAAAACAACTTCATCTTCTAAGAAGAAAATAGAAATCCTTGTGAGACCTCCCCAAGTCAGAGGTCAACCAGAAACTTTAGACCTAGAAAGCTTACAGAAAGCTTTTCAAAAACTATCAAATCAAGTCATTGACTTGAAGAGATCAGTCGAGGAAGCATCCTCAAGCAAAGGGAGTTTTAAACTTTAATATCCCTAAGGATGAACCCAATTGTAAATGTAAATACAAATGTACTTAAGCTGGTGAGTTGTTTTGATATCATTTTTGTATGCACATTTCATGGCATAGTGCACGCATGTACTGCGCAATGAAATAAGGAAGTGTGCACATTTTAGGATACTGCGTGCGATGTGGAGGCTAGGGAGCCTTTGTGTATATGATATGTTTTATACGCTAGTGATCCAGTTATTATAAGCTAGGATGCTTATGTTTTGATTAGGTAGGAGAGCCTAGATGTTAAAGGCCAGTGTGCCTTTTTTGTACATGTCTCATATTTAATATAAAATACATCGCTGCGCACAGACCGACCATGATAAAAGATATGGGGGACTAAAATCCACTAGTTAGGGAGAGGGAGGGGTTATGTTAAGGAAAGGGGCTAAGCTAGGAAGCTTGAGCCAAAAAGGAATATTATATTAATATTTCTTAAATCATAAAGTATGGATAATTATTTTATCCTAAGTTCCAAAGCTGCGGACAAGTGGGAAAAAGTATCTCCCAACATGAAAAGTGTCAAGTTGGAAACATGCATACATATTGTTGGGACTTAGCTCATTTTCACACTTCCCCATCATTCGAACCATCATATTTTCCATGATTTCTTTGATCATTCAATGATAATTCAACCATGATTCCATGACAAATTTTCACTCACACAGTTAGTTATCCTCTATACTTTCTGTCACTATATGGAGCTTGTATCCATGGCCACAGAGGTTGGTGTAGTGGGTTAGCTGGGAATATGCACTGAAGAAGCACGTGGTCAGGCCCATGGGATACTGAAGAAGTGGGTTGATGCAGGAGCATCGCTAGCGCATCAAGTGAGCCAGCGTGGAAGCGAGGAATAGCTGGACAAGCCAGCACAAATTTTGAAAATACTTTGGGATTGTTGCGCAAGTCTTTAATGTTGCCATTTATGAAGGCACACTTTTGTATATTGTAGTGGACCTTGAACCTTTAAGCTCTCATCCTTTGGTAGATAGTCGACATTTAATTTAGTTAATGCTGGTAGATAGGATTTTATTTCTAGATTTGATAGCCTAGAGTCCGAGAGGGAAAATGGATATAGACACCCTCATTGTACCATTGTAACATTATGGAAGCATTCAGGAAAAGAGAAGAGCAAGCAGAGAATAGTGTATGAAGAACACCCATGTACAGGCATTTGAATTAATAGAAGAAAGCTTTGATTCAAATTCATGGTTTGTGTTGTTTCTCTGTGTAGATTATTGATGTGCTCATGAATGTTTGTTTCCTATCATGCATTTGATTTTATATGCTATGCATATGATTTCATGGTTGAATTGAAGTCTGAAGGGGAGATGGAATGAGTTTCAATCGTTTCTCTATCTGAGCCAGGTTTTCCTGCAAGGTGTGCAGTCGAAAACATCCGCAAGGAGTGCGTTGATGTAGGCTCAGGTAGTTTAACTCTTGTTCTTATTCACTCAGAAGTGAAAGTGGGTTTCTGAATCCGTGCAAGGAGTGTGCAGGCTGAAGAGGAAGTCTCAGTCATGAGTCTGAGAAGGAAGCTTTGGAGGGTTGATGCTGCAGGCATGCACATAGTCAAAGAAGGTCGAACACTTGAAGTGTTTGTAGGGTTGCCGCAAGGAGTGTGTGCAAAGAGATCTATTTTCTAAGAGACTGAAAATCTGTGAAGAAATCTCAGGAGGAAGAGAGGCCTTCATAATTATTGAAAGGTTGCACAGGATATTTCCATGCCAAGAAATCCCCAAGGGGAAAGAAATCGACGGTTAGGATATTACAGAAGAGATTGACAAAAACCGTCAGCCGTTGGATCTCGCGGAGGTGCAAGGAGGTTACGACCACACCAGAGCCCAAGCTCGAGAGGCTGCTGAGCCGTTGGATCAACAAGTGATTTCCCATCAGCCATTGGATCTTAAGGATTTGCGCATGGGTTAAGCCCTAGTGTGCAGAGGAGAAGTCCCAGACAAGTCATTGGGATTTTTCTAAGTAAGAGAATCGAGACCTTGTGGGTTTCGATAACCCGAGAGAGAATCCTAGTCATTGATCTCGGCAGGATATGCATCAGTATTCAGACGAGGCATCGAGATATTGGAGGCATCGGTGTTTTGGAAGTCAGGAAACTCGAGACCCCTTGAGTCTCGAAACACTGACGAAATCATAGCCATGGATCTTGGACAGGACACGTGTCGGAAACCTGAAGAGAGTCGGGAATCGAAGGATCGGAGTTTTTGAGCACATAGAAATCTTGTCATACGGAATCGCGATCTGGGATTTCTCGACAAGATCTGAACCATTCATTTTGAGGATGTGTGTCAGGGGATCCAAGCGAGTTGGGGTTCGGCATTTCGGGGTTTCTGAAGACAAAGGAATTATTGCATCAGGAGTTGCGATTTCGCGATACCCGATAGGGCGACAAGGAAGCGGTGACGTGGAGGATTAAGCCCTCACGTGCATCAGGGATCGGTATATCGGGATTCTCGGTGACAAGAAAATCACTGCAGGAGAAGTCGCGAAACTCTGGAATGTGATGACCACAAAATCACTACATTGGAAGTGGAGAATAGGTGTCACCCCATATCGGGGATCGATACTTGGAGAGTTCCGTGAACTAGTGCAACGGGAATCGCGATATCCCAATACACGATTTCCCGACAGGGTTAATGATCAGAGAGGTGGAAAGGTGTCGCACCACACCAAAGTATCGGTAGATCAGGATTCAGGGATTCAAAGAGCCTGAATTCGTGACCACAAGACTCGCGATCACACGAAGTCCGTTTTCCCGATTTGGAGTAGGGAGATCATAAGGAGTATTCTGTGGGTATTGAAATTTCCCGATAAGGGAATTGAAGAGAATTTTAGTTCTTCGGGCCAAGGTAAGAGAAGGTCCTGTGTGAGCAGGTGTGCCCTGGGTGGTGCGCTTGCGTCAGAGTGGTATCAGAGCGAGAAGATTTTCTTTTCTTTCTGTAGCAGAGGAAAAGGAGAATTCACCATGCCGCCGAGGAGAGAAAGACAATCACCCGATCCAAAGGATAGGGAGAACCAGAGAAGAAGAGGGAGACAAGCACAGAATCCAAAAATGGAGAGACATATATGTGATCTCCGAGCGAGACTAGAAGATATGGAGGCAGCGCAGAGACGCACAACTAGTGCTAGAGATCTAAGTGACTCCAAAGGTGAAGTTGAAGCCGAACAAGAAGAAGAAGTTGCATCCGAAGATGTAGCCAATGAGCGATTAATTAAGGCTATCGCCCATATGAGTTTGAAAACAAAGATGGACATTCCAACTTATGAAGGGAATCTGGATGCAGAAGAGCTTCTAGACTGGATTAGAGCTCTTGACACCTACTTCGATTATGAAGATATCAAAGAAGATAAGAAGGTTAGGCATGTTGTCACAAGATTGAAGGGACACGCAGCATTATGGTGGGATGAGCTTCAAGCTGACAGATGCTGCAAAGGCAAGCAAAAGATCAAAAGCTGGGATCGAATGATTGCAAAGATGAAGGCAAAGTTCATCCCAAGGGATTATCAAATCACACTGTTCAGGAGAATGCAGAACCTGAGATAGAAGCTGATGACAGTGAAGGAGTATACTGAGGAATTCTACAAGCTAAATATGAGAGCAGGTCATCGAGAGAGTGATGATGAAAAAGTTGCCAGGTATATGAATGGCTTGAGATACGATATCCAGGATGAGATGAGTATGACAACCATTCGAACGGTGGAGGATGCGTATCAAATGGTGCTGAAAGCTGAAGAGAAACTGAGTCGTAAGCCAGGACAGCGAGGTCGAGGCAGAAGCCAGCCCAAAGGTAAGTCAGTTGCCCAAGATAGGTTCCAAAAATCCAAGGATGACAGGAAGAAGCCTCAGACTAGAACATAAAGAGGTGGAAGTTCACAGTGAGGTCAGCACGCTGAACAACAAGGGCAACATACAGAACAGGGTGGAGGATACGCTGATAATAACACATTTCCTCGTACCAGAGGTAGAGGAAGAGGAAGAGGTGGTGTCATCACATGCTTCACGTGTGGAAAAAATGGACACAAGTCATTTGAATGTCCAGATAAGAAGAAGGATGGAGGAGAAGATCATATCGCCAAGGCACAGAGGCGAGATGCTGAAGTAGAAGACGCAGAAGACGGAAGGTCATTGATGATGCGTAAAGTTCTCTTAACACCCGAGAAGGAGGTGGAGGACACAACTCAAAGAAACAAACTTTTCAAAACTGCATGCAAGACCAAAGACAGGGTGTGCAAGGTTATCATGGACAGCAGTAGCACATACAATCTCGTTTCAACCGAGATGGTGGAGAAACTAGAGCTGGAGACAACTGATCACCCGAGTCCATACAAAGTTTCATGGCTATAGAAGGGACATCAGGTAAGTGTCACTAAATAGTGTTTATTTGAATTTAAAATTGGAGGGTACAATGATAAAATACTCTGTGATGTTATCCCTATGGATGTATGTCATTTATTGTTGGGCAGACCATGGCAGTATGACAGGAACGTAGTTCATGATGGGAAAATGAACACATATACCCTGGAGAAGAATGGAAGAACACATATGCTACTTCCAATTAAAGATAAATAAGTAAAACCAGAAGTGAGAAATACTGTACTTCTCATGAGTGGGAAGGAACTTCTTATGGAAGTAAAGAAGAAGGAAGATCCACAATTCTTTGTGGTCAGGAAACCCAAAATCGTTTTGACCAGCACAAGAGTGGATGATTTGCCAGATGAAATTCAGGAACTGCTGGGAGAGTTTGCTGATATCATAGTGGACAGATTACCTCGTTCGTTGCCACTGATGAGAAGTGTGAGTCATCACATTGACCTCATACCAGGAGCTAGTTTTCCAAACAAAGCTGCGTACAGGTTAACGCCACAAGGAAATGAGGAAGTCAAGAGGCAGGTCCAGGAGTTGTTGGACAAAGGATTGGTCAGAGAAAGCTTAAGCCCATGTGTTGTTCTGATAGTACTCAGTCCAAAGAAGGATGGAGGTTGGAGGATGTGTACTGAATCCAGAGCGATCAACAAGATAACCATCAGGTATAGATTTCCACTGCCTAGAATGGATGATATGATGGATTTCCTAAGCGGGACAAGATATTTTTCAAATATTGATTTGAAAAGCGGATACTACCAGATTCACATGAGGGAAGGCGATGAGTGGAAGACAACCTTCAAAACTAACGAAGGATTGTATGAATGGCTAGTCATGCCATTTGGCTTGACAAATGCACCAAGTACATTCATGAGGTTGATGAATGAAGTCCTGAGGGAATTCATCGAAAAGTTTGTTGTCGTATATCTGGATGATATACTGATTTTCAACAAGACCAAGGCTGAACATTTGAGGCATTTGACCATTGTGATGAGGAAGCTACAACAGGAGAAGCTGTTGATCAACATGAGGAAATATTCATTTATGAAGACATAACTCATTTACTTTGGATTTGTTATATCGACGAATGAATTAAAGATGGATCCAAATAAAGTGGAGGTAATCAAGAATTGGCCATCACCGAGAAATGTTTTCAAGGTGAGAAGTTTTCATGGTCTGGCTAGTTTCTACTGAAAATTCATCAGGAATTTCAGTGGGATTAGCGCAACAATGATGGATACAGTCAAGAAAAGACACAAATATTTTCATTGGACAGCAAAGGCTGAGAAGAGCTTCAATCTATTGAAGCGAAAGATCACGGAACAACCAGTGTTGACCTTGCCGGATTTCCGGAAAACATTTCAAGTGAAATGTGATGCAAGTGGGTTTTCCATAGGTGCGGTCTTGAGTCAAGAAGACAGACCGGTTGCATATTTTAGTGAGAAGCTGGATGAGGCAAAGCTGAAATACTCCACGTATGATAAAGAATTTTATGCTATAATATAGGCACTGAAGAAGTGGAGGCATTACTTGATCCCGAAAGAATTTTTTTGGTATAATGATAATCATGCATTGCAGTTTGTGACTCAACAAGATAAGTTGAATCAGAAACATGCTAAATGGTTAGAGTATATGCAGAATTTCACATTTGTGATTAAGCATATTTCAGGTACTGCTAACAAAGTGGTTGATGCTTTGAGCAGGAAGTGTTTGTTGCTGCAGGAGTTCCGAGTCAAAACATTGGGTTTAGAAAACCTTAGGGACATGTACGCAGATGATGCATATTTTTCAGAGGCGTATGAAGCAACTGAGAATCCAGTTCTCAGAGACAAAAGCCCTTGGATAGACTACATGATCCAGAATGGATTATTGTTCAGAGGAAATTAACCGTGTATTCCAAATTGCTCCATGAGGGAGAATCTGTTAAAGGAAAAACACAGTGGAGGATTGGCAGGACATTTTGGCCATGACAAAACATTCACAAAGCTGAGAAAATCATATTTTTGGCCAGGGATGCGAGCAGAGGTCAAAATATTTGTAGATAGGTGTATATTTTTCCAGCATTTGAAGGGGCGAAAACAGAATGCGGGATTCTATCAACCATTACCCATACTCGAGAGGCCATGGGATGAAATTAGCATGGATTTCATATTGGGATTGCCTAGGATGCAAAGAGGACATGATTCAATCTTTGTGGTGGTTGACAGGTTTTCTAAGATGGCACATTTTATCCCATGTTATAAGACCAGCGATGCGACTCATATCGCAAATCTGTTTTTCAAGGAGGTCGTTAGACTTCACGGGTTACCCAAAAGTATAGTTTCGGATAGGGATACAAAATTCATTGTACATTTCTGGAGGAAACTCTGGAAGAAGATGGGGACTAACTTTATGTTTAGTTCTGCCTATCATCCTCATACGGATGGGCAAATAGAGGTGGTAAATAGAAGTCTGGGAGACTTACTGAGAAGCTTAGTGACAGAGCACCATAGCAGTTGGGATAATGTGTTGCCACAAGCAGAGTTTGCATATAATGACTCAGTGAATAGGAGCACAGGAAAAAGTCCATTTCATATCATATATGGCACACAGCCAAGAGGAGTTTTTGAATTGAGGGATTCAGAGTAGACTGCTACTAGCAGTGCTAGTGTAGAAGAATTTGCTGAGACAATGAAAGAACTTCACAGGCAGGTGAAGGAGAAACTGATGAAATCAAATCAAGAATATAAGCGCAGAGCCGATTAGCGGAAGAAACAACTTCAGTTCGAAGTTGGTGATCTAGTTCTAGCACATCTGAGGAAGGAAAGGTTCCTGAGAGGAACATACAACAAGTTAAAAATGAAGAAAATTGGGCCATGCAGGGTCCTGAAGAAATTCAGAGAAAACGCTTATGAGATTGAGTTACCCGATGAGATCGGAATATCTCCGATATTCAATGTCTCAGATTTGTATCCATACAATGCTGAGGAGACAGGAACAAGTGGTGAGCAGCCAACAATCCAGTGGCAGAAGCAGATGCCGATTGCAGAGAAGCCGTAAATGGAGTGCATACTGGACAAGAGAGTGGGTAAAAGGGCTAGACGAAAGGAATACTTTGAGTATCTGGTCAAGTGGAAGAATCACCCAGAGGAATATGCCAGCTGGGAGAATGAAGCAAATATTCAAAAGCATGGACAGACCGTGCAGGAGCCCATGAAAATTTTCAAGCCGAGGAGTATGATGCAGGAGCATCGCCAGCGCATCAAGCGAGCCAACGCAGAAGCGGGGAACAGCTGGACAAGCCAGCACAAATTTTGAAAATACTTTGGGATTGTTGTGCAAGTCTTTAATGTTGCCATTTATGAAGGTGCACTTTTGTATATTGTAGTGGAACTTGAGCCTTTAATCTCTCATCCTTTGGTAGATAGTCGGCATTTAATTTAGTTAATGCTGGTAGATAGGATTTTATTTCTAGATTTGATAGCCTAGAATCTGAGAGGGAAAACGGATATAGACACCCTCATTGTACCATTGTAACATTATGAAAGATTTCAGGAGAAGAGAAGAGAAAACAGAGAATAGTGTATGAAGAACACCCATGTACAGGCATTTGAATTAATAGAAGAAAGCTTTGATTCAAATTCATGGTTTGTGTTGTTTCTCTGTGTAGATTATTGATGTGCTCATGAATGTTTGTTTCCTGTCATGCATTTGCTTTTATATGCTATGCATATGATTTCATGGTTGAATTGAAGTCTGAAGGGGAGATGGAATGAGTTTCAATCGTTTCTCTATCTGAGACAGGTTTTCCTGCAAGGTGTGTAGTCGAAACCATCCGCAAGGAGTGTGTTGATGTAGGCTCAAGTAGTTTAACTCTTGTTATTATTCACTCAGAAGTGAAAGTGGGTTGTTGAAGCCATGCAAGGAGTGCACAGGCTGAAGAGGAAGTCTCAGTCATGAGTCTGATAAGGAATCTTTGGAGGGTTGCTGCTGCAGGCGTGCACAGAGTCAAAGAAGGTCGAACACTTGAAGTGTTTGCAGGGTTGCCACAAGGAGTGCGCGCAAAGAGATCTCTTTTCTAAGAGACCGAAAAGATATGAAGAAAGCTCAAGAGAAAGAGAGGCCTTCAGAATTATTGAAAGGTTTCACAGGAGATTTTCGTGCTAAGAAATCCCCAAGGGGAAAGAAACCGACAGTCAGGATATTATAGAAGAGATTGAAAAAAATTGTCAGCCGTTGGATCTCACAGAGGTGCGAGGAGGTTACGACCACACCAGAGCCCAAGATAGAGAGGCTACTGAGCCATTGGATCAGCAAGTGATTTCCCGTCAGCCATTGGATCTCGAGGAGTTGCACATGGGTTAAGACCTAGTGTGTAGAGCAGAAGTCCCGGACAAGTCATCGAGATTTTGCTAAGTAAGAGAATCGAGACCTTGTGGGTTTCGAAAACCCGACAAAGAATCCTAGCCGTTGATCTCGACAGGACATGCATCGGTATTCAGACGAGGCATCGGGATATTGGAGGCATCAGTGTTTTGGAAGTCAGGAAACTCGAGACCTCTCGAGTCTCAAAACACCGACAAAATCATAGTTGTGGATCTCGGATAGGACACATGTTGGAAACCTGAAGAGAGTCGGGAATCGGAGGATCAGAGTTTTCGAGCACACAGAAATCTTGTCATATGGAATCGCGATCCGTGATTTCTCGACAAGATCTGAAGCGTTCATTTTGAGAAGAGAAGAGAAAATAGAGAATAGTGTATGAAGAACACCCATGTACAGGCATTTGAATTAATAGAAGAAAGCTTTGATTCAAATTCATGGTTTGTGTTGTTTCTCTGTGTAGATTATTGATGTGCTCATGAATGTTTGTTTCCTGTCATGCATTTTCTTTTATATGCTATGCATATGATTTCATGGTTGAATTGAAGTCTGAAGGGGAGATGGAATGAGTTTCAATTGTTTCTCTATCTGAGCAGGTTTTCCTGCAAGGTGTGCAGTTGAAACCATCCGCAAGGAGTGCGTTGATGTAGGCTCAGGTAGTTTAACTCTTGTTCTTATTCACTCAGAAGTGAAAGTGGGTTGCTGAAGCCATGCAAGGAGTGAGCAGGCTGAAGAGGAAGTCTCAGTCATGAGTCTGAGAAGGAAGCTTTGGAGGGCTGCTGCTGCAGGAATGCACAGAGTCAAAGAAGGTCGAACACTTGAAGTGTTTGCAGGGTTGCCGCAAGGAGTGCGCGCAAAGAGATCTCTTTTCTAAGAGACCGAAAAGCTGTGAAGAAAGATCAGGAGGAAGAGAGGCCTTCAGAATTATTGAAAGGTTGCACAGGAGATTTCCATGCCAAGAAATCCCCAAGGGGAAAGAAATCGATGGTCAAGATCTTACAGAAGAGATTGACAAAAACCGTCAGCCGTTGGATCTCACGGAGGTGCAAGGAGGTTACGACCACACCGGAGCCCAAGCTCGAGAGGCTGCTGAGCCGTTGGATCAACAAGTGATTTCCCGTCAGCCATTGGATCTTGAGGAGTTGCGCAGGGGTTAAGCCCTAGTGTGCAGAGGAGAATTCCTGGACAAGTCATTGGGATTTTTCTAAGTAAGAGAATCGAGACCTTGTGGGTTTCGATAACCCGAGAGAGAATTCTAGCCGTTGATCTCGGTAGGATATGCGCCAGTATTCAAACGAGGAATTGGGATATTGGAGGCATCGGTGTTTTGGAAGTCAGGAAACTCGAGACCCCTCGAGTCTAGAAACACTGACAAAATCATAGCCATGAATCTCGGACAGGACACGTGTCGGAAACCTGAAGAGAGTCGGGAATCGGAGGATCGGAGTTTTCGAGCACATATAAATCTTGTCATACGGAATCGCGATCTGCGATTTCTCAACAAGATATGAACCATTCATTTTGAGGATGTGTGTCAGAGGATCCAAGGGAGTCAGGGTTTGACATTTTGGGGTTTTTGAAGACAAAGGAATTGTTGCATTAGGAGTCGCAATTTCACGATACCCGATAGGGCGATGAGGAAGCGGTGACGTGGAGGATTAAGCTCTCACGTGCATCAGGGATCGGTATATCGGGATTCTCAGTGATGAGAAAATCACTGCAGGAGAAGTCACGAAACTTCAAAACGTGACGACCACAAAATCACTACATTGGAAGTGGAGAATAGGTGTCACCCCATATCGGGGATCGGGACTTGGAGAGTTCCGTGAACTAGTGCAACGGGAATCACGATATCCCGATACGCGATTTCCCGACGGGGTTAAGGATCAAAGAGGTGGACAGGTGTCGCACCACACCGAAGTATCGATATATCGGGATTTGGGGATTCAAGGAGCCCAAATTCATGACCATAAGACTCATGATCACGCGAAGTCCGATTTCCCAATTTGGAGTAGGTAGATCATAAGGAGTATTCTGTGGGTATTGAAATTTCCTGATAAGGGAATTGAAGAGCATTTCAGTTCTTCGGGCCAAGGGAAGAGAAGGTCTTGTGTGAGCGGGCGTGCCCTGGGTGGTGCGCTTGCATCATGGCTTGTCAGGCCCATGGGATACTGAAGAGGCGGGTTGTCAGGCCCGTGGGATATTGAAGAGGCCGGTTGTCAGGCCTGTGAGCAATTTCTCTCTAGGTGAGATAATTGTTGGGAATTGATTTCCTGAAGGTGCTAAACTACAACTACAGGGCTTTGAGACTTCCTGTCCGGCCTGTTGCTGAAGCCCTAGAAGGGAAGTGGGGCAGCTGAGGGACTATTGAGTAGAGAAGGGGCACAATTCCTTGGGTGGGTCAGGGATGTGGGGAATGAGGGACTATAGGCTGTTAGTTGATTGAGCACATGGGATGGAGTCTTTCTTGTTGTCCATGAGCCTTTAGCCTCGTTAGGAATCCCTTTGCCCGGGTGGAGTTTAGTTCCAGCTCAGGGTTGACTCATTGTTGAGAGTGATGAACAATGTGGTATAAGACTGGGAGGTTCGTGGATGGTCTTCACGCAGTTGGTGAAATTATTACCAAGATAAGTGCCATTTGTGTGATAAAATTACATGTTGCATTATTATTTACATGTTCAGTTTTATGGGTTTATCTTATGCATGGTTATGACTGTCTGTATATTTGCGGGTATTTCTTGTATATTCTACATGTGTATGTTTACAACGATTTCAGTGTGAATATATATATTTATAGATATATTTGTATGCCTATGTTTTCTATATAATGCTTCTGCAAGAGTTTTGTGTGTGGATATGTTTAAATCACATGCAGATAGAAATTTATGTGACATGGCTCAGTTTGGATGATGAGTATGTTACAATATGTCCCACACATAGAACGTATGTTTTCTCTAGAGTAGCATGGCTCAACATGGATGGTCGAGGACGTTACATAACGGTTTCAGAGCTAAGTAAAGCATCTGAGTGGTGGCATTTCCTGGCATGTGGGTGGTTGGGGATGTTAAAAATTGGTATCAGAGCCTCAGTTCCAACACTGAGCATGGATGGGATGGAAAGGTTCAGTTGAAGATAATATTCATAGAATATTAATTTCAAAGTGGAAAAATTTCAAGTCACAGAGCGTCCATGGTAAATTTTGGCACCGTGCGGAAAATGTTGGCGTGCAGGTGCGCACGGTAAATTATGGCACTGCACGGAAGAATATTGTGTGTGTGCTAAAATTAGAATTGCACAGTGTGCACACACATAATAATGGAGTGTATGGTGTGCACAGTATTGGCATAGAGCAGTGGAGTTTGGTAGCTGCGCGCACAATGTGGGTAAATGTTGACGCACGACAGCTTAGTTAGTTGTGTGCGCAGAGTTTTAATGCATGGAGGAGACATACTAAACTATGGCATGGTGCAATGTATCAAGTGAAATGCACGCGAAATATTTTCACGCGAAATATTTTCACGCGGTGGATATTCACGCGCAACATAAAAGTAGTACGCACAAGTTATTGGTGCGTGACACAAAAGTAGTGCGTAGTTATTGGCGTGCCATAGAAGTGATACATAGTGGTTTTTAAGTGCATGAAGCATGATTTACCTTGTGTGGTTGTTGCGCATGGTAAATACGGGTTACATGTAGCAATTTTGTGTGCACGAAGTTGCTTGAAGGGTGAACTACAACAAAAACAGTGAAGGGTAAATTATAAGACCCAACTAGCTCCATGGAGCCATAACTTCTGCTAAAGACTCGGAATTGAGAATGTGAGTAGGTGTTATAAAGGTCTTGGATAGTGGAATATAATTATCCACCTGAAAAATTGATCAAGGCATTCAAATTTCCAATAAATCAGTAGAAAGAATTCTGATATATATTATTGAACCAGAATGGTTCATATTCTCATGAAATTGTTAAAACAGTTAGCCTGAAAAAGTTTTTTTGGCTGCACATTTTGCAGAGTTAACAACAACTAGATCAAGATCAACTTAGAGTCCAGAGTAATGGAAGAGGCACAAGGGAATTACAATCAGGAAGATGAAGTTAGAGGGATGGATGTCCATTTGAGCATTGAAGGAACAAACTCCAATGGACATGGAGAAGAAAGGGATGAAAACATGAATATGGCAGAGACCATTAAAAATTTACAGAAGGATGTTCAAAGCCATAAAGATGATAATGAAAGGCTTATGAGAGCCAAGGAGTAGTAGGATGACTTCAACATGAATTTATTGGAGAGATTGAACATAACAGAAAATAAATTGGACAAGGAGAGTGGCTTGAGAAAATCGGTAAGTCACAAGCCTCATGATGAGAAAAGAAAAATGAGAAGTGTTAGCAGGCATCACCACCACTCCCCAAGGAATTCCAATAAGAGATCAGATAGCAACTCAAGTCCATCCTCTGTCAAAAATCACAAGAGGTCTAGGGTGGATGAGCTATGAGGAGAAATGAAAAAAATCAAACCTCCTACATTTGATGATGAGCACAAGAAGGATGAAGATGCAAAAACATGGTTGTTGGGCATGAGAAAGTATTTCCAATTGCATAATTATTCTTCTCATGTAGAAGGTAGAATTGCCATCTATCAACTCAAAGTAAAAGCATCCATGTGGTGGGATCGGCTTGTGTAGGTGCAACACATCAAAGAGAAAAATGTTACTTGGAGGGAATTCAAGAAGTATTTCGAGAAGAAATACTTGACTAAGAGATACTATGAAAAGAAAATGAAAGAGTTATTCAAACTCAAGATGGGGAGTATGACAATAGATGAATATGAAAGAAGGTTTTTAGAACTACTAAGGTATGTCTCTTTCATCAAGGATGAGACAATTAATATTCAAAGATATTTGAGTGGATTGCCATCATTCATCAGTGAAAAACTATAGTATGATGATCCAAAGACATTGGAGGAGACCATAACGAGAGATAAGTTCCTATATGATCAACTGAAATCAAGGCCAACTTTCCAAAAATCTTGGGAAGACAAAAATAAATTCAAGGTGGATCAAAGGAAGAAGGGGTCTAAGCCACCATTCTTTAGAAATAATCCGTAGGGACAACAAAATCCTAAAGAACCCAGAACTATTGACACTGGGAGTCAAAGTCCATGGAAACCACTTATTCAATGTTGGGGTTGTAAAGGGGATCCCATGTTCAAATATTGTCCTCACAAAAGTGAAAAAGGGAGGATTGTTCACAATGTACAACAAGATGAAATAGTGGAGGACATGGGCATAAAGGTACCTGGGATCTATGCATCCCTGGACAACAAGCAATCAGAGTATTAGTCACATATGATTGAAGTGGAAGGTATGATCAACAACAAAACCATTTCTATTTTAATTGATTCAGGATCTATTCATAGTTATATAGATCCTAAGATGGTGGAAAGTTTTCATTTTCCAAGAAGAAATCATGGGAAATATTGGTTGGTGCAGTTGGCTACAAGAGCCAAAAGAAAATTTAATGAGATGGTTAAGTCATGTCTTATGGACATGAATGGAATGAGCACCCGGGCAGATTTGAACATCTTGCCTTTAGGTTCCTATGACTGTCTAATTGGGATGGATTGGTTGGACCAACATCATGCCCTCCTAGACTGTCATAACAAAGAATTTACTTTCTTGGATGAGGAAGGGAAACTAAGGAAAGTGTAGGGAATTCCCAGGGCAGTAACCATCAAAGAGATTTCAACATTGCAGCTGAACAAATATTACAGAAAAGGGTGTCAAATATTTTCAACTCATATGGAGGAGACACCTAAAGATAAGGTGCCAAATGTGAAAGATTATGCAGTCCTGGAAGATTTTGAAGATGTGTTCAAGGAGGTACCAGGACTACCCCTAAGGAGGGACATTGATTTCTCTATAAATCTAATGCCTAGAGCAGCTCCAGTGTCAAAGACTCCTTACAGAATGAGTACACAAGAGTTGAAGGAGTTGCAAATGCAACTTGAAGAGATTTTGAAGAAGGGGTATATATGCCCAAGTGTGTCACCTTGGGGCACCCCAGTCTTGTTTGTGAAGAAGAAAGATGGAACATTAAGATATTGCATTGATTTCATACAGTTGAATAAAGTGACTATTAAGAACAAGTATCCTTTGCCATGGATTGATGATCTTTTTGTTCAATTGAAGGATGCAAAGATCTTTTCAAAGATAGATCTCAGGTCATGATACCATTAGGTAAGGATTAAAGAGGATGATATTAGAAAGACCACTTTCAGGACAAGGTATGGTCATTATGAGTTCACAGTGGTCCCATTTGGGTTGTCAAATTGATCTGAAAATAGAAGGCTGACTTGTTATGCTATGCAAGCACCCTCTAATTCATTAAAATAAACTTTACAGGACCTTGCTTCATGTGTTAAAATATGGAAGATAAACTTATGTGTTAAGTTCATGTATCTTCTTGTAAACGCTTATGTGTGAGAATATGTTCTTTTAAATGGTTAAATATTTACTTTCAATAAATACACAACAACATAACTTGCAGCAAATAAACCATCAAACTCAGAACAATCACAACATGATAAAGGAGTTCACCCCCCTTCGGGCTACATCTCCTTGAGCCTCCATTAATGGACTTGGCTCTCTGAGATTAATTTGTCAAAAGTTCTTTTACAAGCTGCTGCTCAACTCCAATGGAAAAAAAAACTGTACCATTGAGATCAGAACACATAAAAACCCAAAAAATGACTAATAGAACTCTGAAAACGGATCATGGCTCATCCGGGCATGACCTCTTCTACATGTGGCCATAAGCTTCCCTGAGATTATCTTTTCCAAAAACACCTGTAAAAGTCCTCAACAGCCTCTGAAACCTATCCCAATGTGTTCAGAGAATAACAATTAGCCAAAAATGATTATTCAATCACAGAAAACAAACATAGGCTCACCAAAACATGTCCTCCATCAATGAGGGCTTCCAACTCCCTGGAGCTTGTTGAAACTTCAATGGTAAAAAAACTACATAAGAAGTATTCAAATGGACTTGATAATAGTGCCAATGGATTCAGGACATCCAAAAACCCCTAGCTGGGATTTTACGGCACCTCAATCGGCCAAAAGATGAGAAAGATAGGCCTCCTGCCATCCTCTTCCTTCAAGCTTACTGAAACTGGTTCGCCAAAACACACCTCTGTGTGCTTGAACCTAGAACACGCTCCACAATGCATGTTTAAACCCAACACCGTGCATAACTGAAAACCGGTCCAAACTGTAGGACGGTTAGGGCGCCTCCAGCCCCTAATTGCCAAGCTCTCGGGCACATGGGTCTTCCATAAGACCTCACGCAATAGCAAAAGGGCTAATCGTTTATATTGGCGAATAAAAATAAGACAAGTGGCGGAAAACGGTTGGTGGGTAAAACCGTTTGAAAAACCAATTTCAAAACCCAACTCCCACGCGCGCTCCGTATAACAAAGGGTTGTATGGTAGTGTAAATGTGACCGGGGGCTGGGGCTGGGGCTAAGCCCCAGCTCGGACGCGCCCCAATTCATATATTAATTCAATTTAAATGTAATCAAAACCATAGGTTTTACAAGGATAACCATATGGCGTGTTGGCAGGGCGGACTTGCCAAGACTTTGGACTATGGGGGAGGTCTATAGTTCAAACTTCATGGAGTGCGTATTATTTTGAATCAATAACCAATTCAACGGTGCCACGTGGCAGCCCATGACTGGGCCATGTGGCACCACGCCATTTGACCATAAGATGCCACGTGTCACAGACTGATTCAACCAACTTCCAGCCAATCAAACTACCACATCATCGTACGGATGTACGGTCAAGCCACATCAGCTCTGCCATGTCAGTGTACGACATGCCACATCAGCATCCGTACGAACTGTACGGACTACATAGTCAGCATCCAATTTTTTTTACTGTTTGACGATTCAGACAGATCGCGATATCTCTCGTTCCTGACGTCCGTTTGAGACAAAATGAATTGCGTTGGGTTCGTGATGATGAGGGCTACACACCCATTCATTTTGAGGCAATTCCAAGAACATTGATTTTTGAGCTAAAATTTGACCCCTGGTCCAGATTTTGATCACACCTTCCCACTGAAAGGCTTTTGGACCCACAAAAGCTTATGATTATATATCTGCTTTCAATTTATATCAACTGATTCTACTTGAAAAGTCTTTTCAACAATCACCTGAATACTTTGACATGCCTTGCACTGCAACTGGCTATGTCCCTCAACCATTGTTCTCTGGCTGCTGGTGACCCACTCTCTCTGTGCTTGGAAGACTGCCAACCTTCCCACTGAGAATAAAGTCCCTCTTTCAAAATCTTTGATGTGAACATAATCAGCTCTTCAATGGCTGCAAAACTTCCTGTGACAACTTGTCACAAGCCAAGAAAACCATCAATCTTGAAAACAAATTATACAAGACTGAAAAATGATGCCAACAAAGTTTTTTTTCTCTTCAAACAACTGTCGAATCTCGTACTTCATCAAAGCACATGGAATTTTCAAAATCAACTTTCAAGTCAATAAACACCATCGACTAAACACAAGTTGAACAACACGATCAACACAACATAGTCGTCAGAAAATCATCAACACCATTCGAGACTCATTTGAAACATCTCGACCTTCCAAAATGACAAGTCGACAAACATGATACAAAATCATGTTACAATCATGAAAAATTCATGATGAACCATCACCAGGTTCACTGCTTACACATACATAAAAACAAATGCATGTGCATGACTCCTCAACTCTACTTCCAGTACAAACATAAGTACATAAACCCTGTAACATGTGGGTACATAAGGGCTGAACATGAAAAAGATACATGGTTGTAACAAGTGAACATCATATCCATCTTTTACATCCTCCTGGTGAATTTATGCAACAAACAAAAATGCTTTCAAAATGAATTGCATTCACATGCAACTTGCATCATGCAAGTTGTGATAAACTGCTGCAACTTATCATGCTTCCCATAAATGCACACATAACGCTGAAAAGTGCATTTACAACAGAAAAATGCAAGCCTTACTTGCTCAATAAATCCAACCATTTCTTACCAAGCCAACTCAACGGTGACATTTTCTGCTGAACATCGTCCTCTTGTGAATCATCTTGACTCACATCATGACAAAATCTCCTCTTCCATTCTTGCCAATCTCTTTATCCAACTGCTTCTTGTGCTATGGATGAGTAGTTGGATGCAATGTCCAACATTGGTCAATGAGATGACCCCGCTTCTAACAATGAGTGCAAATCTTTTGCATCCTCTTTTCACGCTGTCTTTGCTTATAAAGTTTCCTGAAAGTGGTTAATCTTTTCCAACATTTTGAAACATGATGGTTATATAAACCACAATATGTACATGGATTCTTTCTTCCATTTTTACATACAAATTTATCATGCTTAACATAATCAAAAGCAACTGAATGATAAGCAGAATTATACCTTGAACATTCACCTTTATTGCCTCTTTGAGGAGGTGAATCTGAAGAGTTACAAGTTCTCCTTTGAAGACCAACAAATTTGTTCTTGTCCTGATCGTTGTCACAACTCTTTCGCTTCACACATTCGCATTCATCTTGAACACAACCCTTGCATGCTAGATGGATTGAACTTTCAACAAAAGTTCTTGAACTTTCACCTTTAAAGCCTTCTTGAGGAGGTGAACTTGAAACAAAATTTATCCTTGGAACTTTTTCCCTTGTCTCCTCGACTTTGGAATTTTCTCCATCTTGCCGTTCATATCCAAGACCACAATACTTGGGTCTTTCTTCAACAACAATAGTCTCAACAATGCCTTGTGCATGCTTGCCCAAACCTCTACCTTCATAGCCCATTTTTAACAATAACTTGGATCCCATTCCTCTTGTGTGATTTTCAAAACCACCAAAACATTCATCTTGTGAGGAATTAGAAGATAAACTAACATTGCATACCTTATGTTCATGCATGTACTTGGTGAGGGTTTCCCTTGCCTCATGGAGTTGAATCTCCATCTTATGCAACCTTTCAAGAAGCTGGTCTTTCTCCTCCTTCATGGCCATCAATTGCTCTTCAAGGGAAATGCTCACATTTCTGTATTCACACATCTCTTTCATCAAATCTCTCATAGTTAGAATCTCTTCTTTGTCAAATAATTTAGATAATGAAAATGTATGAGAACAATCAATGCTTGAAGCTTCCTCCATCCTTGCAAGATATCAAACTTCAACACAAAACTTGCACAAATACCAACAGCTAATTCTCAAGCTATCAATGGCAAACACATGAGCAAAACAAACTATTCTCTGATACCACCTGATCTGAAAATAGAAGGCTGACTTGTTATGCTATGCAAGCACCCTCTACTTCATTAAAATAAACTTTGCATGACCTTGCTTCATGTGTTAAAATATGCAAGATAAACTTATGTGTTAAGTTCATGTATCTTCTTGTAAATGCTTATGTGTGAGAATATTTTATTTTAAATGGTTAAATATGTACTTTCAATAAATACATAGCAACATAACTTGCAGAAAATAAACCATCAAACTCAGAACAATCACAACATGATAAAGGAGTTCACCCCCCTTCGGGCTACATCTCCTTGAGCCTCCATTAATGGCCTTGGCTCTCTGGGATTAATTTTTCAAAAGTTCTTTTACAAGCTRCTGCTCAACTCCAATGGAAAAACAGACTGTACCATTGAGATCAGAACACATAAAACCCCCAAAAATGACTAATAGAACTCTGAAAATGGATCATGGCTCATCCGGGCATGACCTCTTCTACATGTGGCCATAAGCTTCCCTGAGCTTCTCTTTAGAAAAAACACCTGTAAAAGTCCTTAGCATCCTCTGAAACCTATCCCAATGTGTTCAGAGCATATCAATTAGCCAAAAATGATTATTCAATCACAGAAAACAAACATAAGCTCACCAAAACATGTCCTCCATCAATGAGGGCTTCCAACTCCCTGGAGCTTGCTGAAACTTCAGTGGTGAAAAACCTGGATAAGAAGTCTTCAAATGGCCTTGATAACAATTCCAATGGATTCAGGATGTACAAAAACCCCTAGCTAGGATTTTACAACACCTCAATCGGCCAAAAGATGAGAAAGATAGACCTCCTGCCATCCTCTTCCTTCAAGCTTGCTGAAACTGGTTCGCCAAAACGCACCTCTGTGTGCTTGAACCTAGAACACGCTCCACAATGAATGTTTAAACTCAGCACCATGCATAACTGAAAATTGGTCCAAACTGTAGGACGGTTAGGGCACCTCTATCCCCTAACCGTCAAACTCTCGGGCACATGGGTCTTCCATAAGACCTCATGCAATAGCAAAAGGGCTAATCGTTTATATTGGCGAATAAAAATAAGACAAGTGGCGTAAAATGGTTGGTGGGTAAAATCGTTTGAAAAACCAATTTCAAAACCCAACTCCCGCATGCACTTCGTATAACAAAGGGTTGTATGGTAGTGTAAATGCGACCGGGGGCTGGGGCTAAGCCCCAGCTCGGACGCGCCCCAATTCATATATTAATTCAATTTAAATGTAATCAAAACCATAGGTTTTACAAGGACAACCATATGGCGTGTTGGCAGGGTGGAATTGCCAAGACTTTGGACTATGGGGGAGGTCTACATTTCAAACTTCATGGAATGCATATTATTTTGAATCAATAACCAATTCAACGGTGCCATGTGGTAGCCCATGACTGGGCCACGTGGCACCACGCCATTTGACCATAAGATGCCATGTGTCACAAATTGATTCAACCAACTGCCAGCCAATCAAACTACCACATCATTGTATGAATGTACGGTCAAGCCACGTCAGCATACGACATGCCACATCAGCATTCGTACGGACTGTACGAACTGCACAATCAACATCCAATTTTTTTTTACTGTTTGACGATTCAGACAGATCGCGATATCTCTCACTCCCGATGTCCGTTTGAGACGAAATGAATTGAGTTGGGTTCATGCTGATGAGGGCTACGCACCCATTCGTTTTGAGGCAATTCTAAGAACATTGATTTTTGAGCTAAAATTTGACCCCTGGTCCAGATTTTGATCACAAATGCACCAACTGTTTTCATGTGCTTAATGAATGGTGTTTTCCGAGAATATTTAGACAAGTTTGTCATTGTCTTTTTGGATGACATTCATATATATTCCAATTCATAGGAAGAGCATGAACATCATTTGAGGATGGTTTTGCAAGTATTAAGGGAGCATCAATTGTATGCCAAATTGAGCAAGTGCTCATTTTATCAGAAACAAATTCACTATTTGGGTCATATCATTTCAAAGGATGGGATAAAAGTGTATCCCAAGAAGATAGAAGCCATTAGAGAATGTGACAGAGGTGAGATCATTCATGGGCCTTGCAGGATACTAGAGGAGATTTATAAAAGGATTTTCAAAGATTGCACACCCAATCACTTCCTTGCAAAGAAAGGGTGTGAAGTTTCAGTGGACATTAGATTTTGAAAAGAGTTTTCAACACTTGAAATAATTATTAACAAGTGCTCCAATATTAAGGATAACAGACCCAAATAAAGACTTCATTGTATGCACCGATGCATGTAAAGAGGGACTTGGTGGAGTCCTCAGTTAAAATGGGTTTGTTATATGTTATGAATCAAGGAAGTTGAAGGATCATGGAAGAAACTCTTCCACTCATGATTTTGAGTTGGTAGCCATAGTACATGCCCTAGGGAAATGGAGACATTACCTCATGGGGAAAATGTTTGACATTAGGACAGACCATAATGGTCTGAAATATTTGTTTGATCAACCAACTTTAAATGCTAGGCAAAGAAGATGGTTAGAATTTCTAAGTGAATATGACTTTGATATAAAACTCATCAAGGGGAAGGAGAACAAAGTGGATGATGCACTCAACAGAAGAGTGCATGAAATGCATGCTACACCCATTATTATGTATCAATCAGATTTGAAACACAGAATTATAGAGACTGCCAAATCAGATTTACAATACAAGGATTTAGTGGCAAAACTACAAGAAGGTAATTTGCAGCAGAAAATTGAAGAATACAAGCTAGATAAGGATGGAATTATCATGTACAGGGGCATGAATTATCATGTACAGGGGCATAATTTATGTACCAAATTCCCAGGAGTTCAAAAATCTGATATTGAGAGAAATGCGTAATGTTCCTTATGCTGGGCACCCAAGATATCATAAAACTATTGTAGTTGTCAAGAGCCAATATTATTGGCTAGGCATGAAGAAAGAGGTTGCTGACTTTATTGCTAGATGGTTGGAATTTCAAAAATTAAAGTCTGAGCATAGACACCCAGCTAGTTTGCTACAACCATTACCCATTCCTGAGTGGAAATGGGAAGCTGTAACCATGGATTTCATTACCAAACTGTCTAGAACAAACAAACAACATTATTCTATCATGGTAGTGGTGGATAAGCTTACTAAAGCTGCCCATTTTATTCCAGTTAAGCTCACTCGCAAGGCAACGAACATTGCTGATGTTTATATGAGGGAAATTTATAGATTACATGGCATACCCAAGACAATTGTGTCTGACAGAGATCCAAAATTTACCTCAAAATTTTGGAAGGGATTATTTAATGGATTTAGAACAAACTTGAATTTCAGTACAACTTATCATCCAGAAACAGATGGAAAAAAAGAGAGGGTGAATCAAGTGATTGAGGATATGTTGAGGATGTATGTGATGGATAAACCATCAAAATGGTAAGACTACCTACATTTGGTAGAGTTTGCTTATAACAATGGGTACCAAGCATCTCTAAATATGAGCCCATTTGAGGCACTTTATGGAAGAAAGTGCAACACACCGGTAAGATGGGATAACCCAATAGATAGAGTAGTGGTTGGGCTAGAATTGCTCAGGGAAATGGAAGAGCAAATGTTGAAAATAAAACAAAATTTAAAGGCTGCCCAAGACAGACATAAAATATATACTGATAAGGGAAGAACTCACAAGGAATTTAAAGTGGGTGACCATGTATTCTTGAAAGTGAAAGCCAATAGAAGTTCCCTGAAGTTGGGAAATTGTTCAAAATTGCCAGCTCGCTATTGTGGGCCGTTTGAAATCCTAGAGAGGATTGGTCCAATAGCTTATATGATTGCATTTCCTTCATCTATGTCTGTTCATAATGTATTCCATGTATCTTTTCTAAAGAAATATACACCTATTGCTAATCATGTTGTTGATTGGAATGTGATTCAGGTGGAGCAAGAAGGCGCTTTTCAAGTGCATTCGGTGCGCATTCTGGACTGGAAAATCAAACATATCTAGAATTGAGCCATAGGGCTTGTAAAGGTCCAATGGACCTAGTACAGTCCCAAGGACACTACTTGGGAGCATGAGGATGCAATGTAGGTAGAATACCGCATCGTTTTGAGGATTTTTGAAATTTGGTTGTACATGGGTATGTGATGCACCGAGGACAATGCATAAATAAGGGGATGGGATTTGTTGGTGCAATTATATGCATAATATATTAACAAACATAAATTATCAACTGAGATTCATAATCAATATAGTTGATGCACTATATGTGCCGATAATAGATAGGTTCCTATGTCGGTTTAGTATATATTAGATAAGAAAACCATTTAGAAACAAACACACTCTTAAAGATAACAATCTTCACACAACTCGAAAGCTGGAAAACAAAACTCATAAACAAGAAAAAGATATTTCTCAGGTGATGGACCTGTTCATTGATGGCTCATGAAAGGAAAAGATGAACTTTGATTCTATCCCCTGAAACAACTAAACTAACAAGTGGGATGCTCCATTAAAGCTCATGTATGGTGAAATATTGAGATCCAATTGTTTCCTACATTACCACACTTTGCAACAAATTTGAATAGTGAAATCAAACAAAATAACATGAAATCGAAATAACAAATACATGAAATGAAAATCTACACTAACAATTTACAATAAGCTGACCAATCTGGATTGGTGACCCTTGTCGATGCCAACATGAAAGCTTTTCACACAACTCGAAAGATGGAAAACAAAACTCATAAAGAAGAAAAAGATCTTTCTCAGGTGATGGACCTATTCATTGATGGCTCATGAAAGGAAAAGATGAACTTTGATTCTATCCCCTGAAACAACTAAACTAACAAGTGGGATGCTCCATTAAAGCTCATGTATGGTGAAATATGGAGATCCAATTGTTTCCTACATTACCACACTTTGCAACAAATTTGAATAGTGAAATCAAACAAAATAACATGAAATCGAAATAACAAATACATGAAATGAAAATCTACACTAACAATTTACAATAAGCTTACCAATCTGGATCAGTGACCCTTGCCGATGCCAACATGGAAGCTTTTAGATCAACATGTGATAACTTCTAAGAGGGATAAAGTCACTGAATCCAAAATTCTATTAATATTCAATAGGTAGGTTTACAAAAGGAGTCTCTTCATGAATCCAATCTACATCATAACAATTCTCCTCAAGAACCTATCTCATAACAATTACCTTAATCTACATAATAATAATTCTTCTTTCAATCTACATAATAATGATTCTCCCTCCCCCCTCATGAAGAGAGGGAACTCTCTTTTATACATGAGAGCTTTGAAAAGAAGATAAACATCTCATAATTACAGATACACTTTTCTCTCAACCCACTTCCCTTTATTACAAAATATAATCCCTTCAAATCCTCACACATATCTCTCATATATCTTGGATAAGATATGACAACTAAATCTCTATGATCTTCTCCTTGGAATAAGCTTTGAACAACTATCTCCTTGAAATGGTGGAGGAGATATTCAAGAATTCTTTTTATATTAATCCTTCACATATTCCTACACATGACAAATCTCACACATTTTTGAGATATATATGAAAACATGTAAATTTTCTAATATTTAATCACAAATTCCCTTTTAATACTAAAATAAATGATTTGGAAAATAATAAAGTTAAACCCATATTTAATTATGAAATGGTATTAATGAATGGTTTATGGAGTGGTAGAATATGGATAAATGTGATGAATGGTGAAAGGAAAGGTGGATGAAAATGCGATAATCCTGATATTCAACATGATTGTAATATTCCTAAGGCCAAACCCAATTGTAAATGTAAATACAAATGTACTTAAGCCGGTGAGCTATTTTGATATCATTTTTGTATGCACATTTCATGGCATAGTGCGCACATGTACTGTGCAATAAAATAAGGAAGTGTGCACATTTTAGGATACCGTGCGCAACATCTTAAGTGTGCGTGATGTGGAGGCCAGGGAGCCTTTGTGTATATGATATGTTTTATAGGCCGGTGAGCCAGTTATTATAATCTAGGATGATTATGTTTTGATTAGGTCGGAGAGCCTGAATGTTAAAGGCCAGTGCGCCTGTTTTGTACATGTCTCATATTTAATATAAAATACATCATTGTGCGCAGACTGGCCACAATAAAAGAGATGGGGGACTAAACTCCACTAGTTAGGGAGAGGGAGGGGTTAAGTTAAGGAAAGGGGTTAAGCTAGGAATCTTGAGCCAAAAAGGAATATTATATTAATATTTCTTAAATCATAAAGTATGGATAATTATTTTATCCTAAGTTCCAAAGTTGCGGACAAGTGGGCAAAAGTAGCTCCCAACATGACAAGTGTCAAGTTGGAAACATGCATACATATTGTTGGGACTTAGCTCATTTTCACACTTCCCCATCATTCAGACCATCATCTTTTCCATGATTTCTTCGATCATTCAACGATCATTCAACCATGATTCCATGACCATTTTTCACTCACAAAATCAATTATCCTCCATACTTTCTGTCACTATACAGAGCTTGTATCCATGGCCACAAAGGTTGGTGTAGTGGGTTAGCTGGGAAGTTGGATTGAAGAAGTGGGTTTTCAGTCCTGTGGGATACTGAAGAAGTGGGTTTTCAGGCTCGTGGGATACTGTAGAGGTGGGTTGTCAGGCTTGTGGGATATTGAAGAGGCAGGTTGTCAGGCCCGTGAGCAATTTCTCTCTAGGTGAGAGAATTGTTGGGAATTGATTTCCTGAAGGTGCTAAACTACAATTGCAGGGCTCTGATACTTCCTGTCCATCCTGTTGTTGAAGCCCTGGAAGGGAAGTGGGGCAGCTAAGGGACTGTTGAGTAGAGAAGGGGCACACTTCCTTGCATGGGACATGTATGTGGGGAATGAGGGACTGTAGGCTGTTAGTTGATTGAGCACCTGGGATGGAGTTTTTCCTGTTGTCCATGAGCCTTTAGCCTGGTTAGGAATCCCTTTTCCCGGGTGGAGTTTAGTCCCATCTCGAGGTTGACTCACTGTTGAGAGTGATGAATAGTGTGGTCTAAGTCTGGGAGGTTTGTGGATGATCAGCACACAGTTGGTGACATTATTACCAAGATAAGTGTCATTTGTGTGATAAAATTACATGCTACATTATTATTTACGTGTTCAATTTTATGGGTTTATCTTATGCATGGTTATGAGTATCTGTATATTTGAGGGTATTTATTGTATATGCTACATGTGTATGTTTACTATGATTTCAGTGTGAATCTGTGTATTTATAGATATATTTGTATGCCTACGTTATATATATAATGCTTCCACAAGAGTTTTGTGTGTGGATATGTTTAAATCACATGTAGATAGAAATTTATGTGACATGGCTCAGTTTGGTCTTGAGTATGTTACAGTATGTCCTACACAGAGAACATATGTTTTGTTTGGCATAGCATGGCCCTGTTTGGATGGTCGGGGACGTTACATAACGATTTCAGAGCTAAGTAAAGCATCTAAGCGGTGGCATTTCCTGGCTTGTGGGTGGCTGGGGATGTTACATAAACACCCATTCAAAAAACATTTTCCTCCCAATCGGCCAAACCAGACCACCAAAGGTCTCAATTTCAAAATCTTGCAGTACACTTTACAAACCATTCTTGAAGCACATGATAATTATGTACCTCCTGAAAGTTTAGAAGACACAATTGAAGAAGAAGTAGTTGAAGAAGAGGATTCAACTCCCAATATCTTCGGACACTTTTCTGACAGTATCTTTCAAGCAAAATTTGAAACTGTCCACCCTTACAACACAAGAAGCAAAAGACAAAGTAAACCGTTTTCTGAAGTGAATAATAGTGTGCCTCCAAAATAGTCGAAACAAGTTGAAATAAAACAAATTTTAGCAGCTCGAGTCTTAGAATATGATTTGATTGAAGATCTGAAAAAAAATGAGGGCTAATATTTCTGTTTATGAGCTTTTGAAATTTCCTCTTATTTTGCAGAAAATGCTTCAAAATATCGCAGAAAACAGTAAGAACAACGATCCTAGCAGTAAGAAGACTGTAGAAATCAGTTCTGGAACAACCAAAAAGATCCCCACTAAAACAACATCCGAACTTCTAGATAAAAGGGATCTAACTGAAAAAAATGTATCAAATGTAGATAAAATTGTTTCAGGGACAACAACGAAAAATCAACAGAATTCTGTTGTTAACACTCGTAAAAATGTCCCTCCTTTCTTATTAAATTTTGAAATTTTCAGTAGAAATGTACATAATTGCATGGTGGATTCTGATGCATCATCAAATGTGATGCCTTTATCTATTTTCCAAAAAATTAACACAAAAGTTGAACCTTCTAGTCTCAAAATCATTCAGCTCGATCGGATGAATGTTAAGGTAATCGATGAACTTAAGAATGTTCTATTTAGGTTCTTCTAATCCTAACATTCATTAAATTATTGACATCATTGTTGTTGACATCCCAAATGTATATGGTTTATTTTTAAGCAGGGACTGGTCCAAGCAACTGCATGGTTACTTTTCCACAGACTGGTCTCATTTGTGGTTGCCGAAAAATGAACAACCAAATAAAATCAAGATAAACCACAAATGTTGTCTCAATCATATCGTGACAGATATGAATGATCTAAATGAACCTTTTACTGCATCCACTAATTAATTTGAAATGCAGGGTATGAACAATTTCTTCGGTAACTTCATGACCGAAATCTCCCCCTTCACGGATCTTGGGCAACAATCAAAACTCATGAACTATATTCAGTCACCAGCTCTGCCAAATATGCCGAACACTGCTGACAAAGCTCAAATATGGTCACTGTACTTTGATGGATCCAAATCCAAAGAAGGAGCCAGTGCATGATGTGTAATCATCGACCCCGCTGGTAATAAGACTTTCATTGCCATTCGATTAGAGTTCAAGTGCACTAATAATATTGCCGAATATGAAAAACTTCTACAAGGACTTAAGAAATTTTTGTGTTAAGAACCAATACCAGATCTAAAGATATAATCACCATAAATATTGAATACACAATAGATCCACAGAACAAGATAGAAGAAACCACACTTTATTATTACCAAACCCTTCAGGTAGGGCAACACCATACAATGGATCCTATTATGGAATGGATCCTCTCCTGTTCACTTGCCTCTTCGAGGGGGCATCCTCCTAATGAGCTACCGCTCCAAATACAATATTTCTCTTCATATTTCATTACATTGCTTGAACGCCTTTATATAGTGCTACCATCACCTAAGAACATTCTAGAGGAGGAATCTT